>JAWNLA010000108.1:24832500-25318595 GCA_035041605.1 Drosophila atroscutellata | reverse complement strand
AACGCTCCCGATCCCGTGAGCGGAGTAGCAAGAAATCGCATCGCACACGCTCGCCACGCTCCAGCAAGTCGAGATCGAGTCGCAGCAAAGATGTTGCCACCAGCTGCTCAAAGTCCACGTCGACGTCCAGACGACGATCCCGCACTTCGGATGCACGCAAGCCGAAATCTATTGTGGAAGATGCTGATGCAAAAAGCTCTCGCAAATCGGTAAGCATTGAGAAGTCGGATAACATGGATATATCCAACTCACCGATCCGATCGATTGTGTCATATGAGCAAAGTTCCCCTGATTTTGATAAGAGATACACTGAAAGAATATTTCCAAAGCAACTTTACTTTACTTTTGCTATTTATATAAATTTGGACTGCTGCCAATTTGTGTAATTAAGTTTTGTATTAACTAATCAGCCAAGTTCTAGTTTTAAGTCTAAAGTTTGTTAAATCAAGCACTAAGCAGACTGCTTAGTGATGCAACTCTATCGGAATAGAGCACATTGTGATCCAAAAATAGCTTGGCCATCAGACAGCGAATGCTCCTGGCATTTACCTCAAAGATGGAAATTATGCCATTGCGATAGATCTCCCGACCAGGCGGACGTCGCTTATCTCAATCATACAAATAAAAGCTAAAACTCTTCTCCAATCGCATATATTTCAGGCAATATTCGCACACATATAAAATGCGTGCCTTGCCGTACTCCTTTGCTCGTGCTCCTTCCCCGGTTGGGCCCGCGAGGCCGTGAGCACCGCATGGCTCTTTCGGACATGATTGATTTCGTCGTAGCGTTGCTTCTGATAGTGTGTCATCTTCCGGTCACTGTAATCGTAGCGATTATTCTCGCATGCCGACAAATGGTAATCCTTATAGCCCTGCCGCTTGGCACGTGCCAAGCTGCTGCGTAAGTCGCTCCTCATCGATTTGACGTCGCTGCTGCAGCAGATCTGTTGATCGCGGGTCGGCGTCGATAGCAGGCTAGTCACCGTATTGCCGCCCAAATCATCGGCATTATCGGAAATGCGTGACTGGAGCACGTGACCGGCGTGTACGGTACTATCAGTACGTCGTATATAGTATATCTTGTCGGAATGCTCATTGATTTCGATCTTCTCTAGCGGTATATCGGAACCATCCGAATCGGTTCGCTCTGTTGCTGTTGTCGTATCCACCGATTTGGCGTCATTCTCTGTCAAGAGTACATCATCATCATTATGATCGTCATCATGATTATCGTCTTGATCATCATTATCTTCATCGTGCTCGTCGCCTTCTTGCTGATTATTCTGCTCTGTGTCTACCACCCGCGCTGCTACCGGAGATGCTCTCATATTGGCTCATCGCTCGAAAATCCAGCTTTTGTCGCGGATCAGTTGGCGCCATACCTGGCGACGGTGCACGATATTCTTCGTCGTGTTGATGTTATTTTTGGTGTTGCATCTGCATATTAAAGGCTACTTCCGCATCGTCTTCTGTCTCAATTTCAGGGTCTTCATCAACTTCTTCCTCGGCATCTTCTTCAGTTTCTCCCTCCACGTAATGCTGAGCATGCAAATTGGTCAGCAGCATTTGATTGGGTGACTCTTCAACATTCTCAACTGGCTCGTAGGTAGCATAACTGAAACCCTGGCAAGGTCAGTGACATCCACCATCGTGCTGGGCGAATGCTCCATCGACTATTCCGCCGCATCGGCAAAATCGTCAACATCGCCATCGGATCCCTCCGTTGAGCCGCTGAGATCGAGGCTAGCATTCAGCTGGGCGGACACATCTACGACTGGTATGCGTAGTGATTGCCATCGTCCGCTAAGGTCTCCGCAAATCCGGGCATCAGTTTCGAGTCATCTTTAGACGTTTTATGTATATTTCCTTTTATTTCACACTGAATATAGATGAACCACATAATGTTGCAGAGGCAGCACATTGCCGAAGTAACATCGGTTAGCACCACAGCCAAATATATCAGTACGGAGCCATAGGGCAAAGATAGTTTCAATGACTTAGTATCGGGCTTGATGGCAATAGTTTACTACGGCCGCTGCATCGAGTGTGGACCATGTGAGATAGGCTTTGATGAAGCTGCAGGCGACAAGCCTGGCATATAGTCGCCAATTGATATGTAGCGATCATTGTGCACAATTACGTAGAAAAAGAAACTCTGATGAAACCACTCCAGCAAATTGTTCAGACTACGCGCGATGCCCTCGATAGCCTTTAAGAGTGGCACAGCCGATGAGGTGGGATTGCTTTTTACATTGGAGTTGGTAACACGCTTCGCAGTGGATATGGTTAGCGCATCGATGCGATAACGAGGAAATAGTCCATGATTACCATTGGGCACACCCGACGATTGCGTCGCAAGCATGGCCAGCATTTGGCGCAGATTCTGCTCGAAGTTTGATAGGCTGGAGCGAAGCTTTTTGTGCGGCGTCTGCTTGTAGCCCGAGGTGACGCCCTCGCGCGCCATTATGCGCTGCACCAAATTGAACATATCCAGATTGGGCAGCTTGCCATTGAGGCCCTCAATCTTGACATCAACATAATCTACGTTAAATCTAGTTAAGCATTTATTGTCTCAAGTCAATTTTGCCAATTCACATACCAATTTCCAGATCCTGCACTACGATATTTAGCGTCGCTTGAAGCGAGCCAGCACGTGCCGGTAAATTTCCCGATAGTAGATATGAATTGGAGCTGTCTGTGTGTGGTGTTTTGTCGCCGTCATGGTAGGCCTCCAGCCAGGCCTGCATGCCCAGCTGCTCCTGCTCGGTGACCAAAAATATCAAATCCTCTTCCCAATAGTTTTTGCCTGCAATGCGCAAAACTCTTGCCAATTACCATCTATATAAATACCACATATATCTATTGCTACTTACGCCTTGCAAAATACGCAAATGCCAAAAGCAGCGCACACTGGGTGATGTTTCAACATGCACCGAGCTGAGTGCACGATAGGGCGCCGAGAACACAATCCCTTCTGTGGATCCAATGCACGGAGCACGCAATATGCCGTAGATGTTTTTGCCATGAAACTCCTTGCCGCTGCCGAATGGATAACGCAGCGAATAGTTATGTGTGTGCGTGTTAAGGTCAAACTCATTGAATTTAGCCAAGATCCAGGCGTGCGGCGTCGTCGATTGATGATCCTTCCGTTCGCGCTGCAACTCCTCCAGCAGTTGGACGGCCAGTCGATTGGCATCTATGCGTATCTCTGGATACACCAGACCTAAATCCAATCAATATGTACAAAATATGTAATATTTATATATATAGTAAGTATTACAGCGCTACTCACCTGGTGAGAGCGCATTTTCTGATAAATAGGTGCCATGGTTGAATTCCGGCAGGGCCAGGCATAGAAACCAGACCACGCCCGCTGTGTAGAATGCGTAGCAAACCTTGCGCACATGCTTCGCTAGATTGTCCACCAGCTTGTTATGCGTCGATAGCGCATATGTCCGATGGATCGGACAGCAGACCCATTGTTCCAAGCACTAGTTTCCATAAAACAACAGAAACAACAAAATTTAACCGGCATCGCTAGAGCTGCAACACATTGGCAAATACTATCGATAACTGCAATCAGCAGGCAACCAGGGCTGCATAACGCTATGTTAATGTTGCTGTTAGTTTTGAGATTCCATTCGCTCGCTTATTTTATATTTTTATAGTTAATAAATAAATATATATTCTTATGAGCAGTTATAATTCCGATATCGTTTTTGTTTTTGTATCTTATCGATTTTTAATCAATGTAAGCCATTTTTTGGCATTCCGAATGGAAATAATAACGCCCGTTATAGTAAATTAATTTGATTGCCCCCTTCAATTTAGCTAGGTAATGCAATATGTGGGCTTATAAAAATAAAAAACATTCATGGGATGGGGTTCCTTAGTTACGAGATGTTATTTTGCATAGAGATTAAGTTCGCATAAGCATCATATGTCATATACATATGTATAATTTAGATTATATAAGTTATGAATTTTGTTTACACTATCTTCTTTTTGATAGCTTCATTTTAATACAAAGTTATTTAAACTATGTTATATAGTTTATTTCCAATATATACTAAGGTTAGAAGCCAAAGCCCAGCTTATAGCTAACGATTAATAAGCGAAATGAAGATTTAAAGCCACCGCTAAACCTTCTCAGCAACAAGAGTAACTAATAAACACGGTCGATCAGCTAGAGTTATGCCAAACAACTGATTAGCTGCAGCAGCTGGCATATCAGCGAACGCCTTTCATCTTATTCAAGTTGACAAACAATTCATAATCAATTCAAAGTTCTTTGCTGCTGCTGCTGCCATGCCATAGGAGGGCTCCTTGTCGATATCACAGGGTAAATAGAGCGTTGCCCTCCTACGATGGACGCAAAGTCGAGGAAATCCGTCGCACCATCATCGTCTGCGATGTGCGCAACGAGTGGCGACTGGACGGGACGATCGCCAGCGCTCTGGCGAGGTAAAGTACGCTCGCTGGGCAGAAAAGGATAACAAGACCTATTGCATAATTGAGTTCTGTGAGCAGCCGAGCGTCATCCATGCCCTGCGTCTGCAGGGTCAAGAGTTTAAGGGTGGTCATCTAAGTGTCTATCATTCGACGTACTCCATAACGAAACCGGAGGCGAAATGCAATGAGGCTGCCCAGGCCGAGATCGGGGAGGCTATGACAATTGTGAAGGAAGCACAGAGCATGATCTCCGCCGCCATTGATCCCGTCATCGGCATGCTGGCCAAGGACAAGCGACGACGTTCGCGTTCAGATTCACGTTCGCGCGAACGCCGTACCAGCAGCCGATCCCGTTCGCATCGCTCGACCTCGCGGCGGCGACGACCCTCCGGCACCCGCCATCGAAGCAGTGGCTCACGCTCGCGTCGATCTCGCTCACGCGGTGGCAAACATTCGCGCTCGTCGAGATCGCGTGGCAAACGCTCCCGATCTCGAAATCGTCAAAGTACCTTACGCAGTTCACGTCGCTCACGCTCACATGGCTGTGGAGGAGTAGGAGGAGCAGGAGCAGGTGCATCTGGCATCGAAAGAGGAGGAGGAGGAGCAATGGCAATAGCAAACGCTCCCGATCCCGTGAGCGGAGTAGCAAGAAATCGCATCGCACACGCTCGCCACGCTCCAGCAAGTCGAGATCGAGTCGCAGCAAAGATGTCGCCACCAGCTCTTCAAAGTCCACGTCGACGATCCCGCACTTCGGATGCACGCAAGCCCAAATCTATTGTGGAAGATGCTGATGCAAAAAGCTCTCGCAAACTGCTTAGTGATGCAACTCTATCGGCATAGAGCACATTGTGATCCAAAAATAGCTTGGCCATCAGACAGCGAATGCTCCTGGCATTTAGCTCAAAGATGGAAATTATGCCATTGCGATAGATCTCCCGACCAGGCGGACGTCGCTTATCGCAATCATACAAATAAAAGCTAAAACTCTTCTCCAATCGCATATATTTCAGGCAATATTCGCACACATATAAAATGCGTGCCTTGCCGTACTCCTTTGCTCGTGCTCCTTCCCCGGTTGGGCCCGCGAGGCCGTGAGCACCGCATGGCTCTTTCGGACATGATTGATTTCGTCGTAGCGTCGCTTCTAATAGCGTGTCCTCTTCCGGTCACTGTAATCGTAGCGATTATTCTCGCATGCCGACAAATAGTAATCCTTATAGCCCTGCCGCTTGGCACGTGCCAAGGAGCACGTGACCGGCATGTACGGTACTATCAGTACGTCGTATATAGTATATCTTGTCGGAATGCTCATTGATTTCGATCTTCTTCAGCGGTATAGCGGAACCATCCGAATCGGTTCGCTCTGTTGCCGTTGTCGTATCCACCGATTTGGCGTCATTCTCTGTCAAGAGTACATCATCATCATCATGATCGTCATCATGATCATCGTCTTGATCATCATTATCTTCATCGTGCTCGTCGCCTTCTTGCTGATTATTCTGCTCTGTGTCTACCTCCCGTTTGTTATTCGGTTGGTGCTCGGCATCAGCAGTGCTGCTCTCATCCGCGCTGCTACCGGAGATGCTCTCATATTGGCTCATCGCTCGAAAATCCAGCTTTTGTCGCGGATCAGTTGGCGCCATACCTGGCGACGGTGCACGATATTCTTCGTCGTGTTGATGTTATTTTTGGTGTTGCATCTGCATATTAAAGGCCACTTCCGCATCGTCTTCTGTCTCAATTTCAGGGTCTTCATCAACTTCTTCCTCGGCATCTTCTTCAGTTTCTCCCTCCACGTAATGCTGAGCATGCAAATTGGTCAGCAGCATTTGATTGGATGACTCTTCAACATTCTCAACTGGCTCGTAGGTAGCATAACTGAAACCCTGGCAAGGTCAGTGACATCCACCATCGTGCTGGGCGAATGCTCCTTTTCGGTGGCATCGCTATCAGCGCTGGAGCGCGATGTGTGCTCTCCTCTTCCTCATCCACAGACACGGGGCTGTGTGCTTCGCCCATTACTTGTGGTCGCGGTGGTCTAACTTCTGTTTCACCTATTGTCTCTTTGCTTTGCTCCATCGACTATTCCGCCGCATCGGCAAAATCGTCAACATCGCCATCGGATCCCTCCGTTGAGCCGCTGAGATCGAGGCTAGCATTCAGCTGGGCGGACACATCTACGACTGGTATGCGTAGTGATTGCCATCGTCCGCTAAGGTCTCCGCAAATCCGGGCATCAGTTTCGAGTCATCTTTAGACGTTTTATGTATATTTCCTTTTATTTCACACTGAATATAGATGAACCACATAATGTTGCAGAGGCAGCACATTGCCGAAGTAACATCGGTTAGCACCACAGCCAAATATATCAGTACGGAGCCATAGGGCAAAGATAGTTTCAATGACTTAGTATCGGGCTTGATGGCAATAGTTTACTACGGCCGCTGCATCGAGTGTGGACCATGTGAGATAGGCTTTGATGAAGCTGCAGGCGACAAGCCTGGCATATAGTCGCCAATTGATATGTAGCGATCATTGTGCACAATTACGTAGAAAAAGAAACTCTGATGAAACCACTCCAGCAAATTGTTCAGACTACGCGCGATGCCCTCGATAGCCTTTAAGAGTGGCACAGCCGATGAGGTGGGATTGCTTTTTACATTGGAGTTGGTAACACGCTTCGCAGTGGATATGGTTAGCGCATCGATGCGATAACGAGGAAATAGTCCATGATTACCATTGGGCACACCCGACGATTGCGTCGCAAGCATGGCCAGCATTTGGCGCAGATTCTGCTCGAAGTTTGATAGGCTGGAGCGAAGCTTTTTGTGCGGCGTCTGCTTGTAGCCCGAGGTGACGCCCTCGCGCGCCATTATGCGCTGCACCAAATTGAACATATCCAGATTGGGCAGCTTGCCATTGAGGCCCTCAATCTTGACATCAACATAATCTACGTTAAATCTAGTTAAGCATTTATTGTCTCAAGTCAATTTTGCCAATTCACATACCAATTTCCAGATCCTGCACTACGATATTTAGCGTCGCTTGAAGCGAGCCAGCACGTGCCGGTAAATTTCCCGATAGTAGATATGAATTGGAGCTGTCTGTGTGTGGTGTTTTGTCGCCGTCATGGTAGGCCTCCAGCCAGGCCTGCATGCCCAGCTGCTCCTGCTCGGTGACCAAAAATATCAAATCCTCTCCCCAATAGTTTTTGCCTGCAATGCGCAAAACTCTTGCCAATTACCATCTATATAAATACCACATATATCTATTGCTACTTACGCCTTGCAAAATACGCAAATGCCAAAAGCAGCGCACACTGGGTGATGTTTCAACATGCACCGAGCTGAGTGCACGATAGGGCGCCGAGAACACAATCCCTTCTGTGGATCCAATGCACGGAGCACGCAATATGCCGTAGATGTTTTTGCCATGAAACTCCTTGCCGCTGCCGAATGGATAACGCAGCGAATAGTTATGTGTGTGCGTGTTAAGGTCAAACTCATTGAATTTAGCCAAGATCCAGGCGTGCGGCGTCGTCGATTGATGATCCTTCCGTTCGCGCTGCAACTCCTCCAGCAGTTGGACGGCCAGTCGATTGGCATCTATGCGTATCTCTGGATACACCAGACCTAAATCCAATCAATATGTACAAAATATGTAATATTTATATATATAGTAAGTATTACAGCGCTACTCACCTGGTGAGAGCGCATTTTCTGATAAATAGGTGCCATGGTTGAATTCCGGCAGGGCCAGGCATAGAAACCAGACCACGCCCGCTGTGTAGAATGCGTAGCAAACCTTGCGCACATGCTTCGCTAGATTGTCCACCAGCTTGTTATGCGTCGATAGCGCATATGTCCGATGGATCGGACAGCAGACCCATTGTTCCAAGCACTAGTTTCCATAAAACAACAGAAACAACAAAATTTAACCGGCATCGCTAGAGCTGCAACACATTGGCAAATACTATCGATAACTGCAATCAGCAGGCAACCAGGGCTGCATAACGCTATGTTAATGTTGCTGTTAGTTTTGAGATTCCATTCGCTCGCTTATTTTATATTTTTATAGTTAATAAATAAATATATATTCTTATGAGCAGTTATAATTCCGATATCGTTTTTGTTTTTGTATCTTATCGATTTTTAATCAATGTAAGCCATTTTTTGGCATTCCGAATGGAAATAATAACGCCCGTTATAGTAAATTAATTTGATTGCCCCCTTCAATTTAGCTAGGTAATGCAATATGTGGGCTTATAAAAATAAAAAACATTCATGGGATGGGGTTCCTTAGTTACGAGATGTTATTTTGCATAGAGATTAAGTTCGCATAAGCATCATATGTCATATACATATGTATAATTTAGATGATATAAGTTATGAATTTTGTTTACACTATCTTCTTTTTGATAGCTTCATTTTAATACAAAGTTATTTAAACTATGTTATATAGTTTATTTCCAATATATACTAAGGTTAGAAGCCAAAGCCCAGCTTATAGCTAACGATTAATAAGCGAAATGAAGATTTAAAGCCACCGCTAAACCTTCTCAGCAACAAGAGTAACTAATAAACACGGTCGATCAGCTAGAGTTATGCCAAACAACTGATTAGCTGCAGCAGCTGGCATATCAGCGAACGCCTTTCATCTTATTCAAGTTGACAAACAATTCATAATCAATTCAAAGTTCTTTGCTGCTGCTGCTGCCATGCCATAGGAGGGCTCCTTGTCGATATCACAGGGTAAATAGAGCGTTGCCCTCCTACGATGGACGCAAAGTCGAGGAAATCCGTCGCACCATCATCGTCTGCGATGTGCGCAACGAGTGGCGACTGGACGGGACGATCGCCAGCGCGCTGGCGAGGTAAAGTACGCTCGCTGGGCAGAAAAGGATAACAAGACCTATTGCATGATTGAGTTCTGTGAGCAGACGAGCGTCATCCATGCCCTGCGTCTGCAGGGTCAAGAGTTTAAGGGTGGTCATCTAAGTGTCTATCATTCGACGTACTCCATAACGAAACCGGAGGCGAAATGCAATGAGGCTGCCCAGGCCGAGATCGGGGAGGCTATGACAATTGTGAAGGAAGCACAGAGCATGATCTCCGCCGCCATTGATCCCGTCATCGGCATGCTGGCCAAGGACAAGCGACGACGTTCGCGTTCAGATTCACGTTCGCGCGAACGCCGTACCAGCAGCCGATCCCGTTCGCATCGCTCGACCTCGCGGCGGCGACGACCCTCCGGCACCCGCCATCGAAGCAGTGGCTCACGCTCGCGTCGATCTCGCTCACGCGGTGGCAAACATTCGCGCTCGTCGAGATCGCGTGGCAAACGCTCCCGATCTCGAAATCGTCAAAGTACCTTACGCAGTTCACGTCGCTCACGCTCACATGGCTGTGGAGGAGTAGGAGGAGCAGGAGCAGGTGCATCTGGCATCGAAAGAGGAGGAGGAGGAGCAATGGCAATAGCAAACGCTCCCGATCCCGTGAGCGGAGTAGCAAGAAATCGCATCGCACACGCTCGCCACGCTCCAGCAAGTCGAGATCGAGTCGCAGCAAAGATGTCGCCACCAGCTCTTCAAAGTCCACGTCGACGATCCCGCACTTCGGATGCACGCAAGCCCAAATCTATTGTGGAAGATGCTGATGCAAAAAGCTCTCGCAAACTGCTTAGTGATGCAACTCTATCGGCATAGAGCACATTGTGATCCAAAAATAGCTTGGCCATCAGACAGCGAATGCTCCTGGCATTTAGCTCAAAGATGGAAATTATGCCATTGCGATAGATCTCCCGAGCAGGCGGACGTCGCTTATCGCAATCATACAAATAAAAGCTAAAACTCTTCTCCAATCGCATATATTTCAGGCAATATTCGCACACATATAAAATGCGTGCCTTGCCGTACTCCTTTGCTCGTGCTCCTTCCCCGGTTGGGCCCGCGAGGCCGTGAGCACCGCATGGCTCTTTCGGACATGATTGATTTCGTCGTAGCGTCGCTTCTAATAGCGTGTCCTCTTCCGGTCACTGTAATCGTAGCGATTATTCTCGCATGCCGACAAATAGTAATCCTTATAGCCCTGCCGCTTGGCACGTGCCAAGGAGCACGTGACCGGCATGTACGGTACTATCAGTACGTCGTATATAGTATATCTTGTCGGAATGCTCATTGATTTCGATCTTCTTCAGCGGTATAGCGGAACCATCCGAATCGGTTCGCTCTGTTGCCGTTGTCGTATCCACCGATTTGGCGTCATTCTCTGTCAAGAGTACATCATCATCATCATGATCGTCATCATGATCATCGTCTTGATCATCATTATCTTCATCGTGCTCGTCGCCTTCTTGCTGATTATTCTGCTCTGTGTCTACCTCCCGTTTGTTATTCGGTTGGTGCTCGGCATCAGCAGTGCTGCTCTCATCCGCGCTGCTACCGGAGATGCTCTCATATTGGCTCATCGCTCGAAAATCCAGCTTTTGTCGCGGATCAGTTGGCGCCATACCTGGCGACGGTGCACGATATTCTTCGTCGTGTTGATGTTATTTTTGGTGTTGCATCTGCATATTAAAGGCCACTTCCGCATCGTCTTCTGTCTCAATTTCAGGGTCTTCATCAACTTCTTCCTCGGCATCTTCTTCAGTTTCTCCCTCCACGTAATGCTGAGCATGCAAATTGGTCAGCAGCATTTGATTGGATGACTCTTCAACATTCTCAACTGGCTCGTAGGTAGCATAACTGAAACCCTGGCAAGGTCAGTGACATCCACCATCGTGCTGGGCGAATGCTCCTTTTCGGTGGCATCGCTATCAGCGCTGGAGCGCGATGTGTGCTCTCCTCTTCCTCATCCACAGACACGGGGCTGTGTGCTTCGCCCATTACTTGTGGTCGCGGTGGTCTAACTTCTGTTTCACCTATTGTCTCTTTGCTTTGCTCCATCGACTATTCCGCCGCATCGGCAAAATCGTCAACATCGCCATCGGATCCCTCCGTTGAGCCGCTGAGATCGAGGCTAGCATTCAGCTGGGCGGACACATCTACGACTGGTATGCGTAGTGATTGCCATCGTCCGCTAAGGTCTCCGCATATCCGGGCATCAGTTTCGAGTCATCTTTAGACGTTATATGTATATTTCCTTTTATTTCACACTGAATATAGATGAACCACATAATGTTGCAGAGGCAGCACATTGCCGAAGTAACATGGGTTAGCACCACAGCCAAATATATCAGTACGGAGCCATAGGGCAAAGATAGTTTCAATGACTTAGTATCGGGCTTGATGGCAATAGTTTACTACGGCCGCTGCATCGAGTGTGGACCATGTGAGATAGGCTTGGATGAAGCTGCAGGCGACAAGCCTGGCATATAGTCGCCAATTGATATGTAGCGATCATTGTGCACAATTACGTAGAAAAAGAAACTCTGATGAAACCACTCCAGCAAATTGTTCAGACTACGCGCGATGCCCTCGATAGCCTTTAAGAGTGGCACAGCCGATGAAGTGGGATTGCTTTTTACATTGGAGTTGGTAACACGCTTCGCAGTGGATATGGTTAGCGCATCGATGCGATAACGAGGAAATAGTCCATGATTACCATTGGGCACACCCGACGATTGCGTCGCAAGCATGGCCAGCATTTGGCGCAGATTCTGCTCGAAGTTTGATAGGCTGGAGCGAAGCTTTTTGTGCGGCGTCTGCTTGTAGCCCGAGGTGACGCCCTCGCGCGCCCTTATGCGCTGCACCAAATTGAACATATCCAGATTGGGCAGCTTGCCATTGAGGCCCTCAATCTTGACATCAACATAATCTACGTTAAATCTAGTTAAGCATTTATTGTCTCAAGTCAATTTTGCCAATTCACATACCAATTTCCAGATCCTGCACTACGATATTTAGCGTCGCTTGAAGCGAGCCAGCACGTGCCGGTAAATTTCCCGATAGTAAATATGAATTGGAGCTGTCTGTGTGTGGTGTTTTGTCGCCGTCATGGTAGGCCTCCAGCCAGGCCTGCATGCCCAGCTGCTCCTGCTCGGTGACCAAAAATATCAAATCCTCTCCCCAATAGTTTTTGCCTGCAATGCGCAAAACTCTTGCCAATTACCATCTATATAAATACCACATATATCTATTGCTACTTACGGCTTGCAAAATACGCAAATGCCAAAAGCAGCGCACACTGGGTGATATTTCAACATGCACTGAGCTGAGTGCACGATAGGGCGCCGAGAACACAATCCCTTCTGTGGATCCAATGCACGGAGCACGCAATATGCCGTAGATGTTTTTGCCATGAAACTCCTTGCCGCTGCCGAATGGATAACGCAGCGAATAGTTATGTGTGTGCGTGTTAAGGCCAAACTCATTGAATTTAGCCAAGATCCAGGCGTGCGGCGTCGTCGATTGATGATCCTTCCGTTCGCGCTGCAACTCCTCCAGCAGTTGGACGGCCAGTCGATTGGCATCTATGCGTATCTTACCTAAATCCAATCAATATATACAAAATATGCAATATTTATATATATGTATATATTTACATATATAGTAAGTATTACAGCGCTACTCACCTAAATAGGCTAAATAGGTGCCATGGTTGAATTCCGGCAGGGCCAGGCATAGAAACCAGACCACGCCCGCTGTGTAGAATGCGTAGCAAACCTTGCGCACATGCTTCGCTAGATTGTCCACCAGCTTGTTATGCGTCGATAGCGCATATGTCCGATGGATCGGACAGCAGACCCATTGTTCCAAGCACTAGTTTCCATAAAACAACAGAAACAACAAAATTTAACCGGCATAGCTAGAGCTGCAAAACATTGGCAAATACTATCGATAACTGCAATCAGCAGGCAACCAGGGCTGCATAACGCTATATTAATGTTGCTGTTAGTTTTGAGATTCCATTCGCTCGCTTATTTTATATTTTTATAGTTAATAAATAAATATATATTCTTATGAACAGTTATAATTCCGATATCGTTTTTGTTTTTGTATCTTATCGATTTTTAATCAATGTAAGCCATTTTTTGGCATTCCGAATGGAAATAATAACGCCCGTTATAGTAAATTAATTTGATTGCCCCCTTCAATTTAGCTAGGTAATGCAATATGTGGGCTTATAAAAATAAAAAACATTCATGGGATGGGGTTCCTTAGTTACGAGATGTTATTTTGCATAGAGATTAAGTTCGCATAAGCATCATATGTCATATACATATGTATAATTTAGATTATATAAGTTATGAATTTTGTTTACACTATCTTCTTTTTGATAGCTTCATTTTAATACAAAGTTATTTAAACTATGTTATATAGTTTATTTCCAATATATACTAAGGTTAGAAGCCAAAGCCCAGCTTATAGCTAACGATTAATAAGCGAAATGAAGATTTAAAGCCACCGCTAAACCTTCTCAGCAACAAGAGTAACTAATAAACACGGTCGATCAGCTAGAGTTATGCCAAACAACTGATTAGCAGCCGCAGCAGCCGGCATATCAGCGAACGCCTTTCATCTTATTCAAGTTGACAAACGATTCATAATCAATTCAAAGTTCTTTGCTGCTGCTGCTGCCATGCCATAGGAGGGCTCCTTGTCGATATCACAGGGTAAATAGAGCGTTGCCCTCCTACGATGGACGCAAAGTCGAGGAAATCCGTCGCACCATCATCGTCTGCGATGTGCGCAACGAGTGGCGACTGGACGGGACGATCGCCAGCGCTCTGGCGAGGTAAAGTACGCTCGCTGGGCAGAAAAGGATAACAAGACCTATTGCATGATTGAGTTCTGTGAGCAGCCGAGCGTCATCCATGCCCTGCGTCTGCAGGGTCAAGAGTTTAAGGGTGGTCATCTAAGTGTCTATCATTCGACGTACTCCATAACGAAACCGGAGGCGAAATGCAATGAGGCTGCCCAGGCCGAGATCGGGGAGGCTATGACAATTGTGAAGGAAGCACAGAGCATGATCTCCGCCGCCATTGATACCGTCATCGGCATACTGGCCAAGGACAAGCGCGAACGCCGTACCAGCAGCCGATCCCGTTCGCATCGCTCGACCTCGCGGCGGCGACGACCCTCCGGCACCCGCCATCGCAGCAGTGGCTCACGCTCGCGTCGATCTCGCTCACGCGGTGGCAAACAATCGCGCTCGTCGAGATCGCGTGGCAAACGCTCCTGATCTCGAAATCGTCAAAGTACCTCACGCAGTTCACGTCGCTCACGCTCACATGGCGGTGGAGGAGTAGGAGGAGCAGGAGCAGGTGCATCTGGCATCGAAAGAGGAGGAGGAGGAGCAATGGCAATAGCAAACGCTCCCGATCCCGTGAGCGGAGTAGCAAGAAATCGCATCGCACACGCTCGCCACGCTCCAGCAAGTCGAGATCGAGTCGCAGCAAAGATGTTGCCACCAGCTGCTCAAAGTCCACGTCGACGTCCAGACGACGATCCCGCACTTCGGATGCACGCAAGCCGAAATCTATTGTGGAAGATGCTGATGCAAAAAGCTCTCGCAAATCGGTAAGCGTTGGAGAAGTCGGATAACATGGATATATCCAACTCACCATAACGATGAACGATCCGATCGATTGTGTCATATGAGCAAAGTTCCCCTGATTTTGATAAGAGATACACTGAAAGAATATTTCCAAAGCAACTTTACTTTACTTTTGCTATTTATATAAATTTGGACTGCTGCCAATTTGTGTAATTAAGTTTTGTATTAACTAATCAGCCAAGTTCTAGTTTTAAGTCTAAAGTTTGTTAATTCAAGCACTAAGCAGACTGCTTAGTGATGCAACTCTATCGGAATAGAGCACATTGTGATCCAAAAATAGCTTGGCCATCAGACAGCGAATGCTCCTGGCATTTACCTCAAAGATGGAAATTATGCCATTGCGATAGATCTCCCGACCAGGCGGACGTCGCTTATCTCAATCATACAAATAAAAGCTAAAACTCTTCTCCAATCGCATATATTTCAGGCAATATTCGCACACATATAAAATGCGTGCCTTGCCGTACTCCTTTGCTCTTTCGGACATGATTGATTTCGTCGTAGCGTCGCTTCTGATAGCGTGTCCTCTTCCGGTCACTGTAATCGTAGCGATTATTCTCGCATGCCGACAAATAGTAATCCTTATAGCCCTGCCGCTTGGCACGTGCCAAGGAGCACGTGACCGGCATGTACGGTACTATCAGTACGTCGTATATAGTATATCTTGTCGGAATACTCATTGATTTCGATCTTCTTTAGCGGTATATCGGAACCATCCGAATCGGTTCGCTCTGTTGCCGTTGTCGTATCCACCGATTTGGCGTCATTCTCTGTCAAGAGTACATCATCATCATCATGATCGTCATCATGATCATCGTCTTGATCATCATTATCTTCATCGTGCTCGTCGCCTTCTTGCTGATTATTCTGCTCTGTGTCTACCTCCCGTTTGTTATTCGGTTGGTGCTCGGCATCAGCAGTGCTGCTCTCATCCGCGCTGCTACCGGAGATGCTCTCATATTGGCTCATCGCTCGAAAATCCAGCTTTTGTCGCAGATCAGTTGGCGCCATACCTGGCGACGGTGCACGATATTCTTCGTCGTGTTGATGTTATTTTTGGTGTTGCATCTGCATATTAAAGGCCACTTCCGCATCGTCTTCTGTCTCAATTTCAGGGTCTTCATCAACTTCTTCCTCGGCATCTTCTTCAGTTTCTCCCTCCACGTAATGCTAAGCATGCAAATTGGTCAGCAGCATTTGATTGGGTGACTCTTCAACATTCTCAACTGGCTCGTAGGTAGCATAACTGAAACCCTGGCAAGGTCAGTGACATCCACCATCGTGCTGGGCGAATGCTCCTTTTCGGTGGCATCGCTATCAGCGCTGGAGCGCGATGTGTGCTCTCCTCTTCCTCATCCACAGACACGGGGCTGTGTGCTTCGCCCATTACTTGTGGTCGCGGTGGTCTAACTTCTGTTTCACCTATTGTCTCTTTGCTTTGCTCCATCGACTATTCCGCCGCATCGGCAAAATCGTCAACATCGCCATCGGATCCCTCCGTTGAGCCGCTGAGATCGAGGCTAGCATTCAGCTGGGCGGACACATCTACGACTGGTATGCGTAGTGATTGCCATCGTCCGCTAAGGTCTCCGCATATCCGGGCATCAGTTTCGAGTCATCTTTAGACGTTTTATGTATATTTCCTTTTATTTCACACTGAATATAGATGAACCACATAATGTTGCAGAGGCAGCACATTGCCGAAGTAACATGGGTTAGCACCACAGCCAAATATATCAGTACGGAGCCATAGGGCAAAGATAGTTTCAATGACTTAGTATCGGGCTTGATGGCAATAGTTTACTACGGCCGCTGCATCGAGTGTGGACCATGTGAGATAGGCTTGGATGAAGCTGCAGGCGACAAGCCTGGCATATAGTCGCCAATTGATATGTAGCGATCATTGTGCACAATTACGTAGAAAAAGAAACTCTGATGAAACCACTCCAGCAAATTGTTCAGACTACGCGCGATGCCCTCGATAGCCTTTAAGAGTGGCACAGCCGATGAGGTGGGATTGCTTTTTACATTGGAGTTGGTAACACGCTTCGCAGTGGATATGGTTAGCGCATCGATGCGATAACGAGGAAATAGTCCATGATTACCATTGGGCACACCCGACGATTGCGTCGCAAGCATGGCCAGCATTTGGCGCAGATTCTGCTCGAAGTTTGATGGGCTGGAGTGAAGCTTTTTGTGCGGCGTCTGCTTGTAGCCCGAGGTGACGCCCTCGCGCGCCCTTATGCGCTGCACCAAATTGAACATATCCAGATTGGGCAGCTTGCCATTGAGGCCCTCAATCTTGACATCAACATAATCTACGTTAAATCTAGTTAAGCATTTATTGTCTCAAGTCAATTTTGCCAATTCACATACCAATTTCCAGATCCTGCACTACGATATTTAGCGTCGCTTGAAGCGAGCCAGCACGTGCCGGTAAATTTCCCGATAGTAGATATGAATTGGAGCTGTCTGTGTGTGGTGTTTTGTCGCCGTCATGGTAGGCCTCCAGCCAGGCCTGCATGCCCAGCTGCTCCTGCTCGGTGACCAAAAATATCAAATCCTCTCCCCAATAGTTTTTGCCTGCAATGCGCAAAACTCTTGCCAATTACCATCTATATAAATACCACATATATCTATTGCTACTTACGCCTTGCAAAATACGCAAATGCCAAAAGCAGCGCACACTGGGTGATATTTCAACATGCACCGAGCTGAGTGCACGATAGGGCGCCGAGAACACAATCCCTTCTGTGGATCCAATGCACGGAGCACGCAATATGCCGTAGATGTTTTTGCCATGAAACTCCTTGCCGCTGCCGAATGGATAACGCAGCGAATAGTTATGTGTGTGCGTGTTAAGGCCAAACTCATTGAATTTAGCCAAGATCCAGGCGTGCGGCGTCGTCGATTGATGATCCTTCCGTTCGCGCTGCAACTCCTCCAGCAGTTGGACGGCCAGTCGATTGGCATCTATGCGTATCTTGGATACACCAGACCTAAATCCAATCAATATATACAAAATATGTAATATTTATATATATGTATATATTTACATATATAGTAAGTATTACAGCGCTACTCACCTAAATAGGCTAAATAGGTGCCATGGTTGAATTCCGGCAGGGCCAGGCATAGAAACCAGACCACGCCCGCTGTGTAGAATGCGTAGCAAACCTTGCGCACATGCTTCGCTAGATTGTCCACCAGCTTGTTATGCGTCGATAGCGCATATGTCCGATGGATCGGACAGCAGACCCATTGTTCCAAGCACTAGTTTCCATAAAACAACAGAAACAACAAAATTTAACCGGCATAGCTAGAGCTGCAACACATTGGCAAATACTATCGATAACTGCAATCAGCAGGCAACCAGGGCTACATAACGCTATGTTAATGTTGCTGTTAGTTTTGAGATTCCATTCGCTCGCTTATTTTATATTTTTATAGTTAATAAATAAATATATATTCTTATGAACAGTTATAATTCCGATATCGTTTTTGTTTTTGTATCTTATCGATTTTTAATCAATGTAAGCGATTTCTTGGCATTCCGAATGGAAATAATAACGCCCGTTATAGTAAATTAATTTGATTGCCCCCTTCAATTTAGCTAGGTAATGCAATATGTGGGCTTATAAAAATAAAAAACATTCATGGGATGGGGTTCCTTAGTTACGAGATGTTATTTTGCATAGAGATTAAGTTCGCATAAGCATCATATGTCATATACATATGTATAATTTAGATTATATAAGTTATGAATTTTGTTTACACTATCTTCTTTTTGATAGCTTCATTTTAATACAAAGTTATTTAAACTATGTTATATAGTTTATTTCCAATATATACTAAGGTTAGAAGCCAAAGCCCAGCTTATAGCTAACGATTAATAAGCGAAATGAAGATTTAAAGCCACCGCTAAACCTTCTCAGCAACAAGAGTAACTAATAAACACGGTCGATCAGCTAGAGTTATGCCAAACAACTGATTAGCAGCCGCAGCAGCCGGCATATCAGCGAACGCCTTTCATCTTATTCAAGTTGACAAACAATTCATAATCAATTCAAAGTTCTTTGCTGCTGCTGCTGCCATGCCATAGGAGGGCTCCTTGTCGATATCACAGGGTAAATAGAGCGTTGCCCTCCTACGATGGACGCAAAGTCGAGGAAATCCGTCGCACCATCATCGTCTGCGATGTGCGCAACGAGTGGCGACTGGACGGGACGATCGCCAGCGCTCTGGCGAGGTAAAGTACGCTCGCTGGGCAGAAAAGGATAACAAGACCTATTGCATGATTGAGTTCTGTGAGCAGCCGAGCGTCATCCATGCCCTGCGTCTGCAGGGTCAAGAGTTTAAGGGTGGTCATCTAAGTGTCTATCATTCGACGTACTCCATAACGAAACCGGAGGCGAAATGCAATGAGGCTGCCCAGGCCGAGATCGGGGAGGCTATGACAATTGTGAAGGAAGCACAGAGCATGATCTCCGCCGCCATTGATACCGTCATCGGCATACTGGCCAAGGACAAGCGACGACGTTCGCGTTCAGATTCACGTTCGCGCGAACGCCGTACCAGCAGCCGATCCCGTTCGCATCGCTCGACCTCGCGGCGGCGACGACCCTCCGGCACCCGCCATCGAAGCAGTGGCTCACGCTCGCGTCGATCTCGCTCACGCGGTGGCAAACATTCGCGCTCGTCGAGATCGCGTGGCAAACGCTCCCGATCTCGAAATCGTCAAAGTACCTTACGCAGTTCACGTCGCTCACGCTCACATGGCTGTGGAGGAGTAGGAGGAGCAGGAGCAGGTGCATCTGGCATCGAAAGAGGAGGAGCAATGGCAATAGCAAACGCTCCCGATCCCGTGAGCGGAGTAGCAAGAAATCGCATCGCACACGCTCGCCACGCTCCAGCAAGTCGAGATCGAGTCGCAGCAAAGATGTTGCCACCAGCTGCTCAAAGTCCACGTCGACGTCCAGACGACGATCCCGCACTTCGGATGCACGCAAGCCGAAATCTATTGTGGAAGATGCTGATGCAAAAAACTCTCGCAAATCGGTAAGCATTGAGAAGTCGGATAACATGGATATATCCAACTCACCGATCCGATCGATTGTGTCATATGAGCAAAGTTCCCCTGATTTTGATAAGAGATACACTGAAAGAATATTTCCAAAGCAACTTTACTTTACTTTTGCTATTTATATAAATTTGAACTGCTGCCAATTTGTGTAATTAAGTTTTGTATTAACTAATCAGCCAAGTTCTAGTTTTAAGTCTAAAGTTTGTTAAATCAAGCACTAAGCAGACTGCTTAGTGATGCAACTCTATCGGAATAGAGCACATTGTGATCCAAAAATAGCTTGGCCATCAGACAGCGAATGCTCCTGGCATTTACCTCAAAGATGGAAATTATGCCATTGCGATAGATCTCCCGACCAGGCGGACGTCGCTTATCGCAATCATACAAATAAAAGCTAAAACTCTTCTCCAATCGCATATATTTCAGGCAATATTCGCACACATATAAAATGCGTGCCTTGCCGTACTCCTTTGCTCGTGGTCCTTCCCCGGTTGGGCCCGCGAGGCCGTGAGCACCGCATGGCTCTTTCGGACATGATTGATTTCGTCGTAGCGTCGCTTCTAATAGCGTGTCCTCTTCCGGTCACTGTAATCGTAGCGATTATTCTCGCATGCCGACAAATAGTAATCCTTATAGCCCTGCCGCTTGGCACGTGCCAAGGAGCACGTGACCGGCATGTACGGTACTATCAGTCCGTCGTATATAGTATATCTTGTCGGAATGCTCATTGATTTCGATCTTCTTCAGCGGGATAGCGGAACCATCCGAATCGGTTCGCTCTGTTGCCGTTGTCGTATCCACCGATTTGGCGTCATTCTCTGTCAAGAGTACATCATCATCATCATGATCGTCATCATGATCATCGTCTTGATTATCATTATCTTCATCGTGCTCGTCGCCTTCTTGCTGATTATTCTGCTCTGTGTCTACCTCCCGTTTGTTATTCGGTTGGTGCTCGGCATCAGCAGTGCTGCTCTCATCCGCGCTGCTACCGGAGATGCTCTCATATTGGCTCATCGCTCGAAAATCCAGCTTTTGTCGCGGATCAGTTGGCGCCATACCTGGCGACGGTGCACTATATTCTTCGTCGTGTTGATGTTATTTTTGGTGTTGCATCTGCATATTAAAGGCCACTTCCGCATCGTCTTCTGTCTCAATTTCAGGGTCTTCATCAACTTCTTCCTCGGCATCTTCTTCAGTTTCTCCCTCCACGTAATGCTGAGCATGCAAATTGGTCAGCAGTATTTGATTGGGTGACTCTTCAACATTCTCAACTGGCTCGTAGGTAGCATAACTGAAACCCTGGCAAGGTCAGTGACATCCACCATCGTGCTGGGCGAATGCTCCTTTTCGGTGGCATCGCTATCAGCGCTGGAGCGCGATGTGTGCTCTCCTCTTCCTCATCCACAGACACGGGGCTGTGTGCTTCGCCCATTACTTGTGGTCGCGGTGGTCTAACTTCTGTTTCACCTATTGTCTCTTTGCTTTGCTCCATCGACTATTCCGCCGCATCGGCAAAATCGTCAACATCGCCATCGGATCCCTCCGTTGAGCCGCTGAGATCGAGGCTAGCATTCAGCTGGGCGGACACATCTACGACTGGTATGCGTAGTGATTGCCATCGTCCGCTAAGGTCTCCGCATATCCGGGCATCAGTTTCGAGTCATCTTTAGACGTTTTATGTATATTTCCTTTTATTTCACACTGAATATAGATGAACCACATAATGTTGCAGAGGCAGCACATTGCCGAAGTAACATGGGTTAGCACCACAGCCAAATATATCAGTACGGAGCCATAGGGCAAAGATAGTTTCAATGACTTAGTATCGGGCTTGATGGCAATAAAAATTTACTACGGCCGCTGCATCGAGTGTGGACCATGTGAGATAGGCTTGGATGAAGCTGCAGGCGACAAGCCTGGCATATAGTCGCCAATTGATATGTAGCGATCATTGTGCACAATTACGTAGAAAAAGAAACTCTGATGAAACCACTCCAGCAAATTGTTCAGACTACGCGCGATGCCCTCGATAGCCTTTAAGAGTGGCACAGCCGATGAGGTGGGATTGCTTTTTACATTGGAGTTGGTAACACGCTTCGCAGTGGATATGGTTAGCGCATCGATGCGATAACGAGGAAATAGTCCATGATTACCATTGGGCACACCCGACGATTGCGTCGCAAGCATGGCCAGCATTTGGCGCAGATTCTGCTCGAAGTTTGATGGGCTGGAGTGAAGCTTTTTGTGCGGCGTCTGCTTGTAGCCCGAGGTGACGCCCTCGCGCGCCCTTATGCGCTGCACCAAATTGAACATATCCAGATTGGGCAGCTTGCCATTGAGGCCCTCAATCTTGACATCAACATAATCTACGTTAAATCTAGTTAAGCATTTATTGTCTCAAGTCAATTTTGCCAATTCACATACCAATTTCCAGATCCTGCACTACGATATTTAGCGTCGCTTGAAGCGAGCCAGCACGTGCCGGTAAATTTCCCGATAGTTGATATGAATTGGAGCTGTCTGTGTGTGGTGTTTTGTCGCCGTCATGGTAGGCCTCCAGCCAGGCCTGCATGCCCAGCTGCTCCTGCTCGGTGACCAAAAATATCAAATCCTCTCCCCAATAGTTTTTGCCTGCAATGCGCAAAACTCTTGCCAATTACCATCTATATAAATACCACATATATCTATTGCTACTTACGGCTTGCAAAATACGCAAATGCCAAAAGCAGCGCACACTGGGTGATATTTCAACATGCACCGAGCTGAGTGCACGATAGGGCGCCGAGAACACAATCCCTTCTGTGGATCCAATGCACGGAGCACGCAATATGCCGTAGATGTTTTTGCCATGAAGCTCCTTGCCGCTGCCGAATGGATAACGCAGCGAATAGTTATGTGTGTGCGTGTTAAGGCCAAACTCATTGAATTTAGCCAAGATCCAGGCGTGCGGCGTCGTCGATTGATGATCCTTCCGTTCGCGCTGCAACTCCTCCAGCAGTTGGACGGCCAGTCGATTGGCATCTATGCGTATCTTACCTAAATCCAATCAATATATACAAAATATGTAATATTTATATATATGTATATATTTACATATATAGTAAGTATTACAGCGCTACTCACCTAAATAGGCTAAATAGGTGCCATGGTTGAATTCCGGCAGGGCCAGGCATAGAAACCAGACCACGCCCGCTGTGTAGAATGCGTAGCAAACCTTGCGCACATGCTTCGCTAGATTGTCCACCAGCTTGTTATGCGTCGATAGCGCATATGTCCGATGGATCGGACAGCAGACCCATTGTTCCAAGCACTAGTTTCCATAAAACAACAGAAACAACAAAATTTAACCGGCATAGCTAGAGCTGCAACACATTGGCAAATACTATCGATAACTGCAATCAGCAGGCAACCAGGGCTACATAACGCTATATTAATGTTGCTGTTAGTTTTGAAATTCCATTCGCTCGCCTATTTTATATTTTTATAGTTAATAAATATATATATATTCTTATGAGCAGTTATAATTCCGATATCGTTTTTGTTTTTGTATCTTATCGATTTTTAATCAATGTAAGCCATTTTTTGGCATTCCGAATGGAAATAATAACGCCCGTTATAGTAAATTAATTTGATTGCCCCCTTCAATTTAGCTAGGTAATGCAATATGTGGGCTTATAAAAATAAAAAACATTCATGGGATGGGGTTCCTTAGTTACGAGATGTTATTTTGCATAGAGATTAAGTTCGCATAAGCATCATATGTCATATACATATGTATAATTTAGATTATATAAGTTATGAATTTTGTTTACACTATCTTCTTTTTGATAGCTTCATTTTAATACAAAGTTATTTAAACTATGTTATATAGTTTATTTCCAATATATACTAAGGTTAGAAGCCAAAGCCCAGCTTATAGCTAACGATTAATAAGCGAAATGAAGATTTAAAGCCACCGCTAAACCTTCTCAGCAACAAGAGTAACTAATAAACACGGTCGATCAGCTAGAGTTATGCCAAACAACTGATTAGCAGCCGCAGCAGCCGGCATATCAGCGAACGCCTTTCATCTTATTCAAGTTGACAAACAATTCATAATCAATTCAAAGTTCTTTGCTGCTGCTGCTGCCATGCCATAGGAGGGCTCCTTGTCGATATAACAGGGTAAATAGAGCGTTGCCCTCCTACGATGGACGCAAAGTCGAGGAAATCCGTCGCACCATCATCGTCTGCGATGTGCGCAACGAGTGGCGACTGGACGGGACGATCGCCAGCGCGCTGGCGAGGTAAAGTACGCTCGCTGGGCAGAAAAGGATAACAAGACCTATTGCATAATTGAGTTCTGTGAGCAGCCGAGCGTCATCCATGCCCTGCGTCTGCAGGGTCAAGAGTTTAAGGGTGGTCGTCTAAGTGTCTATCATTCGACGTACTCCATAACGAAACCGGAGGCGAAATGCAATGAGGCTGCCCAGGCCGAGATCGGAGAGGCTATGACAATTGTGAAGGAAGCACAGAGCATGATCTCCGCCGCCATTGATACCGTCATCGGCATACTGGCCAAGGACAAGCGACGACGTTCGCGTTCAGATTCACGTTCGCGCGAACGCCGTACCAGCAGCCGATCCCGTTCGCATCGCTCGACCTCGCGGCGGCGACGACCCTCCGGCACCCGCCATCGAAGCAGTGGCTCACGCTCGCGTCGATCTCGCTCAAGCGGTGGCAAACATTCGCGCTCGTCGAGATCGCGTGGCAAACGCCTCCCGATCTCGAAATCGTCAAAGTACCTTACGCAGTTCACGTCGCTCACGCTCACATGGCTGTGGAGAAGTAGGAGGAGCAGGAGCAGGATAAGAGATACACTGAAAGAATATTTCCAAAGCAACTTTACTTTACTTTTGCTATTTATATAAATTTGGACTGCTGCCAATTTGTGTAATTAAGTTTTGTATTAACTAATCAGCCAAGTTCTAGTTTTAAGTCTAAAGTTTGTTAAATCAAGCACTAAGCAGACTGCTTAGTGATGCAACTCTATCGGAATAGAGCACATTGTGATCCAAAAACAGCTTGGCCATCAGACAGCAAATGCTCCTGGCATTTACCTCAAAGATGGAAATTATGCCATTGCGATAGATCTCCCGACCAGGCGGACGTCGCTTATCGCAATCATACAAATAAAAGCTAAAACTCTTCTCCAATCGCATATATATTGCAGGCAATATTCGCACACATATAAAATGCGTGCCTTGCCGTACTCCTTTGCTCGTGCTCCTTCCCCGGTTGGGCCCGCGAGGCCGTGAGCACCGCATGGCTCTTTCGGACATGATTGATTTCGTCGTAGCGTCGCTTCTGATAGCGTGTCCTCTTCCGGTCACTGTAATCGTAGCGATTATTCTCGCATGCCGACAAATAGTAATCCTTATAGCCCTGCCGCTTGGCACGTGCCAAGGAGCACGTGACCGGCATGTACGGTACTATCAGTACGTCGTATATAGTATATCTTGTCGGAATACTCATTGATTTCGATCTTCTTTAGCGGTATATCGGAACCATCCGAATCGGTTCGCTCTGTTGCCGTTGTCGTATCCACCGATTTGGCGTCATTCTCTGTCAAGAGTACATCATCATCATCATGATCGTCATCATGATCATCGTCTTGATCATCATTATCTTCATCGTGCTCGTCGCCTTCTTGCTGATTATTCTGCTCTGTGTCTACCTCCCGTTTGTTATTCGGTTGGTGCTCGGCATCAGCAGTGCTGCTCTCATCCGCGCTGCTACCGGAGATGCTCTCATATTGGCTCATCGCTCGAAAATCCAGCTTTTGTCGCGGATCAGTTGGCGCCATACCTGGCGACGGTGCACGATATTCTTCGTCGTGTTGATGTTATTTTTGGTGTTGCATCTGCATATTAAAGGCCACTTCCGCATCGTCTTCTGTCTCAATTTCAGGGTCTTCATCAACTTCTTCCTCGGCATCTTCTTCAGTTTCTCCCTCCACGTAATGCTGAGCATGCAAATTGGTCAGCAGCATTTGATTGGGTGACTCTTCAACATTCTCAACTGGCTCGTAGGTAGCATAACTGAAACCCTGGCAAGGTCAGTGACATCCACCATCGTGCTGGGCGAATGCTCCTTTTCGGTGGCATCGCTATCAGCGCTGGAGCGCGATGTGTGCTCTCCTCTTCCTCATCCACAGACACGGGGCTGTGTGCTTCGCCCATTACTTGTGGTCGCGGTGGTCTAACTTCTGTTTCACCTATTGTCTCTTTGCTTTGCTCCATCGACTATTCCGCCGCATCGGCAATATCGTCAACATCGCCATCGGATCCCTCCGTTGAGCCGCTGAGATCGAGGCTAGCATTCAGCTGGGCGGACACATCTACGACTGGTATGCGTAGTGATTGCCATCGTCCGCTAAGGTCTCCGCATATCCGTGCATCAGTTTCGAGTCATCTTTAGACGTTTTATGTATATTTCCTTTTATTTCACACTGAATATAGATGAACCACATAATGTTGCAGAGGCAGCACATTGCCGAAGTAACATGGGTTAGCACCACAGCCAAATATATCAGTACGGAGCCATAGGGCAAAGATAGTTTCAATGACTTAGTATCGGGCTTGATGGCAATAGTTTACTACGGCCGCTGCATCGAGTGTGGACCATGTGAGATAGGCTTTGATGAAGCTGCAGGCGACAAGCCTGGCATATAGTCGCCAATTGATATGTAGCGATCATTGTGCACAATTACGTAGAAAAAGAAACTCTGATGAAACCACTCCAGCAAATTGTTCAGACTACGCGCGATGCCCTCGATAGCCTTTAAGAGTGGCACAGCCGATGAGGTGGGATTGCTTTTTACATTGGAGTTGGTAACACGCTTCGCAGTGGATATGGTTAGCGCATCGATGCGATAACGAGGAAATAGTCCATGATTACCATTGGGCACACCCGACGATTGCGTCGCAAGCATGGCCAGCATTTGGCGCAGATTCTGCTCGAAGTTTGATGGGCTGGAGTGAAGCTTTTTGTGCGGCGTCTGCTTGTAGCCCGAGGTGACGCCCTCGCGCGCCCTTATGCGCTGCACCAAATTGAACATATCCAGATTGGGCAGCTTGCCATTGAGGCCCTCAATCTTGACATCAACATAATCTACGTTAAATCTAGTTAAGCATTTATTGTCTCAAGTCAATTTTGCCAATTCACATACCAATTTCCAGATCCTGCACTACGATATTTAGCGTCGCTTGAAGCGAGCCAGCACGTGCCGGTAAATTTCCCGATAGTAGATATGAATTGGAGCTGTCTGTGTGTGGTGTTTTGTCGCCGTCATGGTAGGCCTCCAGCCAGGCCTGCATGCCCAGCTGCTCCTGCTCGGTGACCAAAAATATCAAATCCTCTCCCCAATAGTTTTTGCCTGCAATGCGCAAA
This sequence comes from Drosophila atroscutellata, assembly GCA_035041605.1. Taxonomy (NCBI): domain Eukaryota; kingdom Metazoa; phylum Arthropoda; class Insecta; order Diptera; family Drosophilidae; genus Drosophila; species Drosophila atroscutellata. The sequence continues at coordinate 25,291,067 of JAWNLA010000108.1, read as the reverse complement.
ACTCTTGCCAATTACCATCTATATAAATACCACATATATCTATTGCTACTTACGCCTTGCAAAATACGCAAATGCCAAAAGCAGCGCACACTGGGTGATGTTTCAACATGCACCGAGCTGAGTGCACGATAGGGCGCCGAGAACACAATCCCTTCTGTGGATCCAATGCACGGAGCACGCAATATGCCGTAGATGTTTTTGCCATGAAACTCCTTGCCGCTGCCGAATGGATAACGCAGCGAATAGTTATGTGTGTGCGTCTTAAGGCCAAACTCATTGAATTTAGCCAAGATCCAGGCGTGCGGCGTCGTCGATTGATGATCCTTCCGTTCGCGCTGCAACTCCTCCAGCAGTTGGACGGCCAGTCGATTGGCATCTATGCGTATCTCTGGATAGACCAGACCTAAATCCAATCAATATATACAAAATATGTAATATTTATATATATAGTAAGTATTACAGCGCTACTCACCTGGTGAGAGCTCATTTTCTGATAAATAGGTGCCATGGTTGAATTCCGGCAGGGCCAAGCATAGAAACCAGACCACGCCCGCTGTGTAGAATGCGTAGCAAACCTTGCGCACATGCTTCGCTAGATTGTCCACCAGCTTGTTATGCGTCGATAGCGCATATGTCCGATGGATCGGACAGCAGACCCATTGTTCCAAGCACTAGTTTCCATAAAACAACAGAAACAACAAAATTTAACCGGCATAGCTAGAGCTGCAACACATTGGCAAATACTATCGATAACTGCAATCAGCAGGCAACCAGGGCTGCATAACGCTATATTAATGTTGCTGTTAGTTTTGAGATTCCATTCGCTCGCTTATTTTATATTTTTATAGTTAATAAATATATATATATTCTTATGAGCAGTTATAATTCCGATATCGTTTTTGTTTTTGTATCTTATCGATTTTTAATCAATGTAAGCCATTTTTTGGCATTCCGAATGGAAATAATAACGCCCGTTATAGTAAATTAATTTGATTGCCCCCTTCAATTTAGCTAGGTAATGCAATATGTGGGCTTATAAAAATAAAAAACATTCATGGGATGGGGTTCCTTAGTTACGAGATGTTATTTTGCATAGAGATTAAGTTCGCATAAGCATCATATGTCATATACATATGTATAATTTAGATTATATAAGTTATGAATTTTGTTTACACTATCTTCTTTTTGATAGCTTCATTTTAATACAAAGTTATTTAAACTATGTTATATAGTTTATTTCCAATATATACTAAGGTTAGAAGCCAAAGCCCAGCTTATAGCTAACGATTAATAAGCGAAATGAAGATTTAAAGCCACCGCTAAACCTTCTCAGCAACAAGAGTAACTAATAAACACGGTCGATCAGCTAGAGTTATGCCAAACAACTGATTAGCAGCCGCAGCAGCCGGCATATCAGCGAACGCCTTTCATCTTATTCAAGTTGACAAACAATTCATAATCAATTCAAAGTTCTTTGCTGCTGCTGCTGCCATGCCATAGGAGGGCTCCTTGTCGATATAACAGGGTAAATAGAGCGTTGCCCTCCTACGATGGACGCAAAGTCGAGGAAATCCGTCGCACCATCATCGTCTGCGATGTGCGCAACGAGTGGCGACTGGACGGGACGATCGCCAGCGCGCTGGCGAGGTAAAGTACGCTCGCTGGGCAGAAAAGGATAACAAGACCTATTGCATAATTGAGTTCTGTGAGCAGCCGAGCGTCATCCATGCCCTGCGTCTGCAGGGTCAAGAGTTTAAGGGTGGTCGTCTAAGTGTCTATCATTCGACGTACTCCATAACGAAACCGGAGGCGAAATGCAATGAGGCTGCCCAGGCCGAGATCGGGGAGGCTATGACAATTGTGAAGGAAGCACAGAGCATGATCTCCGCCGCCATTGATCCCGTCATCGGCATGCTGGCCAAGGACAAGCGACGACGTTCGCGTTCAGATTCACGTTCGCGCGAACGCCGTACCAGCAGCCGATCCCGTTCGCATCGCTCGACCTCGCGGCGGCGACGACCCTCCGGCACCCGCCATCGAAGCAGTGGCTCACGCTCGCGTCGATCTCGCTCACGCGGTGGCAAACATTCGCGCTCGTCGAGATCGCGTGGCAAACGCTCCCGATCTCGAAATCGTCAAAGTACCTTACGCAGTTCACGTCGCTCACGCTCACATGGCTGTGGAGGAGTAGGAGGAGCAGGAGCAGGATAAGAGATACACTGAAAGAATATTTCCAAAGCAACTTTACTTTACTTTTGCTATTTATATAAATTTGGACTGCTGCCAATTTGTGTAATTAAGTTTTGTATTAACTAATCAGCCAAGTTCTAGTTTTAAGTCTAAAGTTTGTTAAATCAAGCACTAAGCAGACTGCTTAGTGATGCAACTCTATCGGAATAGAGCACATTGTGATCCAAAAACAGCTTGGCCATCAGACAGCAAATGCTCCTGGCATTTACCTCAAAGATGGAAATTATGCCATTGCGATAGATCTCCCGACCAGGCGGACGTCGCTTATCGCAATCATACAAATAAAAGCTAAAACTCTTCTCCAATCGCATATATATTGCAGGCAATATTCGCACACATATAAAATGCGTGCCTTGCCGTACTCCTTTGCTCGTGCTCCTTCCCCGGTTGGGCCCGCGAGGCCGTGAGCACCGCATGGCTCTTTCGGACATGATTGATTTCGTCGTAGCGTCGCTTCTGATAGCGTGTCCTCTTCCGGTCACTGTAATCGTAGCGATTATTCTCGCATGCCGACAAATAGTAATCCTTATAGCCCTGCCGCTTGGCACGTGCCAAGGAGCACGTGACCGGCATGTACGGTACTATCAGTACGTCGTATATAGTATATCTTGTCGGAATACTCATTGATTTCGATCTTCTTTAGCGGTATATCGGAACCATCCGAATCGGTTCGCTCTGTTGCCGTTGTCGTATCCACCGATTTGGCGTCATTCTCTGTCAAGAGTACATCATCATCATCATGATCGTCATCATGATCATCGTCTTGATCATCATTATCTTCATCGTGCTCGTCGCCTTCTTGCTGATTATTCTGCTCTGTGTCTACCTCCCGTTTGTTATTCGGTTGGTGCTCGGCATCAGCAGTGCTGCTCTCATCCGCGCTGCTACCGGAGATGCTCTCATATTGGCTCATCGCTCGAAAATCCAGCTTTTGTCGCGGATCAGTTGGCGCCATACCTGGCGACGGTGCACGATATTCTTCGTCGTGTTGATGTTATTTTTGGTGTTGCATCTGCATATTAAAGGCCACTTCCGCATCGTCTTCTGTCTCAATTTCAGGGTCTTCATCAACTTCTTCCTCGGCATCTTCTTCAGTTTCTCCCTCCACGTAATGCTGAGCATGCAAATTGGTCAGCAGCATTTGATTGGGTGACTCTTCAACATTCTCAACTGGCTCGTAGGTAGCATAACTGAAACCCTGGCAAGGTCAGTGACATCCACCATCGTGCTGGGCGAATGCTCCTTTTCGGTGGCATCGCTATCAGCGCTGGAGCGCGATGTGTGCTCTCCTCTTCCTCATCCACAGACACGGGGCTGTGTGCTTCGCCCATTACTTGTGGTCGCGGTGGTCTAACTTCTGTTTCACCTATTGTCTCTTTGCTTTGCTCCATCGACTATTCCGCCGCATCGGCAATATCGTCAACATCGCCATCGGATCCCTCCGTTGAGCCGCTGAGATCGAGGCTAGCATTCAGCTGGGCGGACACATCTACGACTGGTATGCGTAGTGATTGCCATCGTCCGCTAAGGTCTCCGCATATCCGTGCATCAGTTTCGAGTCATCTTTAGACGTTTTATGTATATTTCCTTTTATTTCACACTGAATATATATGAACCACATAATGTTGCAGAGGCAGCACATTGCCGAAGTAACATGGGTTAGCACCACAGCCAAATATATCAGTACGGAGCCATAGGGCAAAGATAGTTTCAATGACTTAGTATCGGGCTTGATGGCAATAGTTTACTACGGCCGCTGCATCGAGTGTGGACCATGTGAGATAGGCTTTGATGAAGCTGCAGGCGACAAGCCTGGCATATAGTCGCCAATTGATATGTAGCGATCATTGTGCACAATTACGTAGAAAAAGAAACTCTGATGAAACCACTCCAGCAAATTGTTCAGACTACGCGCGATGCCCTCGATAGCCTTTAAGAGTGGCACAGCCGATGAGGTGGGATTGCTTTTTACATTGGAGTTGGTAACACGCTTCGCAGTGGATATGGTTAGCGCATCGATGCGATAACGAGGAAATAGTCCATGATTACCATTGGGCACACCCGACGATTGCGTCGCAAGCATGGCCAGCATTTGGCGCAGATTCTGCTCGAAGTTTGATGGGCTGGAGTGAAGCTTTTTGTGCGGCGTCTGCTTGTAGCCCGAGGTGACGCCCTCGCGCGCCCTTATGCGCTGCACCAAATTGAACATATCCAGATTGGGCAGCTTGCCATTGAGGCCCTCAATCTTGACATCAACATAATCTACGTTAAATCTAGTTAAGCATTTATTGTCTCAAGTCAATTTTGCCAATTCACATACCAATTTCCAGATCCTGCACTACGATATTTAGCGTCGCTTGAAGCGAGCCAGCACGTGCCGGTAAATTTCCCGATAGTAGATATGAATTGGAGCTGTCTGTGTGTGGTGTTTTGTCGCCGTCATGGTAGGCCTCCAGCCAGGCCTGCATGCCCAGCTGCTCCTGCTCGGTGACCAAAAATATCAAATCCTCTCCCCAATAGTTTTTGCCTGCAATGCGCAAAACTCTTGCCAATTACCATCTATATAAATACCAAATATATCTATTGCTACTTACGCCTTGCAAAATACGCAAATGCCAAAAGCAGCGCACACTGGGTGATGTTTCAACATGCACTGAGCTGAGTGCACGATAGGGCGCCGAGAACACAATCCCTTCTGTGGATCCAATGCACGGAGCACGCAATATGCCGTAGATGTTTTTGACATGAAACTCCTTGCCGCTGCCGAATGGATAACGCAGCGAATAGTTATGTGTGTGCGTCTTAAGGCCAAACTCATTGAATTTAGCCAAGATCCAGGCGTGCGGCGTCGTCGATTGATGATCCTTCCGTTCGCGCTGCAACTCCTCCAGCAGTTGGACGGCCAGTCGATTGGCATCTATGCGTATCTCTGGATAGACCAGACCTAAATCCAATCAATATATACAAAATATGTAATATTTATATATATAGTAAGTATTACAGCGCTACTCACCTGGTGAGAGCTCATTTTCTGATAAATAGGTGCCATGGTTGAATTCCGGCAGGGCCAAGCATAGAAACCAGACCACGCCCGCTGTGTAGAATGCGTAGCAAACCTTGCGCACATGCTTCGCTAGATTGTCCACCAGCTTGTTATGCGTCGATAGCGCATATGTCCGATGGATCGGACAGCAGACCCATTGTTCCAAGCACTAATTTCCATAAAACAACAGAAACAACAAAATTTAACCGGCATAGCTAGAGGTGCAACACATTGGCAAATACTATCGATAACTGCAATCAGCAGGCAACCAGGGCTGCATAACGCTATGTTAATGTTGCTGTTAGTTTTGAGATTCCATTCGCTCGCTTATTTTATATTTTTATAGTTAATAAATATATATATATTCTTATGAGCAGTTATAATTCCGATATCGTTTTTGTTTTTGTATCTTATCGATTTTTAATCAATGTAAGCCATTTTTTGGCATTCCGAATGGAAATAATAACGCCCGTTATAGTAAATTAATTTGATTGCCCCCTTCAATTTAGCTAGGTAATGCAATATGTGGGCTTATAAAAATAAAAAACATTCATGGGATGGGGTTCCTTAGTTACGAGATGTTATTTTGCATAGAGATTAAGTTCGCATAAGCATCATATGTCATATACATATGTATAATTTAGATTATATAAAGAATGAATTTTGTTTACACTATCTTCTTTTTGATAGCTTCATTTTAATACAAAGTTATTTAAACTATGTTATATAGTTTATTTCCAATATATACTAAGGTTAGAAGCCAAAGCCCAGCTTATAGCTAACGATTAATAAGCGAAATGAAGATTTAAAGCCACCGCTAAACCTTCTCAGCAACAAGAGTAACTAATAAACACGGTCGATCAGCTAGAGTTATGCCAAACAACTGATTAGCAGCCGCAGCAGCCGGCATATCAGCGAACGCCTTTCATCTTATTCAAGTTGACAAACAATTCATAATCAATTCAAAGTTCTTTGCTGCTGCTGCTGCCATGCCATAGGAGGGCTCCTTGTCGATATAACAGGGTAAATAGAGCGTTGCCCTCCTACGATGGACGCAAAGTCGAGGAAATCCGTCGCACCATCATCGTCTGCGATGTGCGCAACGAGTGGCGACTGGACGGGACGATCGCCAGCGCGCTGGCGAGGTAAAGTACGCTCGCTGGGCAGAAAAGGATAACAAGACCTATTGCATAATTGAGTTCTGTGAGCAGCCGAGCGTCATCCATGCCCTGCGTCTGCAGGGTCAAGAGTTTAAGGGTGGTCCTCTAAGTGTCTATCATTCGACGTACTCCATAACGAAACCGGAGGCGAAATGCAATGAGGCTGCCCAGGCCGAGATCGGGGAGGCTATGACAATTGTGAAGGAAGCACAGAGCATGATCTCCGCCGCCATTGATCCCGTCATCGGCATGCTGGCCAAGGACAAGCGACGGCGTTCGCGTTCAGATTCACGTTCGCGCGAACGCCGTACCAGCAGCCGATCCCGTTCGCATCGCTCGACCTCGCGGCGGCGACGACCCTCCGGCACCCGCCATCGAAGCAGTGGCTCACGCTCGCGTCGATCTCGTTTACGCGATGGCAAACATTCGCGCTCGTCAAGATCGCGTGGCAAACGCTCCCGATCTCGAAATCGTCAAAGTACCTTACGCAGTTCACGTCGCTCACACTCACATGGCTGTGGAGGAGTAGGAGGAGCAGGAGCAGGTGCATCTGGCATCGAAAGAGGAGGAGGAGCAATGGCAATAGCAAACGCTCCCGATCCCGTGAGCGGAGTAGCAAGAAATCGCATCGCACACGCTCGCCACGCTCCAGCAAGTCGAGATCGAGTCGCAGCAAAGATGTCGCCACCAGCTCTTCAAAGTCCACGTCGACGTCCAGACGACGATCCCGCACTTCGGATGCACGCAAGCCGAAATCTATTGTGGAAGATGCTGATGCAAAAAGCTCTCGCAAACTGCTTAGTGATGCAACTCTATCGGCATAGAGCACATTGTGATCCAAAAATAGCTTGGCCATCAGACAGCGAATGCTCCTGGCATTTACCTCAAAGATGGAAATTATGCCATTGCGATAGATCTCCCGATCGCTTATCGCAATCATACAAATAAAAGCTAAAACTCTTCTCCAATCGCATATATTTCAGGCAATATTCGCACACATATAAAATGCGTGCCTTGCCGTACTCCTTTGCTCGTGCTCCTTCCCCGGTTGGGCCCGCGAGGCCGTGAGCACCGCATGGCTCTTTCGGACATGATTCCGGTCACTGTAATCGTAGCGATTATTCTCGCATGCCGACAAATAGTAATCCTTATAGCCCTGCCGCTTGGCACGTGCCAAGGAGCACGTGACCGGCATGTACGGTACTATCAGTACGTCGTATATAGTATATCTTGTCGGAATACTCATTGATTTCGATCTTCTTTAGCGGTATATCGGAACCATCCGAATCGGTTCGCTCTGTTGCCGTTGTCGTATCCACCGATTTGGCGTCATTCTCTGTCAAGAGTACATCATCATCATCATGATCGTCATCATGATCATCGTCTTGATCATCATTATCTTCATCGTGCTCGTCGCCTTCTTGCTGATTATTCTTCTCTGTGTCTACCTCCCGTTTGTTATTCGGTTGGTGCTCGGCATCAGCAGTGCTGCTCTCATCCGCGCTGCTACCGGAGATGCTCTCATATTGGCTCATCGCTCGAAAATCCTGCTTTTGTCGCAGATCAGTTGGCGCCATACCTGGAGACGGTGCACGAAATTCTTCGTCGTGTTGATGTTGTTGTTGGTGTTGCATCTGCATATTAAAGGCCACTTCCGCATCGTCTTCTGTCTCAATTTCAGGGTCTTCATCAACTTCTTCCTCGGCATCTTCTTCAGTTTCTCCCTCCACGTAATGCTGAGCATGCAAATTGGTCAGCAGCATTTGATTGGGTGACTCTTCAACATTCTCAACTGGCTCGTAGGTAGCATAACTGAAACCCTGGCAAGGTCAGTGACATCCACCACCGTGCTGGGCGAATGCTCCTTTTCGGTGGCATCGCTATCAGCGCTGGAGCGCGATGTGTGCTCTCCTCTTCCTCATCCACAGACACGGGGCTGTGTGCTTCGCCCATTACTTGTGGTCGCGGTGGTCTAACTTCTGTTTCAGCTATTGTCTCGTTGCTTTGCTCCATCGACTATTCCGCCGCATCGGCAAAATCGTCAACATCGCCATCGGATCCCTCCGTTGAGCCGCTGAGATCGAGGCTAGCATTCAGCTGGGCGGACACATCTACGACTGGTATGCGTAGTGATTGCCATCGTCCGCTAAGGTCTCCGCATATCCGGGCATCAGTTTCCAGTCATTTTTAGACGTTTTATGTATATTTCCTTTTATTTCACACTGAATATACATGAACCACATAATGTTGCAGAGGCAGCACATTGCCGAAGTAACATCGGTTAGCACCACAGCCAAATATATCAGTACGGAGCCATAGGGCAAAGATAGTTTCAATGACTTAGTATCGGGCTTGATGGCAATAGTTTACTACGGCCGCTGCATCGAGTGTGGACCATGTGAGATAGGCTTTGATGAAGCTGCAGGCGACAAGCCTGGCATATAGTCGCCAATTGATATGTAGCGATCATTGTGCACAATTACGTAGAAAAAGAAACTCTGATGAAACCACTCCAGCAAATTGTTCAGACTACGCGCGATGCCCTCGATAGCCTTTAAGAGTGGCACAGCCGATGAGGTGGGATTGCTCTTTACATTGGAGTTGGTAACACGCTTCGCAGTGGATATGGTTAGCGCATCGATGCGATAACGAGGAAATAGTCCATGATTACCATTGGGCACACCCGACGATTGCGTCGCAAGCATGGCCAGCATTTGGCGCAGATTCTGCTCGAAGTTTGATGGGCTGGAGTGAAGCTTTTTGTGCGGCGTCTGCTTGTAGCCCGAGGTGACGCCCTCGCGCGCCCTTATGCGCTGCACCAAATTGAACATATCCAGATTGGGCAGCTTGCCATTGAGGCCCTCAATCTTGACATCAACATAATCTACGTTAAATCTAGTTAAGCATTTATTGTCTCAAGTCAATTTTGCCAATTCACATACCAATTTCCAGATCCTGCACTACGATATTTAGCGTCGCTTGAAGCGAGCCAGCACGTGCCGGTAAATTTCCCGATAGTAAATATGAATTGGAGCTGTCTGTGTGTGGTGTTTTGTCGCCGTCATGGTAGGCCTCCAGCCAGGCCTGCATGCCCAGCTGCTCCTGCTCGGTGACCAAAAATATCAAATCCTCTCCCCAATAGTTTTTGCCTGCAATGCGCAAAACTCTTGCCAATTACCATCTATATAAATACCACATATATCTATTGCTACTTACGGCTTGCAAAATACGCAAATGCCAAAAGCAGCGCACACTGGGTGATATTTCAACATGCACTGAGCTGAGTGCACGATAGGGCGCCGAGAACACAATCCCTTCTGTGGATCCAATGCACGGAGCACGCAATATGCCGTAGATGTTTTTGCCATGAAACTCCTTGCCGCTGCCGAATGGATAACGCAGCGAATAGTTATGTGTGTGCGTGTTAAGGCCAAACTCATTGAATTTAGCCAAGATCCAGGCGTGCGGCGTCGTCGATTGATGATCCTTCCGTTCGCGCTGCAACTTCTCCAGCAGTTGGACGGCCAGTCGATTGGCATCTATGCGTATCTCTGGATACACCAGACCTAAATCCAATCAATATATACAAAATATGTAATATTTATATATATGTATATATTTACATATATAGTAAGTATTACAGCGCTACTCACCTGGTGAGAGCGCATTTTCTGATAAATAGGTGCCATGGTTGAATTCCGGCTGGGCCAGGCATAGAAATCAGACCACGCCCGCTGTGTAGAATGCGTAGCAAACCTTGCGCACATGCTTCGCTAGATTGTCCACCAGCTTGTAATACGTCGATAGCGCATATGTCCGATGGATCGGACAGCAGACCCATTGTTCCAGGCACTAGTTTCCATAAAACAACAGAAACAACAAAATTTAACCGGCATAGCTAGAGCTGCAACACATTGGCAAATACTATCGATAACTGCAATCAGCAGGCAACCAGGGCTGCATAACGCTATATTAATGTTGCTGTTAGTTTTGAGATTCCATTCGCTCGCTTATTTTATATTTTTATAGTTAATAAATAAATATATATTCTTATGAGCAGTTATAATTCCGATATCGTTTTTGTTTTTGTATCTTATCGATTTTTAATCAATGTAAGCCATTTTTTGGCATTCCGAATGGAAATAATAACGCCCGTTATAGTAAATTAATTTGATTGCCCCCTTCAATTTAGCTAGGTAATGCAATATGTGGGCTTATAAAAATAAAAAACATTCATGGGATGGGGTTCCTTAGTTACGAGATGTTATTTTGCATAGAGATTAAGTTCGCATAAGCATCATATGTCATATACATATGTATAATTTAGATGATATAAGTTATGAATTTTGTTTACACTATCTTCTTTTTGATAGCTTCATTTTAATACAAAGTTATTTAAACTATGTTATATAGTTTATTTCCAATATATACTAAGGTTAGAAGCCAAAGCCCAGCTTATAGCTAACGATTAATAAGCGAAATGAAGATTTAAAGCCACCGCTAAACCTTCTCAGCAACAAGAGTAACTAATAAACACGGTCGATCAGCTAGAGTTATGCCAAACAACTGATTAGCAGCCGCAGCAGCCGGCATATCAGCGAACGCCTTTCATCTTATTCAAGTTGACAAACAATTCATAATCAATTCAAAGTTCTTTGCTGCTGCTGCTGCTGCCATGCCATAGGAGGGCTCCTTGTCGATATAACAGGGTAAATAGAGCGTTGCCCACCATCATCGTCTGCGATGTGCGCAACGAGTGGCGACTTGACCGGACGATCGCCAGCGCGCTGGCGAGGTAAAGTACGCTCGCTGGGCAGAAAAGAATAACAAGACCTATTGCATGATTGAGTTCTGTGAGCAGCCGAGCGTCATCCATGCCCTGCGTCTGCAGGGTCAAGAGTTTAAGGGTGGTCATCTAAGTGTCTATCATTCGACGTACTCCATAACGAAACCGGAGGCGAAATGCAATGAGGCTGCTCAGGCCGAGATCGGGGAGGCTATGACAATTGTGAAGGAAGCACAGAGCATGATCTCCGCCGCCATTGATACCGTCATCGGCATGCTGGCCAAGGACAAGCGACAACGTTCGCGTTCAGATTCACGTTCGCGCGAACGCCGTACCAGCAGCCGATCCCGTTCGCATCGCTCGACCTCGCGGCGGCGACGACCCTCCGGCACCCGCCATCGAAGCAGTGGCTCACGCTCGCGTCGATCTCGTTTACGCGGTGGCAAACATTCGCGCTCGTCAAGATCGCGTGGCAAACGCTCCCGATCTCGAAATCGTCAAAGTACCTTACGCAGTTCACGTCACTCACGCTCACATGGCGGTGGAAGAGTAGGAGGAGCAGGAGCAGGTGCATCTGGCATCGAAAGAGGAGGAGGAGGCGGTGGCGGCAGCAGCAGTGGCAATGGCAATGGGAAACGCTCCCGATCCCGTGAGCGGAGTAGCACGAAATCGCATCGCGCACGCTCGCCACGCTCCAGCAAGTCGAGATCGAGTCGCAACAAAGATGTTGCCACCAGCTCCTCAAAGTCCACGTCGACGTCCAGACGACGATCCCGCACTTCGGATGCACGCAAGCCAAAATCTATTGTTTAAGATGCTGATGCAAAAAGCTCTCGCAAACTGCTTAGTGATGCTACTCTATCGGAATAGAGCACATTGTGATCCAAAAATAGCCATCAGACAGCGAATGCTCCTGGCATTTACCTCAAAGATGGAAATTATGCCATTGCGATAGATCTCCCGACCAGGCGGACGTCGCTTATCGCAATCATACAAATAAAAGCTAAAACTCTTCTCCAATCGCATATATTTCAGGCAATATTCGCACACATATAAAATGCGTGCCTTGCCGTACTCCTTTGCTCGTGCTCCCCGGTTGGGCCCGCGAGGCCGTGAGCACCGCATGGCTCTTTCGGACATGATTGATTTCGTCGTAGCGTCGCTTCTGACAGCGTGTCCTCTTCCGGTCACTGTAATCGTAGCGATTATTCTCGCATGCCGACAAATAGTAATCCTTATAGCCCTGCAGCTTGGTACGTGCCAAGGAGCACGTGACCGGCATGTACGGTACTATCAGAACGTCGTATATAGTATATCTTGTCGGAATGCTCATTGATTTCGATCTTCTTTAGCGGTATATCGGAACCATCCGAATCGGTTCGCTCTGTTGCCGTTGTCGTATCCACCGATTTGGCGTCATTCTCTGTCAAGAGTACATCATCATCATCATGATCGTCATCATCATGATCATCGTCTTGATCATCATTATCTTCATCGTGCTCGTCGCCTTCTTGCTGATTATTCTGCTCTGTGTCTACCACCCGCGCTGCTACCGGAGATGCTCTCATATTGGCTCATCGCTCGAAAATCCAGCTTTTGTCGCAGATCAGTTGGCGCCATACCTGGCGACCGTGCACGATATTCTTCGTCGTGTTGATGTTGTTGTTGGTGTTGCATTTGCATATTAAAGGCCACTTCCGCATCGTCTTCTGTCTCAATTTCAGGGTCTTCATCAACTTCTTCCTCGGCATCTTCTTCAGTTTCTCCCTCCACGTAATGCTGAGCATGCAAATTGGTCAGCAGCATTTGATTGGGTGACTCTTCAACATTCTCAACTGGCTCGTAGGTAGCATAACTGAAACCCTGGCAAGGTCAGTGACATCCACCACCGTGCTGGGCGAATGCTCCTTTTCGGTGGCATCGCTATCAGCGCTGGAGCGCGATGTGTGCTCTCCTCTTCCTCATCCACAGACACGGGGCTGTGTGCTTCGCCCATTACTTGTGGTCGCGGTGGTCTAACTTCTGTTTCAGCTATTGTCTCGTTGCTTTGCTCCATCGACTATTCCGCCGCATCGGCAAAATCGTCAACATCGCCATCGGATCCCTCCGTTGAGCCGCTGAGATCGAGGCTAGCATTCAGCTGGGCGGACACATCTACGACTGGTATGCGTAGTGATTGCCATCGTCCGCTAAGGTCTCCGCATATCCGGGCATCAGTTTCCAGTCATCTTTAGACATTTTATATATATTTTTTTTTATTTCACACTGAATATAGATGAACCACATAATGTTGCAGAGGCAGCACATTGCCGAAGTAACATCGGTTAGCACCACAGCCAAATATATCAGTACGGAGCCATAGGGCAAAGATAGTTTCAATGACTTAGTATCGGGCTTGATGGCAATAGTTTACTACGGCCGCTGCATCGAGTGTGGACCATGTGAGATAGGCTTTGATGAAGCTGCAGGCGACAAGCCTGGCATATAGTCGCCAATTGATATGTAGCGATCATTGTGCACAATTACGTAGAAAAAGAAACTCTGATGAAACCACTCCAGCAAATTGTTCAGACTACGCGCGATGCCCTCGATAGCCTTTAAGAGTGGCACAGCCGATGAGGTGGGATTGCTCTTTACATTGGAGTTGGTAACACGCTTCGCAGTGGATATGGTTAGCGCATCGATGCGATAACAAGGAAATAGTCCATGATTACCATTGGGCACACCCGACGATTGCGTCGCAAGCATGGCCAGCATTTGGCGCAGATTCTGCTCGAAGTTTGATAGGCTGGAGCGAAGCTTTTTGTGCGGCGTCTGTTTGTAGCCCGAGGTGACGCCCTCGCGCGCCCTTATGCGCTGCACCAAATTGAACATATCCAGATTGGGCAGCTTGCCATTGAGGCCCTCAATCTTGACATCAACATAATCTACGATAAATCTAGTTAAGCATTTATTGTCTCAAGTCAATTTTGCCAATTCACATACCAATTTCCAGATCCTGCACTACGATATTTAGCGTCGCTTGAAGCGAGCCAGCACGTGCCGGTAAATTTCCCGATAGTAGATATGAGTTGGAGCTGTCTGTGTGTGGTGTCTCCCCAATAGTTTTTGCCTGCAATGCGCAAAACTCTTGCCAATTACCATCTATATAAATACCAAATATATCTATTGCTACTTACGCCTTGCAAAATACGCAAATGCCAAAAGCAGCGCACACTGGGTGATGTTTCAACATGCACCGAGCTGAGTGCACGATAGGGCGCCGAGAACACAATCCCTTCTGTGGATCCAATGCACGGAGCACGCAATATGCCGTAGATGTTTTTGCCATGAAACTCCTTGCCGCTGCCGAATGGATAACGCAGCGAATAGTTATGTGTGTGCGTCTTAAGGCCAAACTCATTGAATTTAGCCAAGATCCAGGCGTGCGGCGTCGTCGATTGATGATCCTTCCGTTCGCGCTGCAACTTCTCCAGCAGTTGGACGGCCAGTCGATTGGCATCTATGCGTATCTCTGGATACACCAGACCTAAATCCAATCAATATATACAAAATATGTAATATTTATATATATGTATATATTTACATATATAGTAAGTATTACAGCGCTACTCACCTGGTGAGAGCGCATTTTCTGATAAATAGGTGCCATGGTTGAATTCCGGCTGGGCCAGGCATAGAAATCAGACCACGCCCGCTGTGTAGAATGCGTAGCAAACCTTGCGCACATGCTTCGCTAGATTGTCCACCAGCTTGTAATACGTCGATAGCGCATATGTCCGATGGATCGGACAGCAGACCCATTGTTCCAGGCACTAGTTTCCATAAAACAACAGAAACAACAAAATTTAACCGGCATAGCTAGAGCTGCAACACATTGGCAAATACTATCGATAACTGCAATCAGCAGGCAACCAGGGCTGCATAACGCTATATTAATGTTGCTGTTAGTTTTGGGATTCCATTCGCTCGCTTATTTTATATTTTTATAGTTAATAAATAAATATATATTCTTATGAGCAGTTATAATTCCGATATCGTTTTGGTTTTTGTATCTTATCGATTTTTAATCAATGTAAGCGATTTTTTCGCATTCCGAATGGAAATAATAACGCCCGTTATAGTAAATTAATTTGATTGCCCACTTCAATTTGTAACGAACCTCGTTGGCTTTGCCGGGCTAACGCTCAATCGAGCTGTGGGTTCGAGCAACAAATTTATAAGATTGGTCGCGAAGTGATAATTAACAACACGCTTTATATATTGTAATAGAAAAATATGGTTTATTTGGCATTAATTAATCACACTGAATATTTTGCCTAATGTTTGAGTTTGTTCTTTCGGCAATTTACTGAGGCCTTGGCTTGTTTTCAGTGAGTGGTCCTGTTCGGGCAAGTTGGTTCTAGGCCCCGTACACCAGTTACGCCAGTCCGCGGCTTCGCGCTGGTCCGACAGCTTATCATACGGCACCCCGTTTGGCCAAACGGATTTCGCACGTATACTGTCGATCTTCAGGCCGGTTATCGCCCGCTCGGCTTGTAACTGTGTAAGCCTCGCCTCGTAGCACAACCTAAACGTAGCAAGGATCCACTACTTGAACGTTTTAAGGACCTCAGTGTCCTGTATTAGAAAGCCTTTGTTTCTTTATCGCACTTGCGTATATCTTATTCGTAGCTCCCGCTTACGAATTCTGATCTTGAATTATCGGGCAGCGTTTCCCCTTCTCACTTGTCAACTGATCTCAACTGATCTTCACTCTTAACTGATCTGCCGCTGTGCGTTGCGGCGCTCCTTTTATAGGCCGGGTCGCGGCCTTTTGTCGGGACTGTACCAGAAATCACGCGATCGCGTCGGTGGCGTGATTTCTGGTAATTTTCCACTGCCATTTGCTGGTGCCAGCCTATGTCTGCCGTTAGTGTGAGTATGGATGGATATATTGCACCCCCAATATTCCTCACACATAACGGCACATTTACTGGTGGACATGTGTGTCAGACACGCTCATATGGCTGACAACCTGCGTACGAAAGGGAGAGGACGAAAGAGAGCGAATTCGCCGCAACTGCAATCAGAGCCGGACTTCGGCTCCTCACACTCCCCTCTTTCTTCGGCAGTGAAAGACTTCCACTGTCCCAACGGCGACGTTTGTGTTAATATGCTCGTTGGTGCGCTCATCCAATCGATCAGCGATATACTCCGGTCCCAGGCCCGCGTTGTATTCCGCACCGAGATGCGGGCCGTCCAATCGCCTCCAAACTGCTTATCGCCGTTGTAATTGACAAACGACGTCTTCCACTCGAATGGCATATTCTGTATGGTTTGCGGCCCAAAATTGCGACCGTCATGATGCGTCCAACCGCATCCATCCAGTTTGTCGCTCTGTTCGCACCAGTGCCGCATGTTGGTGGCACTTGGCCCCAGATTACTCGGTGTGTACCACATCCAGTGGCGTATTGACGCGTGTCTCCAAATAGTTGGATAGTAAAATAGCTGGCAATCGCCAGGTACACTCATCCAACCAGCGTCTTCCACTTGTCCAGCATCAGACTCGAGGGCAGATTCCAATTCAGGTTGCTCCTGTTGTTGATCGAGCTGCGCTGCTTGCATTTTGCCTTGGCTGCTGCTGCTGGCGTTTTCGATTGGATTTAAACGCATTGTAGTTGGTGCCGCTTGCACTGCGCGCCATCCTTGCCAATTTTTAACACAATTTGATTTGATTCCTTTTTTATTTTGTGTACACCCACGTACACACACGTACGCGTACAAGGCGCCTTACGCGTATCACGCGCACTATACAAACCACCCGGTCGCCTGGACGTAGCGATCGTACTGACTTGTGTAGAATCTGTGCGCTTGATTGGAGCTTAATTATTAACTCCTTATTACCCTCTCTCTCCAGCAGGATCTCACTGCTAGCGAGGTCGCAAGACTGATGGAGGACCGAGCCCTGGACGGGGGGAGGTCCACATGTGTGGCAGAACACCCGCCGCAACCCACTCCTACACCTAGGAGGTTGCCCTCTGCACAGCAGGGGCACAATCAGCAGGCACTTGCCTTGCGAGAAGAAGGTGGGGCCGGAGAACCCCGACCACCACACCCACCAGCGAAAGCTGGGGGACAAGCGGCTCACAGGCCGAAAAGGAAGGGAGAACCCCTCCCACCGAGGGACCAACCTGGAGGGCTGGATGACCCGAACCGCAGAAATCTCAGCGGGGCACGGGTCAAATGGTACCTAAGATACCTCCAACAAGGGATGGCCCCAGATGATGCCCTCAAAAAGGCAAAAGAGCCGAGGGATACGAGTGCGGCACCAGCCCCCAAAAGAACCAGCAGTGCCCTGACACCGCCGACGACCACCCCAAAAAGGTGGTGCTCGACGGGCAAGAGCACTACTCATGGTTCAACGGGGGCACGAGTGCCGATTAGGAAGGGTCAAGAAGAACTGGATATGCGCCCGAGCACTTCACGTGCAGCGGCTAACATGTCCAGCTCAGCCGGACCAGTTGGGCCCCGCATATCGTATGCGGCGGCGGCCAAGAAGGTCAGGGTGGCGGTATTGCCTGTAGATTACCCTCAGGTAATGCTCAGCCACAAAGACCTATCTACGCTAGAGGAGGTCATCATAGATGACCTCATTGCAGAATACGGAGGTGGGGACACCGAGATTTCATTCGCGGGCATACATTTCAGAATCGGCTATCTGCTGATCGAATGCGCGGATGAAATCTCAGCCAAATGGCTAGTAGATATGGTGCCACGGCTACGGTCATGGAAGGGGGTGTCCCTGGAATGCAAGGTGGGAGAGGGAATACCGTCGCCCCACTGCATCACCTTATACTGCCCGAGAAGTAAAGAGCGGTCTACTGAGGCCCTGTTGCCACTTATCGGGGTGCAAAACGGGATGGACATTTCATCCTGGAAGGTGATTACCAGGAGGAATGAGGGTGAAGGAGCACTCCTGGTAATTGGAATTGATGAAATGTCCAAGAGGAGGATCGTGGATAAGGGACATCAAATAAACTTCCGTTACGGGATTATCCCCGTAAGTGGTTTGAAAAAGAAGGCTGGGGGGAATGTGCAGCCCGCCCCAGCACAGGAGAAGGTAACGGAGGTGCACCCATCGAGCGGATCGAGCATTCAGCCGCCAGTCATCATCAACCTGTCAGAGGACCTGGCGGAAGATGAGGACTTGGCGGATATGACGCTCGGCCCCGATGAACTGGGTGAAGCGGATGACGAGGACGTAATAATGTCCTCGCAGGAGCTGAAAGAAGAATTAGGAGAGGAGGAAGCAGCTGACGTCACTTTGACGGACAGCGGTGATGGGTGCAGCGCTGGGCCCCATCTACCATGTAAGCAGGAGACCCCCCCCTAGTAGATGACGAGAGTCATCACAACGGGCCTAGCCCAGGTAAACATGCACCGTGCCAAGGCAGCCTCGGCTGTCCTTGCGAGGATGTTTACCAAACGAAATCTTGGGCTGGCCCTTGTACAGGAGCCATGGGTGAACAGCGGCATTAAAGGCCTGTTCACGGCAAACTCAAAGGTAATATGGGATCAAAGACACCCAACACCCAGAGCGTGCATCATGGTAAGGAAGGATATTAACTTTACTATCCTTTCAGAATTTTTAACGAGAGACTGTGTTCCCATAGCGACACAGGATAATGGAGCTGCAACCTCCCTAGTAATAGTATCGGCCTACTTCGCAGGAGACGGAGCCTGTCCACCAGCGGAAATAGCGAAGCTGGTGGAGTACTGCCGAAGGGAAAAGATGCCGGTGATCATCGGATGCGATGCCAATGCACACCAGGGGCAGCAGCGACATCAATACGAGAGGTGAGTGCTTAACCGATTTTATATGTAGATATAATCTAGAACTACCAAATGTCGGTTCAACACCGACATTCGTAACCCGAATTAGAGAGGAGGTGCTAGACATCACCCTCATTAGTAGGTCCATTCAGACTTACATCAGGGACTGGCATGTGTCCAAAGAAGAATCTATGTCTGATCATAGAATCATTCTCTTTCGAGTAGAATTAAATACAGGGAGCAGTGTGCCCTGTCGCAACCCCAGGAAGACAAACTGGGAAGGGTTTAGGTCAACTTTAGAACGTAACCCCAGTATGACAATAAATTTACCCAGAAGTCCACTTGAATTAGAGTGGGCTGTAGAAAATCTCAACAAAGGCATAATCAGTGCTTTTGAGGAGAACTGCCCGGTGGGGAAGAAGTTCAAGGAAAAAGATGCCCCTTGGTGGAATGAGAGCCTAGAAAGGCTGCGTCTCACCACACGTCATCTCTTCAACAAAGCGAAGAGGGACAATACGTGGGAAAATTATCGCGAGAGCCTGACCTCCTATAACAAGGAAATCAGGAAAGCTAAGCGAGCCAATTACAGGAACTTCTGCGAAAGCATAGGCAGTACCAGCGAAGGTGCCAGGTTCCATAGAATGCTATCTAAACGGACGCCTGACGCAAATGTAGCATTGAAACGAAGGGATAACTCCTTCACAAACAACAATGATCAAAAACTGAAACTGCTCTTCGAGACGCACTTCCCAGGCAGCGTACCACTGCAAGAAAGTACTATTGAAAGGACAGGTAACAGAGGCAGACCATCCGCTGACGAATGGGCATGTGCCAAGTCAACGGTCACTCCGGAGAGACTAGAATGGGCAATTGGAACCTTCCAGCCCTTCAAATCTCCCGGACTGGACGGAATATCACCAGCTTTTCTCCAGCAGGGACGAGATATACTATTCTCCCCTGTTAGGAAAGCACTGATTAGTAGCCTAGCCCTCGGATATATACCGAGAGCATGGCGTAGAGCTAGGGTGGTCTTCATCCCCAAGGCAGGGAAGAAAGACATCACCGACCCAAAGTCCTTCAGACCCATCAGCTTGACATCGTTTTTACTGAAAACGCTGGAAAAGCTAGTGGACTACAAAATTAGAAGCACTCTGCTAAAGCAAAGTCCGCTGCATCCAACGCAGCATGCATACAGAGCAGGCAGGTCCACAGATACTGCGCTCTATCAACTGCGACGCACACTAGATGCAGCAATGGCCAATAGGGAAGTAGCATTGTGCGCACATCACATGAGGCGATTAGGGCTGCCCTCTACGGGAGGGGCCTGGACTCCATCACCAGCAGATGGATACTCTCCCTGCTAGGGTCCAGGCAAGCCACGACATCAACGCATGATGCGACTGTATCAGTCTTAACAACTAAAGGTTGTCCCCAAGGGGGAGTACTGTCTCCGCTGCTCTGGAGTCTGTTGGTGGACGAACTACTCAACAGACTCACCACCATAGGCATCCAATGTCAAGGATATGCTGATGACATTGTCATCATGGCGCGAGGAAGATTTGAAGAAACACTCTGTGACATAGTTCAGTCAGGGCTACAAATAACGAGAGATTGGTGTGGGGAGGCTGGACTCAGCCTGAACCCCATAAAAACAATCATCGTCCCCTTCACTAGACGGTATAAATTACAGAGGATGAAACAAATAAGGCTATCAGGGAGCCTAGTAGAAATAAGTAAAGAGGTAAAATACCTCGGAGTCACATTTGACAGCAAAATAAACTTTGGTACCCATGTGGAAAACACTGTATCAAAGTGCTCCAGGGCACTTTATACATGTCGCAGCATAGCCGGCAAATCATGGGGTACATCACCTAAGATAATAAGATGGCTATACCTAATGGTAGTAAGGCCCATGCTTACCTACGGAGCAATAGCATGGGGGGATAGGGTGCGGCTATCAACCGTACAAAAGCAGTTACAAAAACTGCAAAGAATGGCCTGCGTATGTATGACAGGGGCAATGCGCACCTGCCCTACAATGGCCTTGGAAGCCTTAATGGAGCTCACACCACTCCATCATGCCATAAGGCTCCAACAGAAAGCAACGCTTTTAAGGATGTCAGCTGAAGGAGTTGGGGGTAATCACATCCTAAGCCACAAAGATGCCCAACTCCTAGCAGATGAACTACCCCTGATCATGCAACCCAGGGACGAAATGACGGCCGAATATTTATTCGAGCGGCACTTCAAGGTTCATATGAGCAGCAAAAGGGAATGGACAACGATAAACGAAGTCCACCCTATGAAACCGCACGTCATAAAATGGTACACCGATGGATCACTTACCACACAGGGAAAAGGCCTTGGAGTGGTGGGACCTCGTGTATCATACCATGAGTCCCTTGGAAGACACACCAGCATATTTCAAGCAGAAGTGTGTGCGATAGGGAGATGTGCGGAGTTTAACCTAAACCGACACTATCGTAATGCGGATATTTCCATCCTCTCCGATAGCCAAGCAGCAATAAATGCTCTATATGGGACGAAAATAACATCCAAAGTAGTCCATGAAGTAAGATCCAAGCTTGACCAACTCGGGAAACATAATAGGCTCACCCTAAGATGGGTTCCGGGTCACAGGGACATAGCGGCGAACGAAGAAGCTGACAAGTAGGCAAAAATGGGGGCAGAGAGACCCATGATAGGCCCTGAACCGTATTGTGGCGTAGGAAAACACACAATACGGTTATATATCAGGGATGAAGAAAGACTGTTGCGAGAACGGAGCTGGGCTGAAACACCAGGACTCCGACAAGCCAGAAGCCTCATGGGTGACTATAATCAAAAGCGATTTAAGCAAATGATATCCATGGGGAAGAACAGACTCAGAATACTCACAGGACTATTAACAGGACACTGTAAACTGAGAAGTCACCTAACAAAACTAGGTCTTCACAGCAGCGACACATGCAGATTCTGCGGATACGAGGAGGAATCCTCGACGCACATCCTTACAGAATGCGTCGCCCTAACTAGGAAAAGACGCAACATCCTAGGGCAGCATATCATGAGGCCCAAGGACATAGAAACCCTCAACCCAACAAAGATACTGGCATTCGTGCAGGAGTTGGGATTGACGGAGGAGCTGTAGGCTCAGTAGGGGGGCACAATAGACCTTATAGGTCGCAGTGCTAATTATCCCCAATTATAATAATAATACCCTCTCTCTCGGGTTGTTCTATTTACCGGTGCATGTCTCAACACTAGTGTGCGTGGCTAACCAACGAAATTTTTGGGTTATGTGCACGCCTCTACACTAGTGTGACAATCTGCCGTTGCTAAGCGCCAAGCAAAACGTTTTTGGCTGTCGCTGCGCTTGCGCTCTCTCTAGTGCAACCATTGTTGTTGTACGATTCGTCAACAGCGGTGAGCGAACGTTTTATCAGTGGTCGCGGCGCTTGCGCTCTCCTAGCGCAACCATTGTTGTTGTACGATTCGTCAAAAGCGGTGAGCGAACGTTTTATCAGTGGTCGCGGCGCTTGCGCTCTCCTAGCGCAACCATTGTTGTTGTACGATTCGTCAACAGCGGTGAGCGAACGTTTTCGGTGGTCGTTGTGCGTGCGCTCTTTGGCGTGTGAACAGTGTTGTTGCAAATTTCCGCCAAAGCGGCGAGCGGACGTTTTCGTTGCTTGGAGCGCTTGCGCTCTCCAACGGATGAGCAGATAATATGCTTTCGGCGGTCTTTGCACTTCTTCTCTTGAAGCGCAAGCGTTGTTGCCGTTCTTAGTCAGCGGTAAGCATAACGCTTTCGACGGCCGTTGCACTTTGTCCGAGTGAACTTTGAAGCAGGTCATGGCCATCCTCTCTCGCTGTCATAGCTGTTGTCCACTCTTCGCCGCGTGCAGGGCTGTTCACCTAGTTTGGACCCGCCTTAGGGCTCCAATTACTATTTATATTTAATTTTCTTATGCTTGATGTTTTTATTTTATTTATGGACAAAATATATATATATATATATATATGTGTTTATTTAGTATTATTTTTTTTTATATGTAGGTGTATACGACCTTTGTATACCCTTCCTTTTTGTTTTATTCTTACCCTTTCCTTTGGGCGTTTTAATTTTATTCCTCCGTTTTTATTTTATTCTTTTATATAAAGATGTGTACGACCTTTGTATACCCTTTCTTTTTTTTATTATTACCCTTTCTTATTGGGCGTTTGTTTTATTTTATATATATATATATATATATATATATATATATATTTATTTTGTTATATTTAGGAGTATAAGTGAGTTTTGGACACACTTATCTTCCCCCCCTTTCAATTTTTGGGGATTTAGGGACTCACTAGCCTCCATGCTATGCGGCTTCAAGTCGCTCACATGGGCCGATCTGATCTGCTTATCCGCCGTGTTCTTTAATTTGCAGGTCCCCGGTGACGGAGCGAATCCCTCCGCCGCAGTCGACAGGTGGTGTACTTTCACCCACACCCTATCTCCAATATTGGAGTCCAATTGCCTGCGACGAAGGTTGTAGTGCCTAGTCTGGTCTTGAGAGGCCTCGACCGCGGCCAATTGACTTGACTTATATTGCCGGACATATGCTCTTACGTCTCTATATAAGCCTGGCCAATAGTAGCGCGCTGTTGTTTTTCGGCTCCCCTTATGCCCTGCGGCGGTGGTGTCGTGGTGCTCCTTTAGGACTTGTGTCCTCTTGCCGCTTGGCACACACCATTTCCAGGCGTTCACACCCTCTGTTCCGGCTCTGTGAGGGATGTTCCTGTACAAGTTTCCAGATTCCTCCATGTAGTCTGGGAACTTTCTCGGATTTTTGTTTATAGTGGTTCGCATCTTTTGGATCCAGTGGCAGTTTTTATTCGCTTGGTCCATCGCGTTTTCCACCATTGAGACTCTCCGGCATGTCTCCTTTCGGGGCTGTCGAGATTGGGCATCTGTAACACGTACTGCTGGTTTGACTGTCTTTGCTATGTACAGTCTTTCCTCCTGATGCTCTCGAATTCTTTTCCCCGGTATATTTATCCGCAGGCCTGCGCACTCGAAAACCGGTCCCATGCCCGACAGAAAATCCCATCCGAGAACTAAGCCATCGATGACTCCTGGGAGTATCAGTTTGCAATGTCCATACTACATACCGTACTACTTCCGAGTCTGATATTCACCTCGACTTGTTCTCGGACTCCGCTGTTTCGACCATCTGCCATGTGGACTCGCAGTTCGGTTGCGCGTCGTCGGCCTACGTCGAACAGTTCACGAGCTAGCTTCTCGCTAATGAAACTACTCGTGGCCCCTGTATCGATCGTAGCCTTGTACTGGCAGTTGCCGATCTCCACGACCGCTGTCAGCTTGGCTCCCTCGTCCTGCAGGCTGCCGATTAGCGTCTTGGGGCTGCCCTTGTTCGGCTGCCGCTCGCCTCTCGGTGGTGGACGCTGGTGTCCTTTTCCCGACGGACAACATACCGACGTACGAACTCCGATACGTCCACATGTCCAACAATGATCCAGCCTAGGATTTGTGCACTCTATCGCATGGTGTCCCTCCTGGCCGCAGCCTCTGCAGGCCATCTCTGGATTGTTTATATGTGTTTGTATGTTGTCGCGTCTTGTCCTCGGGGCTGGTCTGGGTCCCATGTCGGTATCGGTTCTCTGTGTCCGTCCACTGTCCTCTATCCGCATAAGCCGTGGGCCGATTTGCTTTGGCGCTGGCTCTATTTGGCGGTAGTGACGCATCTGTGGTGACTCCATATGTCTTCGTGATGGGCCCATGCGTCTCTGGTGAGGCTCCACTTGCCTTCGCTGTGGAGTGTTGTAACTCGGCTGCTCCGTGCGGCTCTGTTGTCTCAGTTTTTCTCTATCCGCCTCGAGCTCCTCGAACACGACGGCCAAAAACTTCAATTCCGTTTCGTCCAGTGCTGGTTATTGGCTACATACCACTTCAGAGCGATTCCCTGAAGGAGTTCAGGCATGGCCCTGGGGACCATATCCAGGTTGAGCCCATAGGTATCCGCTGACCACTCGACTTGCTCCAAGAATTCGAGCGGCTCCGCTGTGCCGTCGAAGCGAAAATTCCATTCTCGGACTTGCTTCGCTACCCTCGGGTGGTGATGGCTGTGGTGCGGATGTTTCCCATACTGTGCTGTTTGCCGGTATGCTCAAATGTGCGAAATCAATGTTCGTCGCTTCTCTTGCATCCGCAAGTTGTCCGCTTTCCCTCGCCGGTGACGCTCTGTCACGAATCGCTGCTAATTCCGCAATCCGCGTGGTGTATGGCAGTTTGGCTTCGTGAGTGTCCACCCACTCTCCAAACTGTCGACGCATAACGTCCAATGTGCCGCTCAGCTCCAATTGGAACTCGTCTCCATACTTTAAGACTTCCTCCTTTTTGAGGTTGTACACCCACGCGCGAACCATTTTTTTCATCCAATATATATAATTGTGCGACAATTATCACAACCACCAGTGTTGGGCGCCAGTTGTAACGAACCTCGTGGGTTCGAGCAACAAATTTATAGGATTGGTCGCGAAGTGATAATTAACAACACGCTTGATATATTATAATAGAAAAATATGGTTTATTTGGCATTAATTAATCACACTGAATATTTTGCCTAATGTTTGAGTTTGTTCTTTCGGCAATTTACTGAGGCCTTGGCTCGTTTTCAGTGAGTGGTCCTGTTCGGGCAAGTTGGTTCTAGGCCCCGTACACCAGTTACGCCAGTCCGCGGCTTCGCGCTGGTCTGACAGCTTATCTTACGGCACCCCGTTTGGCCAAACGGATTTCGCACGTATACTGTCGAGCTTCAGGCCGGTTATCGCCCGCTCGGCTTGTAACTGTGTAGGCCTCGCCTCGTAGCACAACCTAAACGTAGCAAGGATCCACTACTTGAACGTTTTAAGGACCTCAGTGTCCTGTATTAGAAAGCCTTTGTTTCTTTATCGCACTTGCGTATATCTTATTCGTAGCTCCCGCTTACGAATTCTGATCTTGAATTATCGGGCAGCGTTTCCCCTTCTCACTTGGAATTGAATTTGCTCTGTGGTTGGACAGAGGTTCCGCTTCGCGTCTCGGATTTCACTGACTGTCAACTGATCTCAACTGATCTTCACTCTTAACTGATCTGCCGCTGTGCGTTGCGGCGCTCCTTTTATAGGCCGGGTCGCGGCCTTTTGTCGGGACTGTACCAGAAATCACGCGATCGCCTCGGTGGCGTGATTTCTGGTAATTTTCCACTGCCATTTGCTGGTGCCAGCCTATGTCTGCCGTTAGTGTGAGTATGGATAGATATATTGCACCCCCAATACTCCTCACACATAACGGCACATGTCCTGGTGGACATGTGTATCAGACACGCTCATATGGCTGACAACCTGAGTACGAAAGGGAGAGGACGAAAGAGAGCGAATTCGCCACAACTGCAATCAGAGCCGGACTTCGGTCTGATGTGCAGTTACTGTGAGGGGCGCATATAGCACACATAAATATATAAACATATATATATTTATTTGCCATCGCTATATGGCTCCTTACAAATTTAGCTAGGTAATGCAATATGTGGGCTTATAAAAATAAAAAATATTCATGGGATGGGGTTCCTTAGTTACGTAATTTTGCATAGAGATTAAGTTCACATAAGCATCATATGTCATATACATATGTTGCATTCATCGTGGATTATCGATGGCGCCTATCGAATACCACCACAAAAAGGGAGAGAGAGAGTTCGCGGGCTCAGAGAGATAATTGAAAATTATCCAAGTGGGTTTTAAGAAGAAAAAAAAGGGCAACGATCTGGGGATTTGGAGGTCGAAGAAATGTCAGTGATCAGTCGATACGGAGGAGGCAAAAGGAAAAGAAACGCAGAGGTCAGTGGCGGTCACGTTTTTTTTTTTTGAAAAAAAAATTTAAAAATCAGCCAAAGTGCTGTGAACTATAATAAAGATTTTTAAATTTAAAAAAATCAGTCAAAGTGCTGCGAACTATTATAAAGATTTTTACATTTTAAAAAAATCAGTCAAAGTGCAAATCAAACATCCGCACATACATCAAAGTACTAAATGCAACATTCGTGCGTGCATCAAAGTGCAAATCAAACATCCACACATACATCAAAGTACTAAATCCAACATTCGTGCGTGCATCAAAGTGCAAATCAAACATCCGCACATACATTGAAGTGCCGCGCACGTTCAAAACAGCATAAAGAGCGACCGAGTCTGGAAGGATTTTTTTGTTAATTCATTAGTTGAGTATTTAAATATTGTTAAGTCGTTGTTAATTATTTGTTAGTTAATTTGTTACCTTAAATTCTAATTCCCATTTCTTTTCACATCTGTCATCGAGACACGACGAGATTTTTTTTTGTCATGTGAAGAACACTAAAGATATATTTTTGTGCCATTTTTTTTTGTTCAACATTTATTTTTTTGTGAGTGGATACACTCACAACTGTCCCTGGGAGCTCCATAGGGTAGGTTAGGGTGTCCCCAAATGATTTAAAAGCCTCACATTTATTTTGCTAAATAAATTTACCTTCGGTACACATTCATGTCGACTTAAAGTCTTAAATAAAAAGGCTACTACAATATATAATAAAGGTGTAAAAAATATCGAGTAAAGTTTTGTCGTGACTCATTAAATTAAATAAAATCCACACGATATTTATACGTAACTAAATCAAGGAATGTTAGCTATAAGATACCTAAATGTAAATAAATTCTAGTAAAATCATGAAGCGAGAGTAGATTCGTTTGGAGGGGGGAATCGCCGGGAGTGTGGAATAGATTGATCGCCAATTCAAAATGAGGGCGATAAACCCTAAAGATCTCATTTGTTCATTGCAGGAAGGGCGGGTACGTCGTGGCCATAAACACCGGGCCTGCCAACTGTTCCGTTCATTTTTTTTTTGTGTGTGCATGTAGGTCAATATGTAGTGTTGTGAAGGTAGAGTCAGTTTCGGATCTGTGCCGTCTATGGGCCGGGTTGGAGTTACCCACCCTGAGAAAGCTGAGCTGGCCGAGGTTGCACACTGCCAGCAATAGACGTGCTAACACATATGTATAACTTAGATTATATAAGTTATGAATTTTGTTTACGCTATCTTCTTTTTGATAGCTTTATTTTAATACAAAGTTATTTACACTATGTTATATAGTTTATTTCCAATATATACTAAGGTTAGAAGCCAAAGCCCAGCTTATAGCTGACGATTAATAAGCGAAATGAAGATTTGCCATAGCCCTCCTTGTCGATATCACAGGGTAAATAGAGCGTTGCCCTCCTTCTACGATGGACGCAAATCCGTCGCACCATCATCGTCTGCGATGTGCGCAACGAGTGGCGACTGGACGGGATGATCGCCAGCGTGCTGGCGAGGTAAAGTACGCTCGCTGGGCAGAAAAGGATAACAAGACCTATTGCATGATTGAGTTCTGTGAGCAGACGAGCGTCATCCATGCCCTGCGTCTGCAGGGTCAAGAGTTTAAGGGTGGTCATCTAAGTGTCTATCATTCGACGTACTCCATAACGAAACCGGAGGCGAAATGCAATGAGGCTGCCCAGGCCGAGATCGAGGAGACTATGACAATTGTGAAGGAAGCACAGAGCATGATCTCCGCCGCCATTGATCCCGTCATCGGCATGCTGGCCAAGGACAAGCAACGATGTTCGCGTTCAGATTCACGTTCGCGCGAACGCCGTACCAGCAGCCGATCCCGTTCGCATCGCTCGACCTCGCGGCGGCGACGACCCTCCGGCACCCGCCATCGAAGCCGTGGCTCACGCTCGCGTCGATCTCGCTCACGCGGTGGCAAACATTCGCGCTCGTCGAAATCGCGTGGCAAACGCTCCCGATTTCGAAATCGTCAATGTACCTTACGCAGTTCACGTCGCTCACGCTCACATGGCGGTGGAGGACTAGGAGGAGCAGGAGCAGATGCATCTGGCATCGAAAGAGGAGGAGCAATGGCAATAGCAAACGCTCCCGATCCCGTGAGCGGAGTAGAAAGAAATCGCATCGCACACGCTCGCCACGCTCCAGCAAGTCGAGATCGAGTCGCAGCAAAGATGTTGCCACCAGCTCCTCAAAGTCCACTTCGACGTCCAGACGACGATCCCGCACTTCGGATGCACGCAATCCGAAATCTATTGTGGAAGATACTGATGCAAAAAGCTCTCGCAAACTGCATAGTGATGCTACTCTATCGGAATAGAGCACATTGTGATCAAAAATAGCTTGGCCATCAGACCGCGAATGCTCCATTTACCTCAAAGATGGAAATTATGCCATTATTATCGCAATCATACAAATAAAAGTTAAAACTCTTCTCCAATCACATATATTTCAGGCAATATTCGCACACATATAAAATGCGTGCCTTGCCGTACTCCTTTGCTCGTGCTCCTTCCCCGGTTGGGCCCGCGAGGCCGTGAGCACCGCATGGCTCTTTCGGACATGATTGATTTCGTCGTAGCGTCGCTTCTGATAGCGTGTCCCCTTCCGGTCACTGTAATCGTAGCGATTATTCTCGCATGCCGACAAATAGTAATCCTTATAGTCCTGCCGCTTGCCACGCGCCAAGGAGCACGTGACCGGCATGTACTATCGGTACGTCGTATATAGTATATCTTGTCGGAATGCTCATTGATTTCGATCTTCTTTAGCGGTATATCGGAACCATCCGAATCGGTTCGCTCTGTTGCCGTTACCGTATCCACCGATTTGGCGTCATTCTCTGTCAAGAGTACATCATCATCATCATGATCGTCATCATGATCATCGTCTTGATCATCATTATCTTCATCGTGCTCGTCGCCTTCTTGCTGATTATTCTGCTCTGTGTCTACCACCCGTTTGTCATTCGGTTGGTGCTCGGCATCAGCAGTGCTGCTCTCATCCGCGCTGCTACCGGAGATGCTCTCGTATTGGATCATCTCTCGAAAATCCAGCTTTTGTCGCGGATCAGTTGGCGCCATACCTGGCGACGGTGCACGATGTTTTTCGTCGTGTTGAAGTTGTTGTTGGTGTTGCATCTGCATATTAAAGGCCACTTCCGCATCATCTTCTGTCTCAATGTCAGGGTCTTCATCAACTTCTTCCTCGGCATCTTCTTCAGTTTCTCCCTCCACGTAATGCTAAGCATGCAAATTGGTCAGCAGCATTTGATTGGGTGACTCTTCAACATTCTCAACTGGCTCGTAGGCAGCATAACTGAAATCCTGGCAAGGTCTGTGACATCCACCACCGTGCTGGGCGAATGCTCCTTTTCGGTGGCATCGCTATCAGCGCTGGAGCGCGATGTGTGCTCTCCTCTTCCTCATCCACAGACTTGGGGCTGTGTGCTTCGCCCATTACTTGTGGTCGCAGTGGTCTAACTTCTGTTTCACCTATTGTCTCGTTGACTTGCTCCATCGACTATTCCGCCGCATCGGCAAAATCGTCAACATCGCCATCGGATCCCTCCGTTGAGCCGCTGAGATCGAGGCTAGCATGCAGCTGGACGGACACATCTTCGACTGGTATGCGTAGTGATTGCCATCGTCCGCTAAGGTCTCCGCATATCCGCGCATCAGTTTCGAGTCATCTTTAGACATTTTATGTATATTTCCTTTTATTTCACACAGAATATAGATGAACCACATAATGTTGCAGAGGCAGCACATTGCCGAAGTAACATCGGTTAGCACCACAGCCAAATATATCAGTACGGAGCCATAGGGCAAGGATAGTTTCAATGACTTAGTATCGGGCTTGATGGCAATAGTTTACTACGGCCGCTGCATCGAGTGTGGACCATGTGAGATAGGCTTTGATGAAGCTGCAGGCGACAAGCCTGGCATATAGTCGCCAATTGATATGTAGCGATCATTGTGCACAATTACGTAGAAAAAGAAACTCTGATGAAACCACTCCAGCAAATTGTTCAGACTACGCGCGATGCCCTCGATAGCCTTTAAGAGTGGCACAGCCGATGAGGTGGGATTGCTTTTTACATTGGAGTTGGTAACACGCTTCGCAGTGGATATGGTTAGCGCATCGATGCGATAACAAGGAAATAGTCCATGATTACCATTTGGCACACCCGACGATTGCGTCGCAAGCATGGCCAGCATTTGGCGCAGATTCTGCTCGAAGTTTGATAGGCTGGAGCGACGCTTTTTGTGCGGCGTCTGCTTGTAGCCCGAGGTGACGCCCTCGCGCGCCATTATGCGCTGCACCAAATTGAACATATCCAGATTGGGCAGCTTGCCATTGAGGCCCTCAATCTTGACATCAACATAATCTACGTTAAATCTAGTTAAGCATTTATTGTCTCAAGTCAATTTTGCCAATTCACATACCAATTTCCAGATCCTGCACTACGATATTTAGCGTCGCTTGAAGCGAGCCAGCACGTGCCGGTAAATTTCCCGATAGTAGATATGAATTGGAGCTGTCTGTGTGTGGTGTTTTGTCGCCGTCATGGTAGGCCTCCAGCCAGGCCTGCATGCCCAGCTGCTCCTGCTCGGTGACCAAAAATATCAAATCCTCTCCCCAATAGTTTTTGCCTGCAATGCGCAAAACTCTTGCCAATTACCATCTATATAAATACCACATATATCTATTGCTACTTACGCCTTGCAAAATACGCAAATGCCAAAAGTAGCGGCACACTGGGTGATATTTCAACATGCACCGAGCTGAGTGCACGATAGGGCGCCGAGAACACAATCCCTTCTGTGGATCTAATGCGCGGAGCACGCAATATGCCGTAGATGTTTTTGCCATGAAACTCCATGCCGCTGCCGAATGGATAACGCAGCGAATAGTTATGTGTGTGCGTCTTAAGGCCAAACTCATTGAATTTAGCCAAGATCCAGGCGTGCGGCGTCGTCGATTGATGATCCTTCCGTTCGCGCTGCAACTCCTCCAGCAGTTGGACGGCCAGTCGATTGGCATCTATGCGTATCTCTGGATACACCAGACCTAAATCCAATCAATATGTACAAAATATGTAATATTTATATATATAGTAAGTATTACAGCGCTACTCACCTGGTGAGAGCGCATTTTCTGATAAATAGGTGCCATGGTTGAATTCCGGCAGGGCCAGGCATAGAAACCAGACCACGCCCGCTGTGTAGAATGCGTAGCAAACCTTGCGCACATGCTTTGATTGTCCACCAGCTTGTAATGCGTCGATGGCGCATATGTCCGATGGATCGGATAGCAGACCCATTGTTCCAGTCACTAGTTTCCATAAAACAACAGAAACAACAAAATTTAACCGGCATAGCTAGAGCTGCAACACATTGGCAAATACTATCGATAACTGCAATCAGCAGGCAACCAGGGCTGCATAACGCTATATTAATGTTGCTGTTAGTTTTGAGATTCCATTCGCTCGCTTATTTTATATTTTTATAGTTAATAAATAAATATATATTCTTATGAGCAGTTATAATTCCGATATCGTTTTTGTTTTTGTATCTTATCGATTTTTAATCAATGTAAGCCATTTTTTGGCATTCCGAATGGAAATAATAACGCCCGTTATAGTAAATTAATTTGATTGCCCCCTTCAATTTAGCTAGCTAATGCAATATGTGGGCTTATAAAAATAAAAAAACATTCATGGGATGGGGTTCCTTAGTTACGAGATGTAATTTTGCATAGAGATTAAGTTCACATAAGCATCATATGTCATATACATGTATATAATTTATATTATATAAAGAATGAATTTTGTTTACACTATCTTCTTTTTGTTAGCTTTATTTTAATACAAAGTTATTTAAACTATGTTATATAGTTTATTTCCAATATATACTAAGGTTAGAAGCCAAAGCCCAGCTTATAGCTAACGATTAATAAGCGAAATGAAGATTTAAAGCCACCGCTAAACCTTCTCAGCAACAAGAGTAACAAATAAACACGGTCGATCAGCTAGAGTTATGCCAAACAACTGATTAGCTGCAGCAGCCGGCATATCAGCGAACGCCTTTCATCTTATTCAAGTGGACAAACAATTCATAATCAATTCAAAGTTCTTTGCTCCTGCTGCTGCCATGCCATAGCCCTCCTTGTCGATATCACAGGGTAAATAGAGCGTTGCCCTCCTTCTACGATGGACGCAAAGTCGAGGAAATCCGTCGCACCATCATCGTCTGCGATGTGCGCAACGAGTGCCGACTGGACGGGACGATCGCCAGCGCGCTGGCGAGGTAAAGTACGCTCGCTGGGCAGAAAAGGATAACAAGACCTATTGCATGATTGAGTTCTGTGAGCAGACGAGCGTCATCCATGCCCTGCGTCTGCAGGGTCAAGAGTTTAAGGGTGGTCATCTAAGTGTCCATCATTCGGCGTACTCCATAACGAAACCGGAGGCGAAATGCAATGAGGCTGCCCAGGCCGAGATCGGGGAGGCTATGACAATTGTGAAGGAAGCACAGAGCATGATCTCCGCCGCCATTGATCCCGTCATCGGCATGCTGGCCAAGGACAAGCGACGACGTTCGCGTTCAGATTCACGTTCGCGCGAACGGCGTACCAGCAGCCGATCCCGTTCGCATCGCTCGACCTCGCGGCGGCGACGACCCTCCGGCACCCGCCATCGAAGCCGTGGCTCACGCTCGCGTCGATCTCGCTCACGCGGTGGCAAACATTCGCGCTCGTCGAGATCGCGTGGCAAACGCTCCCGATCTCGAAATCGTCAAAGTACCTTACGCAGTTCACGTCGCTCGCGTCACATGGCGGTGGAGGAGTAGGAGGAGCAGGAGCATGTGCATCTGGCATCGAAAGAGGAGGAGGAGGTGGTGGCGGTATCATCAGTGGCAATGGCAATAGCAAACGCTCCCGATCCCGTGAGCGGAGTAGAAAGAAATCGCATCGCACACGCTCGCCACGCTCCAGCAAGTCGAGATCGAGTCGCAGCAAAGATGTTGCCACCAGCTCCTCAAAGTCCATGTCGACGTCCAGACGACGATCCCGCACTTCGGATACACGCAAGCCGAAATCTATTGTGGAAGATACTGATGCAAAAAGCTCTCGCAAATCGGTCAGCTTTGAGAAATCGGATAACATGGATATATCCAACTCACCATAACGATGAACGATCCGATCGATTGTGCCATATGAGCAAAGTTCGCCTGATTTGGATAAGAAATACACTGAAAGAATATTTCCAAAGCAACTTTACTTTACTTTTGCTATTTATATAAATTTGGACTGCTGCCAATTTGTGTAATTAAGTTTTGTATTAACTAATCAGCCAAGTTCTAGTTTTAAGTCTAAAGTTTGTTAATTCAAGCACTAAGCAGACTGCTTAGTGATGCAACTCTATCGGAATAGAGCACATTGTGAGCTTGGCCATCAGACCGCGAATGCTCCATTTACCTCAAAGATGGAAATTATGCCATTATTATCGCAATCATACAAATAAAAGTTAAAACTCTTCTCCAATCACATATATTTCAGGCAATATTCGCACACATATAAAATGCGTGCCTTGCCGTACTCCTTTGCTCGTGCTCCTTCCCTGG
This sequence comes from Drosophila atroscutellata, assembly GCA_035041605.1. Lineage (NCBI taxonomy): Eukaryota > Metazoa > Arthropoda > Insecta > Diptera > Drosophilidae > Drosophila > Drosophila atroscutellata. The sequence goes on along the minus strand of JAWNLA010000108.1, from coordinate 25,256,475 downwards.
TTGGGCCCGCGAGGCTGTGAGTTCCGCCTGGCTCTTTCTGACATGATTGATTTTGTCGTAGCGTCACTTCTGATAGCGTGTCATCTTCCGGTCACTGTAATCGTAGCGATTATTCTCGCATGCCGACAAATAGTAATCCTTATAGCCCTGCCGCTTGGCACGTGCCAAGGAGCACGTACTATCAGTACGTCGTATATAGTAAATCTTGTCGGAATGCTCATTGATTTCGATCTTCTTTAGCGGTATATCGGAACCATCCGAATCGGTTCGCTCTGTTGCCGTTACCGTATCCACCGATTTGGCGTCATTCTCTGTCAAGAGTACATCATCATCATCATGATCGTCATCATGATCATCGTCTTGATCATCATTATCTTCATCGTGCTCGTCGCCTTCTTGCTGATTATTCTGCTCTGTGTCTACCTCCCGTTTGTCATTCGGTTGGTGCTCGGCATCAGCAGTGCTGCTCTCATCCGCGCTGCTACCGGAGATGCTCTCGTATTGGCTCATGGCTCGAAAATCCAGCTTTTGTCGCGGATCAGTTGGCGCCATACCTGGCGACGGTGCACGATGTTTTTCGTCTTGTTGATGTTGTTGTTGGTGTTGCATCTGCATATTAAAGGCCACTTCCGCATCATCTTCTGTCTCAATGTCAGGGTCTTCATCAACTTCTTCCTCGGCATCTTCTTCAGTTTCTCCCTCCACGTAATGCTAAGCATGCAAATTGGTCAGCAGCATTTGATGGGTGACTCTTCAACATTCTCAACTGGGTCGTAGGCAGCATAACTGAAATCCTGGCAAGGTCAGTGACATCCACCACCGTGCTGGGCGAATGCTCCTTTTCGGTGGCATCGCTATCAGCGCTGGAGCGCGATGTGTGCTCTCCTCTTCCTCATCCACAGACTTGGGGCTGTGTGCTTCGCCCATTACTTGTGGTCGCGGTGGTCTAACTTCTGTTTCACCTATTGTCTCGTTGCCTTGCTCCATCGACTATTCCGCCGCATCGGCAAAATCGTCAACATCGCCATCGGATCCCTCCGTTGAGCCGCTGAGATCGAGGCTAGCATGCAGCTGGACGGACACATCTTCGACTGGTATGCGTAGTGATTGCCATCGTCCGCTAAGGTCTCCGCATATCCGGGCATCAGTTTCCAGTCATCTTTAGACGTTTTATGTATATTTCCTTTTATTTCACACAGAATATAGATGAACCACATAATGTTGCAGAGGCAGCACATTGCCGAAGTAACATCGGTTAGCACCACAGCCAAATATATCAGTACGGAGCCATAGGGCAAGGATAGTTTCAATGACTTAGTATCGGGCTTGATGGCAATAGTTTACTACGGCCGCTGCATCGAGTGTGGACCATGTGAGATAGGCTTTGATGAAGCTGCAGGCGACAAGCCTGGCATATAGTCGCCAATTGATATGTAGCGATCATTGTGCACAATTACGTAGAAAAAGAAACTCTGATGAAACCACTCCAGCAAATTGTTCAGACTACGCGCGATGCCCTCGATAGCCTTTAAGAGTGGCACAGCCGATGAGGTGGGATTGCTTTTTACATTGGAGTTGGTAACACGCTTCGCAGTGGATATGGTTAGCGCATCGATGCGATAACAAGGAAATAGTCCATGATTACCATTTGGCACACCCGACGATTGCGTCGCAAGCATGGCCAGCATTTGGCGCAGATTCTGCTCGAAGTTTGATAGGCTGGAGCGACGCTTTTTGTGCGGCGTCTGCTTGTAGCCCGAGGTGACGCCCTCGCGCGCCATTATGCGCTGCACCAAATTGAACATATCCAGATTGGGCAGCTTGCCATTGAGGCCCTCAATCTTGACATCAACATAATCTACGTTAAATCTAGTTAAGCATTTATTGTCTCAAGTCAATTTTGCCATATCACATACCAATTTCCAGATCCTGCACTACGATATTTAGCGTCGCTTTAAGCGAGCCAGCACGTGCCGGTAAATTTCCCGATAGTAGATATGAATTGGAGCTGTATGTGTGTGGTTTTTTGTCGCCGTCATGGTAGGCCTCCAGCCAGGCCTGCATGCCCAGCTGCTCCTGCTCGGTGACCAAAAATATCAAATCCTCTCCCCAATAGTTTTTGCCTGCAATGCGCAAAACTCTTGCCAATTGCCATCTATATAAATACCACATATATCTATTGCTACTTACGCCTTGCAAAATACGCAAATGCCAAAAGCAGCGGCACACTGGGTGATTTTTCCACATGCACCGAGCTGAGTGCACGATAGGGCGCCGAGAACACAATCCCTTCTGTGGATCCAATGCACGGAGCACGCAATATGCCGTAAATGTTTTTGCCATGAAACTCCATGCCGCTGCCGAATGGATAACGCAGCGAATAGTTATGTGTGTGCGTCTCAAGGCCAAACTCATTGAATTTAGCCAAGATCCAGGCGAGCGGCGTCGTCGATTGATGATCCTTCCGTTCGCACTACAACTCCTCCAGCAGTTGGACGGCTAGTCGATTGGCATCTATGCGTATCTCTGGACACACCAGACCTAAGTCCAATCAATATATACAAAATATGTATATATATTTATATATATACTAAGTATTATAGCGCTACTCACCTGGTAAGAGCTCATTTTCTGATAAATAGATGCCATGGTTGAATTCCGGCAGGGCCAGGCATAGCATCCAGATCACGCCCGCTGTGTAGAATGCGTAGCAAACCTTGCGCACATGCTTCGCTAAATTGTCCACCAGCTTGTTATGCGTCGATAGCGCATATGTCCGATGGATCGGACAGCAGACCCATTGTTCCAGGCACTAGTTTCCAAAATCAACAGAAACAACACAGCCAGAGCTGCAAAACATTGGCAAATACTATAGATAACTGCAATCAGCAGGCAAGTATGTAAGTATGTTCGGCAAGTTTATTGAATGTATATTAATTTGTGTTATATGTGTAGGTGGCTGACAGCAGGTCGCGCAGGCGCATTTTTTGATTCTACTTTGGATTTGGCGTGACCGACAACAGGTCGCGCCGGCGCAATTTTTCTTTGGATTTGGCGTGTCACAAAGCTGGCCACACCAGCGAAAATTATTTGGAATTGCCTTTGTCGCCTGGTCACCAAACTGCGCACTGCTGTTGGGTCAACCACGGCACCGCCGGGAGTGCAGCAACTGGAGATTGATTGTCGGCGTCGCCATAGCGGCCACCCAACAGATCTCTCGACATTCGCTGGAAAGGAAAAGCGCAGGTGCAGCGACACGGCCAATCCTTATTTATTGTTTCATGCGGTGAGTGCGTTCCATAAAGGAACGGGTGTCGTCCCACACTCCACGACCAAAGCCATCCGCAACAAAAAAAAATTTATTATAAATAAAAAAAAAAATAAAAAAAAAGTGAAGCGCAGTGTGCCTGCCCAAATCGCTATACTCTATTTTCTTATATATATATATGATTATGATTATGTATATATGATTGTATTTATGTAAAAAGGATCATCGAGGATACCTGTCATTATCCTTATTAGGTACAAGCGTAAATGTTAGGGGCATATTTATTTATTTATTGCGTATAAAACATAATCTATATAGTTTTTTTCTGTTTCCGTTGCGGTCTGTAGATGTAACCACTATTATATATTTAGCTAGCATAAGCCGATTTTTTTCTAGCCACTAAGTATAATAGCCAAGTAAAATCCGACATGCGGATTTTTGCCAAACAGTAGAGTAAAGCTATCATGATAAATACACCCCCCTTTCCCCCCCCCCCCACCTCTTGGGAAACACTTTTATTAGAGCTCTAATAGGGTGGGATAGGGATTGAGGGTTAGTTTTTTCATTTTTTTGGAAACCTTGCTTGTGTTTGGCAAGCCTAACAATTCACTCGGAGACTGAATGGCCATAAAAATAATATTTATATAGGCGACTTTTTTTTGACTATATAATAGATAATAAACTAATAATGAATGTAATTAAAATATAGAAAGTAAAAAAGAAAAAAAAAATGAATTGTGAGTAGATTTGTTTGGAGGGGAGAATCGCCGGGGGCATGGAGTAGATTAACCGCCAATTCCAATATGAGGGCGATGAACCCATAAGATCCCACTGGTTAATTGCAGGAAGGGCGGGTACGTCGTGGCCATATACACCAGGCCTGCCAACTGTTTCGTTTATTTTGTGTGTGCATGTAGGTTGATATGTAGTGTTGTGAAGGTCGAGTTTGTTTCGAATCTGTACCGGCTATGGGCAGGGTTGGAGTTACCCCACTCTGAGAGGCTGCCCACTGCAAAACAATAGTCGTGTTACATTTTATAGTTAGAAATAAATATATATTCTTATGAGCAGATATAATTCCGATATCGTTTTTGTTTTTGTATCTTATCGATTTTTAATCAATGTTAGCCATTTTTTGGCATTCCGAATGGAAATAATAACGCCCGTTATAGTAAATTAAATTGATTGCCCCCTTCAATTTAGCTGGGTAATGCAATATGTGGGCTTATAAAAATAAAAAACATTCATGGGATGGGGTTCCTTAGTAACGAGATGTAATTTTGCATAGAGATTAAGTTCACATAAGCATCATATTTCATATACATATGTATAATTTAGATTATATAAGTTATGAATTTTGTTCACGCTATCTTCTTTTTGATAGCTTTATTTTAATACAAAGTTATTTACACTATGTTATATAGTTTATTTCCAGTATATACTAAGGTTAGAAGCCAAAGCCCAGCTTATAGCTAACGATTAATAAGCGAAATGAAGATTTAAAGCCACCGCTAAACCTTCTCAGCAACGAGAGTATGCCAAACAACTGATTAGCTGCAGCAGCCGGCATATCAGCGAACGCCTTTCATCTTATTCAAGTGGACAAACAATTCATAATCAATTCAAAGTTCTTTGCTGCTGCTGTTGCCATGCCATAGCCCTCCTTGTCGATCGCACAGGGTAAATAGAAAAAGAATCGCTCTGCGTGTTCAGCCCTGGTTGATTTTTTTCCATTCGCGCAAGAGGTTAATTGAAATATTTACATTTAGCAAACGAAGAGAATTTAGCAATCATGGCAGGCGGCAATACACCGCGTGTTATACAGGTGACCAATATAGCGCCGCAGGCCACCAAGGATCAAATGCAAATGCTGTTCGGCAACATTGGCAAAATCGAGGAGATTCGACTGTACCCCACCATCCGAGATGTCTCTTGTCCGGTGCAATCGCGCATCTGCTATGTGAAGTACACGGAGACGACCAGTGTGCCGATTGCCCAACATTTGACAAACACGGTATTCATTGACCGCGCACTAATCGTCATTCCGGTGCTGGCCATACCAGAGGAATATCGAGCGCTGGAGATGCTCAAGAATGGCACCATTGTGCCCGGTCTGCAGAAGCCGGACTCCAAGCTGCCGCCGGAGGTTATCAATCGCATTCAGGGACAGTTGCCGCAGCAAGTAATCAAGACGTACGACACCAAGCTGCTTGAATTCAATCTGCCCGAATATCCAGCGTTGCCCTCCTTCTACGATGGACGCAAAGTCGAGGAAATCCGTCGCACCATCATCGTCTGCGATGTGCGCAACGAGTGGCGACTGGACGATCTGATGGAGTGCTTCCAGCGGGCTGGCGAGGTAAAATACGCTCGCTGGGCAGAAAAGGATAACAAGACCTATTGCATGATTGAGTTCTGTGAGCAGACGAGCGTCATCCATGCCCTGCGTCTGCAGGGTCAAGAGTTTAAGGGTGGTCATCTAAGTGTCTATCATTCGACGTACTCCATAACGAAACCGGAGGCGAAATCCAATGAGGCTGCCCAGGCCGAGATCGAGGAGGCTATGACAATTGTGAAGGAAGCACAGAGCATGATCTCCGCCGCCATTGATCCCGTCATCGGAATGCTGGCCAGGGACAAGCAACGACGTTCGCGTTCAGATTCGCGTTCGCGCGAACGCCGTATCAGCCGCCGATCCCGTTCGCATCGCTCGACCTCGCGGCGGCGACGACCCTCCGGCACCCGGGAGCGACGCAGTGTGTCCAGGTCGCGACGCACGCGCTCATGGCGGTGGAGGAGTAGGAGGAGCAGGAGCAGGTGAATCTGTCCTCGAAAGAGGAGGAGGCGGTGGCAGCAGCAGTGGCAGCGGCAATGGGAAACGCTTATCGGAAATGCGTGACTGGAGCACGTGACCGGCGTGTATATAGTATATCTTGTCGGAATGCTCATTGATTTCGATCTTCTTTAGCGGTATAATGGAACCATCCGAATCGGTTCGCTCTGTTGTCGTTGCCGTATCCACCGATTTGGCGTCATCCTCTGTCCAGAGTACATCATCATCATCATGATCATCGTCTTGATCATCATTATCTTCATCGTGCTCGTCGCCTTCTTGCTGATTATTCTGGTCTGTGTCTACCTCCCGTTTGTCATTCGGTTGGTGCTCAGCATTAGCAGAGCTGCTCTCATCTGCGTTGCTACCGGAGATGCTTTCACATTGGCTCATCGCTCGAAAATCCAGCTTTTGTCGCGGATCAGCAGCATTTGATTGGGTGACTCTTCAACATTCTCAACTGGCTCGTAGGTAGCATAACTGAAACCCTGGCAAGGTCAGTGACATCCACCACCGTGCTGGGCGAATGCTCCTTTTCGGTGGCATCGCTATCAGCGCTGGAGCGTGATGTGTGCTCTCCTCTTCCTCATCATCGTTGCCTTGCTCCATCGACTATTCCGCCGCATCGGCAAAATCGTCAACATCGTCATCGGATCCCTCCGTTGACCCGCTGAGATCGAGGCTAGCATTCAGCTGGGCGGACACATCTTCGACTGGTATGCGTAGTGATTGCCATCGTCCGCTAAGGTCTCCGCATATCCGGGCATCAGTTTCGAGTCATCTTTAGACATTTTATGTATATTTCCTTTTATTTCACACAGAATATAGATGAACCACATAATGTTGCAGAGGCAGCACATTGCCGAAGTAACATCGGTTAGCACCACAGCCAAATATATCAGTACGGAGCCATAGGGCAAAGATAGTTTCAATGACTTAGTATCGGGCATGATGGCAATAGTTTACTACGGCCGCTGCATCGAGTGTGGACCATGTGAGATAGGCTTTGATGAAGCTGCAGGCGACAAGCGCAACTAGTGCTGGCATATAGTCGCCAATTGATATGTAGCGATCATTGTGCACAATTACGTAGAAAAAGAAATTCTGATGAAACCACTCCAGCAAATTGTTCAGACTACGCGCGATGCCCTCGATAGCCTTTAAGAGTGGCACAGCCGATGAGGTGGGATTGCTTTTTACATTGGAGTTGGTAACACGCTTCGCAGTGGATATGGTTAGCGCATCGATGCGATAACGAGGAAATAGTCCATGATTACCATTTGGCACACCCGACGATTGCGTCGCAAGCATGGCCAGCATTTGGCGCAGATTCTGCTCGAAGTTTGATAGGCTGGAGCGACGCTTTTTGTGCGGCGTCTGCTTGTAGCCCTAGGTGACGCCCTCGCGCGCCATTATGCGCTGCACCAAATTGAACATATCCAGATTGGGCAGCTTGCCATTGAGGCCCTCAATCTTGACATCAACATAATCTACGTTAAATCTAGTTAAGCATTTATTGTCTCAAGTCAATTTTGCCATATCACATACCAATTTCCAGATCCTGCACTTCGATATTTAGCGCCGCTTGAAGCGAGCCAGCACGTGCCGGTAAATTTCCCGATAGTAGATATGAATTGGAGCTGTCTGTGTGTGATGTTTTGTCGCCGTCATGGTAGGCCTCCAGCCAGGCCTGCATGCCCAGCTGCTCCTGCTCGGTGACCAAAAATATCAAATCCTCTCCCCAATAGTTTTTGCCTGCAATGCGCAAAACTCTTGCCAATTGCCATCTATATAAATACCACATATATCTATTGCTACTTACGCCTTGCATAATCCGCAAATGCCAAAAGCAGCGGCACACTGGGTGATTTTTCCACATTCACTGAGCTGGGTGCACGATAGGGCGCCGAGAATACAATCCTTTGGATCCAATGCGCGGAGCACGCAATATGCCGTAGATGTTTTTACCATAAAATTCCTTGCCGCTGCCGAATGGATAACGCAGCGAATAGTTATGTGTGTGCGTCTTAAGGCCAAACTCATTGAATTTAGCCAAGATCCAGGCGAGCGGCGTCGTCGATTGATGATCCTTCCGTTCGCGCTGCAACTCCTCCAGCAGTAGGACGGCCAGTCAATTGGCATCTATGCGTATCTCTGTATACACCTGACCTAAATCCAATCAATATATACGAAATATGTAATATTTATATATATGTATATATCTATATATACTAAGTATTACTGTGCTACTCACCTGGTGAGAGCGCATTTTCTGATAAATAGGTGCCATGGTTGAATTCCGGCAGGGCCAGGCATAGAAACCAGACCACGCCCGCTGTGTAGACTGCGTAGCAAACCTTGCGCACATGCTTCGCTAGATTGTCCACCAGCTTGTTATGCGTCGATAGCGATGGATCAGACAGCAGACCCATTGTTCCAGGCACTAGTTTCCATAAAACAACAGAAACAACACAATTTAACCGGCACATCCAGAGCTGCAAGACATTGGCAAATACTATCGATAACTGCAATAAACAGGCAACCAGGGCTACATAACCATATATATGTTGTCCGCAAAATCGGAGATGTTTATCGGTGGGCAGCGGACATCGATGGGATTCAGCGCTAGTTGCATATACATTTTCCTCTGCTCCTCGGGCAGCTCGTTTCACTTCCGCAGAGTGGACTTGCGCTACTCTGAAAATTGCCTGGCCGTTAGGCATGCTGCAAGGTATAGGCTGTGATGCCAGAGTTTTTAAATTATAATGACTACAAGAGGGCGCAGTTTAACTGTTATACAAATGAAAGCCGTTAAATTCAAAGCCAATATTTAAATTTGTTTCTCACTCGTAAATCTAAATCTTTAAAGCAAATTATAAGCCGCAAAGACGATTTGAATGTTCTTGACAAGTTGAGTTTTTTTTTTGTCGATTCCTGGAAAGGTTTCAACGCCAATCGATAGAACTTTTTTATGTGGTCTCCCAAATAAATGTCCATCGAAGATCCCAGGCGATCTTAAGGGCGAGATTGCGCCCATTTCGAAAGGACCAACTCTATCTACAGCCTCAATTACTTATAGAAATACCATTCAATGAGCGAAGGAAAAATGATAGACAATATTTGTAACCCGCCCTTGTGGTCGGATGTTCAGAACCGGCTTCGCTTTAATCAGGAATGTAACATCTGAACCTTGACTGCCACCTTAATGACAACGAACCAGAAAGCGTGCTTGGAGATATGCCAAGTTTTAACGGAGCAGAGGCGATTCTTATCCGAGTAGTGTCATCCCCGTGCCATATCAGTCACTTCACACGACAAGCTATGACTCGCTGTGGTACACCTGGATAAGAAATATTTCAAATATTCTCCCCTGTTAGGAAAGAACTTATTAGTAGCCTAGCCCTCGGATATATACCGAGAGCATGGCGTAGAACTAGGGTGGTCTTCATCCCCAAGGCAGGGAAGAAAGACATCACCAACTTAAAGTCCTTCAGACCCATCAGCTTGATATCGTTTTTACTGAAAACGCTGGAAAAGCTAGTGGACTACAAAATTAGAAGCACTAAGGCAAAGTCCGCTGCATCCAACGCAGCATGCATACCGAGCAGGCAGGTCCACGGATACTGCGCTCTACCAATTGCGACGCACACTAAATGCGACAATGGCCAATAGGGAAGTAGCATTGTGCGCCTTTCTAGACATAGAAGGCGCCTTTGACAACACATCTCATGAGACGATTAGGGCTGCCCTCTACGGGAGGGGCCTGTACTCCATCACCAGCAGATGGATACTTTCCCTGCTAGGGTCCAGACAAGCCACGACATCAACGCATGATGCGACTGTATCAGTCTTAACAACCAAAGCTTGCCCCCAAGGGGGAGTACTGTCTCCGCTGCTCTGAAGTCTGTTGGTGGATGAACTACTCAACAGACTCACCACCATAGGCATCCAATGTCAAGGATATGCTGATGACATTGTCATCATGGCGCGAGGAAGATTCGAAGAAACACTCTGTGACATAGTTCAGTCAGGGCTACAAATAACGAGCGATTGGTGTGGGGAGGCTGGACTCAGCCTGAACCCCACAAAAGCAATCATCGTCCCCTTTACTAGACGGTATAAATTACAGAGGATGAAACAAATAAGGCTATCAGGGAGCCTAGTAGAAATAAGTAAAGAGGTAAAATACCTCGGAGTCACATTTGACAGCAAACTAAACTTTGGTACCCATGTGGAAAACACTGTATCAAAGTGCTCCAGGGCACTTTATACATGTCGCAGCATAGCCGGCAAATCATGGGGCACATCACCTAAGATAATAAGATGGCTATACCTAATGGTAGTAAGGCCCATGCTTACCTACGGAGCAATAGCATGGGGGGATAGGGTGCGGCTATCAACCGTACAAAAGCAGTTACAAAAACTGCAAGGAATGGCCTGCGTATGTATGACAGGGGCAATGCGCACCTGCCCTACAATGGCCTTGGAAGCCTCAATGGAGCTCACACCACTCCATCATACCATAAGGCTCCAACAGAAAGCAACGCTTTTAAGGATGTCAGCTGAAGGAGTTGGGGGTAATCACATCCTAAGCCACAAAGATGCCCAACTCCTAGCAGATGAACTACCCCTGATCATGCAACCAGGGACGAAATGACGGCCGAATATTTATTCGAGCGGCACTTCAAGGTTCATATGAGCAGCAAAAGGGAATGGACAACGCTAAACGAAGTCGTGTATCATACCATGAGTCCCTTGGAAGGCACACCAGCATATTTCAAGCAGAAGTGTGTGCGAAAGGGAGATGTGCGGAGTTTAACCTAAAACGACACTATCGGAATGCGGATATATCCATCCTCTCCGATAGTCAAGCAGCAATAAATGCTCTAAATGGGACGAAAATAACATCCAAAGTAGTCCACGAAGTAAGATCCAAGCTTGACCAACTCGGAAAACATAATAGGCTCACCCTAAGATGGGTTCCGGGTCACAGGGACATAGCGGGGAACGAAGAAGCTGACAAGCAAGCAAAAATGGGGGCAGAGAGACCCATGATAGGCTCTGAACTGTATTGTGGCATAGAAAAACACACAATACGGCTATATATCAGGGATGAAGAAAGACTGTTGCGAGAACGGAGCTGGGCTGAAACACCAGGACTCCGACAAGCCAGAAGCCTCATAGGTGGCTATAATCAAAAGCGATTTAAGCAAATGATATCCTTGGGGAAGAATAGACTCAGAATACTCACAGGTCTATTGACAGGACACTGTAGACTGAGAAGTCACCTAACTAAACTAGGTATTAACAGCAGCAACACATGCAGGTTCTGCGGATACGAGGAGGAATCCTCGACGCACATCCTAACAGAATGCGTCGCCTTAACCAGGAAAAGATGCAGCATTCTAGGGCAACATATCATGAGGCCCAAGGACATAGAAACCCTCAACCCAACAAAGATTCTAGCATTCGTGCAAGAGTTGGGATTGACGGAAGAGCTGTAGGCTCAGAAAGGGGGCACAATAGACCTTATAGATCGCAGTGCTAAATATCCCCAATTATAATAAATAAAAATAAAGCTAATTATAATATGCGTTTATGATTTTTAATTCTTAGCAGCCTTGAAAACACCAACCGAGAACAAAAAAAGAAGAAAATCGAAATAACTAAATAACAAATTAAGACTTCAAATGCTGAGTGTCATTTTCATTTGTTGACTTTGGCCAAATAGCGTATAAATCAAAACGATGCGATGCCGCGATGCCACCCACCTCCTCCTCCCAAGGGACATTGAAGACTTCCGTTCTGGTGACGCACTATATTAACTCAAATATATACTTACATCCATACACATATATATATTTATACATACATACATAAGCACATGCCGCTGTGGCTCTCCTGTGACACAGATGTGTGCGTGCGCCAAGCCAATTGCGTGGGCCTGGACCTCTTTGGCCAGCTGCCAGGGTGTACGGTTGGGGTGGGCAGCAGCGATGTGTTGGGGGGGGAGGCGCATGTCGGATGCGGCCGTGTGTCGCTAATCTGTAGCATTATAAATTGAACCGATCTGGTTGCGTGCCATAATTCAAATGTGCTCTTAGCGCAAACTGAAAACTTAGATTCAAGGGCACAAGACTAGTACAACAACAATAATAATAACGCTGAAATATGTAAGGACTCGATTTCATAAAAAGTCACATTTAGCCACAAAGAAAGTGAAACACTTAAAAGTATAACTTAAAATATCAAAAGCATTTTAGGTTAATATGTTAGAGCCACTAAGCCAAGGTACGAGCCGTCGAAGCTGGAAGCGTTAAAGTTCAAACTTTGAGAGAAGCTTTAAGTTTAGCGCACGAGACGAGGTTTGTGCTTAGAAAACATGTATGTACATGCATGTAATAAAAGCTTTGATGCGGAATAAAAAGTGTCAATAAGATATTTGTGACACTGATGTGATAAACTAACTTAAGTTAACTAACTAGCAGCTAATTTAAATGAGCTACAATTTAAATCAAGTGGGTTCCGAAATCATTTAAAAATGCTAAGTGGATTTAAAGTTGCGGCTTAACGAACAAGTTTTGCATGGAAACAACATGAAATGCGATACAACTTGTCTCTCTATTTGAGAGACTAACCGATTGATGTCAGGGTGTGAAAAGACGCGAGTGTCGAACATATGTTCAACAGAATTGTGGTTTGCTATTCAAATGCCTGTTGCCTAAAAATAAAATGCGATTTTACGCCATCAACGCCCGACACTTGCAGCGTGTGGATGCGGCTGCGGTTGCGACTGCGGCTGTTGCATGCTGACTAATGCGTCGAAACGTAAGGAAAATCGCTTTTCTTCAAGAAAAAAAAAAACAACAAACAGAAAAACAAACAAATGAAAAATGCCCGACATATGCCGCTTATTCACAGTGCACTACAACACAAAATTCAACCATAAAATAAAAACCAAAAATTATAAATCGAAAAACCAAAAACCGAAAAAACCAAAACCGAGTAAAATCGACAAAATGCCCCGCAAAGTGTCAAAAATGCGTCAAGATCAAAGCGAGCTACAAATTTCACCGCCAGTTGGCAAATGCAACGATAAATTGGCCACAAAAACACATACACACATACATATGTATATTTATATATATCTGAATATAAATATGCACATACAGTGAGAGACACCTTATTATATATTTATATATATATATATATATATACTTACTGTACTTTTGCGTCTGTGTCTATCTATAAGAATGCTACATTTGTACACCCTTTTCGTTCACATGCCCCATTTAATGTTGAATATTTCTTTTTTTACCAGGAAACTAAGCTTGATATATTCTTATCTATTCTAACACCCAAGTTTTGAACTAAAATTTTGGTATAAGATCGGGTAGGCAAGGGTAGGCAAGCTTCGTCTAACAAAATATAATTGTTCTCTCTTGTTTTTGGGAAGAATTCGTTTTCAATTTCGATTTCGATTTCGTTTTCTTACAAATTGCAATTTGTGTTTATACAAGAAAATTTGCTGCCTGCTGTTGCCATATGTCCAATGCAAAATCGCACACGGTGGCCCCTCCGGTGCTCCTCCCCTCCACTGCTCTACTCCTCCAGTTCGGCGACTGACTCAAAAGTGAAATGCTTTTCTCCTATAACACCACCCCCCCCCCATACCCCCCCCCCCCACCACCAACCCGTACACAACCCCTTTCGTTGTAGGTGCCTTTGTGTTTGCCTTGGAAATTTCTTCGACTTTGCCGCTCCACTGAGCATACACGCACACAAATGTGCACACACAACAACAAGAAAGTGCAACAAAGGAGTCGTTTAATGCATTTAAATAGGCTCGATTATCAAGTTGGCAGCATTGCCAAGAAATTCCATATGGCGCATCTGACAGATGTCAATTCGCATCGAGTGGCAACGCTGCGTCCTTTAATGATGGACCTGCCAGTCAAAGCGCCGATGCAACTGTACCCAATTCGATCTCAAGTTCCACTCCCAATGAGCCAAGCTTTTTTGGCGGGAAATTTCGCTTTAGACTAAATTTGATGCGCATTTCTTGTTTGGTTCGCTATTATTAGAGGTTTAATGTATTTATTTATATGTCTTATCCCTCTCCCTCTCCCTCACTCCCTCTCTCTCTGTCACTGTCTCTGTCTGTATTTCCCTCTGTCTGCCTCTTCGCATAAATAAAAACAATAATAATATAATAATCAAAACATTTTAAGCGCCTCTCAAGGTTGACGAGCCAAGCCCCGGGGCCAAAGGGGGCTGGCGTTAATACGCTGGGCGTGTGCCTGTGGCGCCTAAGGGGAGGGAGAGGGAGGGTTCTCTCCGCTATGCGGACACTCAAATACGCTACAATATATGTATGTTTGTCTAAGGCCAGAACTATTCGTACAACAACACCAACAAGCGCAACAAATTAAACAAAAATAAAAAGCTGTCTGGGTCAGGGCATGGTCTACAGTTTGTTGGGAGGGGGGTGTGGGTGGAGAGGGGCAGTGCGGCACACATACTAAGTAAACAAATGACAGCCAACAAATTGTAGAGCATCGTCATTTATTTTGGGCGGTCTGTGCTGCTGTCTTCATACCCTTTAGACCAAAAAAGTTTTGACTAGTTTTGTCCATGCAACAAGCATTTATTATATTTTCGATAGTAGAATGATTAATAATAATAATTTATAATATTCTCGATTATATTCTTGATATTATTACATTCCACAAATTTCCAGTCACTTGGTTTTAGACAGGATATTTGCAAGTCGATCATGCCCCAAATATATTTGTGCTCTCCAACATGTTTTTATTATTGTTGCCAGCGATGCTGGCACTCATTGCTATTCCTATTGTTGTTGTGTTTGTTGTTGTTATTGTTGTTGTGGTTTTTGCTTGTTTGATGTTGCTCTCGCTAAAGTTTTGATTAATTAATTTCCTGACTAATTCCTGCACAATGCGCGACTCGCTGGAACCGCAAATGTGCCAAAAATGGATAGCAAGACAGAGAGAAAGAGAGAGAAAGAGTGAGAGAGAGAAGGGGAGACAAAAAGAGAGAGATAAAGAAAGAAAGATAGAATAAAAAGAATAGTGCATCATATGCAAAATGTATTTTTTTATGGCATTTCGTTTCTTTTTTTGTTGGTTTTATTTTGGTATTTTTCACGAAATTCTCATTAAATTTGTATACTCTAATACCGAAGTATTAGAGTATATTGGGTTTGTACAATATCCAGCTGTCCAATATCCTATGCACGTAATTTTTTCGAATCCCCTGAGGCTAGAGGCAGGCAAACAGCTAAATGCTCCGAAGGAAGCTAGAAAATCGACAATATTGCACATTGCAAATCGATTAGACCACATAGAAGGTCATCAAACACACACAGACAGATTGCTCCTTCAAAGATCGGCATATGCACGTCGAAAGCCATTAAACAATGATGCAAGGGGCAGATCAAAAATGCTCTTACTTACCGTTAGGGGGAGGGAGGGCGCTGAAAGACTTTAATGAGCCTTACTCAGGCGCAACACCTTATGCTCGATAAGGCTGTGGAGAAGGATAGCTAACGCCAAATACAAATACAGTCGGCACAAGTGGAGATCAAGAGACACCTGTTACTTAACTGAAACCCTATTGCAGAGCCGCCCACATATAATAAAGTAACATGGGCTAGGCACTTGCTGTGATAACCTTCGCCTGAGCAGAGCCGAGCAAAGCAGAGCCGAGATTCTTGGCATATTGTGAGTAATGTTGTTGTATCGTGTTGTGACTGCGCAGTCACCGCGCTGCATGCGTCAGCATCAGTCAATAGTTAAAGAGTCAACAGAGTGGCCCGAACCAAGCGGCAGCGCAGACTGATTGGCTGGAGACCCAGTCGTCGCAGCTATTAATAGCTGCCAACCTAGACTGATGAGTAAATGAATAGAGCTGCTGTACGAGGGTGGTCTAGGGGCGGCGGCAAGGGGGTTGTCAGGCCCAAGGGAGTGTTGAGACATCGATAACCACACGATAGACATATAGTTGATACATCCACTTGTAGCCGAGAGAATTTGTTTGTTTTTTGTTATTTTTTTTACATTTTTTTTTTATTGTAATTGAATTGGCAATTGGCTATTGCACTAACTGAAAGATCAAATAAGTATGCACACACACACGCACACACACACGCACACACACACTGGCTAGATATGCGAATGCTTCTATAAATATTCGTCAAAATAAGCGGGTATCATGGATATTATTGACGACGCTCCGTTGACTCATGCGCAAATAACTTGGCTTATTAGAAATTCAAAGCTATTCGTTTCTTAACGCGCACTGCCCCCCTGCCGCCACGCGTCCCCGACATTCCGCACCCCTACGGCGCACCTTGTCCCCCACACCATCCCAGCCCTCAGATCCCTCCACAACCATTGTCACTGCTCCCCTTTTAGCTTTGGGTAACATAAAACCAGCGTCCGTATTGACTGAGATTGTACTGCGCGGTGTGGCAAGAGGCGGGGGTGGGTGGGACTCGGGGCTCTGTCCAAGCAGGGACCATTCACATGCAAATGGGCTTAATTAAAAACAGAGCTGCCAACTGTTGAACGGCTTTTGCCAGAGACCAAGCCAGCCGCTGGGCCCTGCTGATGCCGAGGGGGGCGTGGTGCTAATGAAAAAATCAAAACAGTTTAATCACAAAATATTTGAATTTGCATATAAATAATTATCATTTGTCTTTTCTCGCTGATTTTTTTCCTCTCTTCAACAATTTCTATGTGCACGGTAAAGATAAAAAACACGAGAAAAAAAAACCCACAAATAATCAGCTTAGATTTTTTTGTATGATTTTTTTAATAAATTGATTTTTTAAACACTTCCAAAATATTGATTGTTGTTGGTGCTCAAATTTACGAGTTGAAATCGTTAAAACAAAACTCAAAACTCATTTGCATCGCCTTAAAGGCAGATCTTGTTGCGTGGGTGTTTTTAGAAGCTCGAAACATCGAAACAAATTTATACAATACGTAAATTTCGCTTACCAAAACGTGTTTGTGTACCATGCAAATACAAACACATACACATACACATACACATACACATACATGAAGCCCATTAGCTGACGAGAAAGTTTCTAGATTTTGCTCAAGTATACTAATATATACCGAACTACTTTTGGGCTACGAGTGCCAAACCAATTTGAACAAGAAAGCAGTCTCAAGCACTTCGACCATTAAATACACTCGAAAACTACCCGAAAACACCCGAAAACTACCCGAACACTATCCGAAAACACCCGAAAACTACCCGAAAACCCAAACCCCTTCCCTATATGTGGCACGAACTTATCTTTCGACCCATAGTTCTTGTGGCAGATATTTGATATAGTGATTCGATCTGTCCATCTGCGAGCAAATAACAAATATATTCCAAGTCAGATCTAGGACTACAACTAGCTGCATAAGAGCAGACAGACAGATGACTCGGCTAATGATGCTGATACAGCATAGTTATAATCTGCAGGATCTTCGATGCACAACGTCATGAAATCCTTTCTAACCAAGAACTGACTTCAACTCAAACTCGAACATCGCAATGCATTTTGGACATCGTTTTTTCTGGAGATGAAGGAAATTTGTACTTCTGGGAGAACACGATAAGGCATAATCTTGAGCTTTATACTTAGCTGTTAGCTGTTCGACCAGTAATCCCGTTCAAGGTGCTGTAAAATATTGATCACTTTTCGATATTATAACAGATACAGATAAAATCAAAATTATAGACTTCATAAGTTTTGAAAGTTAAGTTTTTTATAGACTATGTGATTATTTTTCATCTTGAGTGTGCACACCATTGAGTGTGAGCCATTGACGAGAATGGCATTTCGATAGCATGACACAGCATGGAAAATGCCTAAGATAACGGTAAGTCAAATATTAGAAAATAAAATTATGATTTAATGCCCAGCAATCTAATCGACATGGACTTTGAAAATAGCCTCAGACTGCCCCAAGCAAACGAACAAAACGAACAACGCTTTCCCCTGGCACCTCTTTTCCCTTTCCCCAAATATCAGCGTCGCTGCCATTGGTCAGTGATAAGTGTTGTGTGCTCCAATCCGTAGCACAACCAATGCCGGAATCCATAGATCCGAAGGCTACAGCGTAGGATCTATTTGTGTGCCCAATGTTTAGTTATAATTAGCAATTACAACTGAGCATTTGTTTTGGTTATGCTATCTACATGGGACGCTTATAATTTATTGCTGCAAGCAGTTATTGTTGTTGTGGCGATCGCGAGCAAGTATCTTGAATTTATTAGTTAATTGAATTAAGTAATTATAGCTATTTTCAACACATGACTTCACATCGTTAGCCGAGCGACAGTCGGCAGACGACAGACGACAGACGCTCGTCAATAGTCGGTCATCGTCGGCTGATCGCGACTCGTGAGAGATCGCTGTCAAGCCCATTGTCCAATAAGCTTTGCGATGGGTGGAGCCAACTGGTCGGTGAGTCAGGCTATAATAACTCTAGTTCAACTAAATTGTATTTGATCCCATGAATATATCATATATAGTCGCAGATGTAGTGTAGTTTGCAGATTATTGAGTCATGTATAAATTGTTGGCTTGTTGTTTTCACAGTCTTATTTCCAATCACAATGATCCACTGATAAATATCTGAGTCACAGTCTATCCCTTTGGAGACCACTTGCAAGTCCAATTGCCCCGAGTTACTTTAAGATATTTATAGCATCGTCCACAGATGCATACATGAAAATTAAGTCTGTCAGGATGGTGTGTTATTTGTTGCAAAACTGATGTATGATCATCCAGATCATCGTTTTTATATAGGTCCGACCAATTTCCAATGTGCACATTTCTTTTCAAGTCATCGCGTAGACTTGCACAGATCTGACTCACGGTTCCATTATCGCCCAGCATGCACATTAGTTTCCAATCCCGTTGTTAATCTTGTATAATTTTTATAGATTTACTGTGGCCAACCTCTGACTTCCGCTTCTAGCAACCAGTCAGAGTTGTAAGTTTTTTCTCAGTCAGCCGTCATTTACATTTTGTCTTAGTCAATAGTGTCAAAATAGGTTGTTCAAAGTGCTGGCTGAGCACAGTTCAGTCGCAACTAGTTGTGGGAGAAGCTGCTTAAAAGATTTTCTAGACAGATTTGCAAGGTTTTAGCTGGTAATTAAGAGAAGAAGAAGAGTTAAGAAAATTATCCATGCCTAAGCCGATAAGTATCTGCCAGGCAACCAAGCTAGTTCTTCAAGATAGTTCAGTATCTCTAATTCAACCCAAGCATCTTTCCATTGGTAAGCACTTCTATCGGTTATCTCAAGTATCTTCCAGTTAAACCACTTTTGACAATCTGTGCACCATTATCTTTCAGCTTGGGACACAAGTACCTTTAAGGTAGTTTTGTACAAATCTTCCGTTAGCCAAAGTAACTTTTAGTTAACCCGCTCATTTGAGTAAATTTCGAGAAAGACAAATATCTATTATAAGTCTTCTCAGCAGGACTTTATTATTATCCCATCGTATCGTTTAGTTTTACTCGAAAATTCAGTTTACTCTAATCGTGCAGTAAGTAAATAAAATTAACCTGAAACACACAAATCCTAGATCGAAATCTTGTCGTCTTGTTGGTTGGCTTCAAATCGACACTCGGCCAATATATTTCAGGCTTTCTCTTGGTGTAATTGCAATCCAGTCATCTTAAGTTGTTGCTGCAAAGGCACAGGCGCAGGCACAGGCAGTACAAATGTAATCTTTATTTAATTTAAAGTTCAGTTATAGGTTGAGTATGATATATGATTCATTTTAATTGAGAACATTCCAGAGCTGTTACAAACACAGCGCATACGAGCATGGTCGGCCAGCAAAAGGGGGGCATGCAACTCGACTGAAAGTTATCGCAATTTCGCGACTATTAGTCAACTACTAGTTGGCGACCACGCAGATTTGTAGGCCGGTCCTCAAATGTGGCAGACACCGCCCTCCCCCCCCCCCCACCTCCCCCCCTTGGCTACACCACTGTAAACAGACCGCAAAGTATTTCAACCTTATCAGCTGCTTCAAGCAGCAAGTACAATTCCCAGCTACATTTGAACGCGTAAGTATAAATTGCAGAGAGCTTCTCTCTATATGGCAAACATGCTCACACGAATATATACATACATATATGTATATATATATGTATGTGCACATACATATATACATAAGATGTGTGTCTTATGCGTTGTCTGTGTCTCGCCGAATATCAAACGGGCTGATCTGCTTAGACTTGAGACCCCGTTTCACATGTGCACGGGCAGGGAGAGGGGAAATGGGGTGAGGGGGGCTGATAGGGGGTGGGGTTGGGACTAGAACTGCTTGGCTTTTAAGTGGAATCCCACGCATTTGTTGACGCCATTAGCCACATGCCGAGGAGGTCCAAATCACATACATCACCCTCCACCACCACCACCAGTGATGGGTGGATGAGGTGGTGGGGCAAATTGCTTGTGATGGTGGGTGTTAGAAGTCTCGCAAATCGGCAAACAATAAAATTAAAAAGCTAAAAAAGATTAGGTTTTAGCTGTTGCTATTACCTTTAATAAAAAGGCGATAGGCGGTGCGCAGCGAATGGTAATGGAAATGGAAATGTCCTGTGCCGTCCTTCGAGTGTTTGAATTAATTGCGTAGCACACGCCCGGCTGGCGACCAAACGCACCCCGCTTGCCCCCCCCCCCCCCTCCCCCCCACCAATTCGCTGCAGTCCTACGCCTCTGCTCTGTCCAGTCCAACTACCTACGCCCCACACAATAAATGAGTTTATGTCCTAGTCCAGTGCTGGCGTCGCCGACACATCCGTAGTCGACGGTCCTCGTCGTCGTCGTTGTCGTCGTCGTTGTCGTCGTCGTCGTCCTCGGAGTTGAAACGCGTGTTGCTTTTCGAGTACATAAAACTGGCGCCAGCAGTCTGCACACAAAATGGCGGCCCACTTGGCCTGGGGCATATAGCGGCAGCTCCTGCTCCGAACGACCACCCGCCCTCCCGCCGTTTTGACTGTTTGCCCGCCTGCCGCTTTATTATACAATCGTAATTTCGTATCGTAAAAGCGGGCGACGAAAAATGTTGAAGAAACTTTTCGTGTTGCGTGCAGAACCGTAGAACCGTAGTCGTCTGCTCTCTGCAAACCGACCTCGACGCTTTTGGGGGATTGTACTAGTAGTTGCTTGTGTCGCAGGAAATCACCCCTCTCCCCCCTGACTTCGTATCCCCAACTCGCTAGAGTAAGACAGACAGTTGTGGTAAGCAAAAGCTTGTCACACATTCGTTAGCGGCAGATTGAACGACTCAAGTCGTTAACCATCAGCGCTAAGATTCATTAAGCATATCAAATATTATTAAGGGATGAACAAATTATACAATATGCCAACTACAGATTAAAATTGCTGCACAAAATGATGAGGTTTTTATGTGTAAGCTAACATCCAGCAGATAGCACGATTATATAAGAGAGAAAAAGAGGTCACCCAATCCATAAAGATCTAACCAGTGTCGCTATCAAAGTCAGTCCAAGTCTCGTGGATAAGGAAGCCGATCTATCTCTTGTTGGGAATATTATGTTGAAGCCTGTTGATTTCTTTATCCTGACATCCTTGAGGAGCACTCAGCTTTACTTATTGGCTCTTTGGCTTGAGATGTGTGGGGGTTCATCTTTGGTTAATCCAAGTTCATATCCAAGGCACCACTTCAGTGCTTCGCATCTACTTTGGAGAAAAGCTGAGAAAGCACGTTTGCCAGAAAAATAAATCGAGGAAAACGAAGGGAATTGGGTCACCAGTTGCAGTTGGTCGCGCTGTATGCCCAAATCGTTGTGTTCTTGATTGTTCTAGTTCAAGTTGCTGTTGTTGTAGTTGTTGTTGTTGCTTGTCTGTTGGCTTTCGTGGCGCTAAAGCTGTAATTGAAGTTTATAAAGGGCGACGAAACTGGCGACTAACTGACTGAGTGACTAACTGACCAACTGACTGACTGACTGACTGTCTGACATGCGCCCTTGGCGGCTCCTCTGGCGGCTGCCTCTATGAGGAGCTGGCGGTTGTTTCTCGTGTTATCGATCCAGTTGAAGCAGCGCAAATTTTTTTGCCATGAAAACCAAACAGTGGCATACAACAGTACTGTTATCCAAGAGCAGCGCTGCCGTTTCTTCTCTTCGAGTGGGGCATGCAACTTAGCGGGGCGCAAAGCGGATGCGTTTTACTGGAATGTTGCTGCTGCTGCTGCCCACAGACAATTATGTGTGCATTGCCATTGAAGGGAGTTGTTATTACTGTTGTCGCATTTATTGCACTTGGTCAGTTGAATTGAGCTTTACGTGTCCGCTAGAAATTTCCGCCTAATCATAATCAAGGAAACCACAACAAGTGCAACACTGTATTGCGATATGGAAACTCGACGGATAGCATTATGAATGAGTATGTTCAATGGTTTAATTTGCGGCGCTGACACTAGAAGCAGCTAACCACCCTCAGCTCCGCACGCTCCACCACCATCCACATAAAACGGCGCAAATGCCTCTTACCGCAGTGGTTATGTGTGGCACGCAGGCATGTAAGAATGCTGTAGTCGAGTGAGCTCGACTACGATATGCCCGCAACCCAAGCAACCTAGCAGGTCTCCAAAGTGCACTCTATTCTTATGGCAGGCACAGGGACTGCAGAGTAAACACAAGTAAGAATGCTGTAGTCGAGTGAGCTCGACTACGATACGATATACCCTTAGCCCAGTTTCCAAATCAGGCCTGCAGAGTAAAGAAAACTAAGCCAACGCATATTCTTATTCAGAAGCCCGAACTGACCCGAACGGGGGCTCTGCAGAGTACACACAAAAACATATTGACACTCGCGGCAATTATCATGCCATCTCTTTCACACACATGCGCTCGCATATTTATACATACAGAAAATGTGTGATCAATATGAAAGTCTACTTTCAACTATAACTTCGGTGTTACTTTTCCGATCTTGATCAAAATTGAACAGTTGATCAATAATATGCATATGCATATTGTGTATTAATTATAAGATTCTGTCTTTGAAATTGTAGCATTAATCGCCATCGGAAATAGAAATGTATCGATATACCTGAAACGGTGTCAGTTATCGATAAAATAAAGCAAACTTGATCTGCGCCTGGTATTTGAGAACATATATTCGAAATTTGAAGTCTCTAGCTATTAGAGAGATCCGCGTGTTCATATAGACGGACAGACGGACGGATATGGCTATATCGATTCGGTTGTCGATCCTGATCAAGAATATATATACACCTTATGGGGTCGGACATGCTTCCTTCTGCCTGTTACATACATTTGTACAAAACCATTATGCCATTTTTACCCATTTTTAATGGGTTTAGGGTATAAAAAGGACAACAGCAAGTTGGCCATTATTAAGTGGGAAGGTCGCATTCGCCAAGTCCTTGCAAGCCCCCAAATGGGTTTTTAATGACCAACAAGAAGTAACGAGTCCATGCTGACATTTAGCGAGAAGGCAAACGAACGAGTGGTCGAGGAATTATGTATCTGATGTGGTGATAGATGGAAGTGATATCCATTAGAACTCAGAAACAAATCTTTCTTCATTTATCTCGGAAGCGGGGAGTGAAGCCGAAACGAATTTACGTACCGACTCTGATCCTAGTACGTAAAATATACGATTTCCGGCTGAGATTCCGATATTTTTTCAATCTTTTTTATGGTATTCGTTTAGGCATTGGTGCCTTGATTTTTGCGTAATGGTAAAATACAAAAGTTAGTTAAAAAAAAAGTGAGCAAGTTCTTCAATTACCTACAACTCGATATATATCCTTGATCAGCATCAACAACCAAGTCGATTTTACCATATTCTTATATATGTCTATAAGTATGAACAGAGACTATAAGGGACTTAAAATTTAGAGTATATGTTCTCGTATACCAATTCCGATTTTGAATTGTAATCGATAACCGATTCCACTTCCTGTGAGCGTTGATAAATAAAGAACCGAGTATAAGTAATGAGTAAGGAAAATTAATTATATATATATATCTTAGACAGAGATATTAAATAGCTATGCAATATAGAGTGATTTAATCAACATTTTGATAAGTCTCAATTTGTTAGTTAACAGTTGGTATAGCGTATAAGGAGTTAAGAGTTGAACTGCGTCCGGCGTATGAGTTACGCTTAGTCACTATGTAATGGAAATGTACATTATGCCGTTCTTGCATATATGTCTATGTATTTACTAGTTCGCGGAATTGGCAAGCTAAGCGATAAAAATTCTTGTGTATAGGTCAGTATTTCCTATACGTTATCTGAGCTGAAAATCAGGCGATTTGTACAAACTGAATGGCCAAACTGCAGTTGACGGCTGCATGCGAACGGCGGCAGGTGGCGCTTTAAGCACTAACCCAACATTGTTGTGGATTGGTCTATGTAATTTCCTGACTATTCGTAATAGATATTCTATACATAGTTTGGCGTAGTCATCGCATAGCTTTCACCCTCTTTCACTCTATTCGCATTTTATGGCTTTGCATTTGCCATAAAAACGTCGCGTGCATCTTTGCATGGAGATGGAGATGGCGATGAAGTGGAGAAGTGGAACGGGTGTGGGCGAAAAAGAAGAACGAATCCACATATACTTTGTGGCATACAATGTGACACATTGTGCCAATTTTGACATAGTACATCATCATTATCCTATCATAAGCATTTGACGAGTCGCACGATGGTTCGATGGCTCGATGTCTTCATTTCTCTCTCAATCTTTGGCCTTTGGCGTTTGATTTGTAAGCCAATCAGTGCTGTTGGCTAGTCTCGCATATATATATATATATATATATATATATATATATATATATATCTTTAAAATAAGATCACATTAGCATAACAAATTCCAAAATTTGAATTGGATGCGGCAAGATTCGTTTGCTGACAAGCTAATCGCTGTGATTAATGCGTTTCCCACCTTAGACTTCGATTTGACTATTCTCGCTTTCGTATTCGCATTCATCGAGATCTAATACAATAATCAATAATACTTGGCTTGGACAGGTTGGCCGTCGGTTGTGTCATTTAACCCGAGCCAACCCGCTGCGACTCTATTAACAAACAATGGCCCAAAGCCAGGTCTCGCTTGTCGTTTTGTCGCTTTGTCGATTTGTCGCTTTGTCCAATTGTCGCCTTATCGCTCGTCAATGTGTTAATCTGTGGAACATTGCTTTTCAATTTCTATCGCTTATGCTGCCCCTGACTCCATGTTACCCACAAGCCCCCCCCCCCCCTTCCTCCTCCCCCCTTTCAACTACCTGTTACCGATTGGCATGCGGAAAACGAAAACCCACTTAACGAAATTTAGTAAGAACACTGCTGCAGCAAGTGCTCAACTAAAAGATACCCTGTACTTGTGGTTACCTATTGTTATCGATAAACGACATGAATTTCATTTACATTAATCCACGATTAAGAAAGGAAAGCTTCAAATCTCAAGGATGCATCCAGTTTTGTGAATAATTAAAAATATGCTAAGGTTTTTCGAAAACTCATCTGAAATGAAGTCATATAAATTCGAGAACCGTGCACCCCCTGCTAGCTGTTATTGTATCCATGATGAACAATCAGTTAATGTGCCGCTAAGATTGAGTATAGGGTATCTAAGAAAAAGGCAGACGCTTAAGCCAGTGGCCAGCGGGCCGAAGCAGACAACCGTGAAAATATCACTTTAGCGTTAGTTGAAATTCACCAACAAGTATGAAAAGAATCTCGGATTATTTATGATCACTTTTGGCATGCCCCAAACTTAAACAACCTGTAACTCGACAGTTTTGTTTTGTTCTTTAGAGAACGACGCAATTTGGTAGCCCTGCAGATCACTGTGATTGCTGTTTGTCTTTGTTCCATGAGCAACAACAAGCAACAAATTTGCTTCCAATGTAAACAGCAAGCGCAGTTCAACAACAAGCAACAACATACACACAATAATAAACAACAAAAACAAAGACAACCGTTGACACGGTGATCTGTCAAAAATTTCGGCAGCTTGACACTCTCCACACTGCGCATACCTAATCCCCCCGTCCCGTTCCAACACCTCCACCAAGCTGACATCACAAAATTGTTTGTCAACACGTCGACTTCGTGTGTGTTCTCTCCAGCTGGGCTCCTCTGTTGTTAGACTCGACATGGAACTGGACTGGGCTGGGCTGGGCTGAGCCCACAATTTTAGCATTCCTCTAACGAAATTTATATATATATATATATATATATATATATATATATATATATATATATACTTATATATATATTCATATATTTACAACAAAAATAAATTCGTTCATATATCCTTCATATCTCAAGACACAAATATTTATTTAGGCTTAACTATTGACTGGCTTTCATTTGAATACCGCAGATCAATTTAAATTCCATGAATCCTTAATAATGTTTGAGGTGATTTTGTGTGCTAATTGTGGAAAGATCCCCAAGAGGAATTCACAATGACTTAAATGGTTTTACTTGGCATTTCCGGAATCCGGATGCGCTCATCCAACAATATGGCAACGTTTGGGTAGATGAGGCATTTCCATTTGAACACAACTTGATCCGCAGTTGGGATCGAACAGATCAATACATGCAAATGTGGCACTTGTCTGAAATTATTGCCAATTTATTATTATTATTATTTGAATTTCAGTTTGCATTTTATGTGAAACTATTTCAATTGTTAACTAATTATTGACCACAAAGTCATTTTACTACGCATATACAATACATACATATATGTATGTATGAATGTAAATATATATGTATAAATATTATATAAGCACTTACATGTGTACATACAGATAAAGATAGATGTATAAAGCTGACAATTTATTGCAATGCCGTGCAACTGAAACGAAACGACGCGAAACGAATCGTTCCGAACCAAACTGATCGAGCAGGAGACGCAGAGTGTTTGGGGTGCCGGGCGTATGAGTAACAAACAAAAGCCATTAAAATTTATAGTCGCCAATTTAGCGAAAATTCGATGGGTCTGCAAGGGGTGCAAGCTGCGCGGGGAGAGCTGTCAGTGCTGCCTACTGTTAGGCGCATCAAAGGCGACCCACAAACGCTTGAATACCCTCCCATTTTCGATGAGTATTGATAATTTATCATATCATATATGATATTGATTGAATATTTTAGGAATGTCTTTTGTCATTTCTTTCAATAGAATAATATTAAAAATAAAAAGTCTTAGTCCCATGAAGAATAGCTTTCTCACATAACTCAATGTCCAGTCAACATTTTAATAGATCAAATAAAAAATGATTAATTATTTGCTATATTTAGATTCAGGAAGGTATCAACGTAGATGAAAGGCGTACATACATGAATATATATTTCAGCAATCAAATTCTAAACGTAAATATTTTTAAACGTTCCCAAAAAGTATTGCACATTTTTTTTAAGCGTATTTAAGATTCGTTTAATAGATAAAAATCCCTCTCATGTTAATTTTTTTATGGGTTTTGCTAGTTCACAACGATAAATTTTTATTTGCATGTGCATATTATACAAGCACACACACACACACACAAATACATACATATATTCAAACATTCATACATATGAATCCATATTCATAGATATGCATAAGTGCAAAGCAATTGCTATTAAAATTACTTGTCATTTGTTGCTGTTGTTATTCTTTACATAACACGTTTTTGCATTTCATTAACAGAAACATTTTCAGTTATGAATGCGTTTTGGGCAGGGATTGCGACGCCAACAACAATCAAAAGACTAACTGACTGACTAGCCACAAAAGTACCACCTGTTTGTTTGCGTGTATGATTTGTACTGGGAACGCATTAGCAGGCGAACAGCAGCCGCTGTTGGTCGTCGCGTCCTCCTTTGCAATTTGTGGGATGTTTTGGCACGCTTTATGCGTCGGCGTCGTCGTTGGTGTTCATGTTGACGTCGCTGCACAATTTCCATATTTTTGCTTTTGCTGTTCGGTTGTTGTTACTGCTGTTTTCGCTGCCGCTGCCGCTGCCGATTATAATGTTCATTTTATTCCTTTATAAATTCTCTATTTGAAGCCGAAAGCGACAACGACGCCGGCGACATAGAACTTTTTTGTGTTATGTTTTTGTTGTGTGTGCTTTGTGCTTTTCGTTGCCTTAGTAGTTGTAGTTGCCGTTGTCGTCGCTGGCCGATTGTTGTTATTGCTCCGTCCGTTGCGTCTGGCCAATCAGCGGTGCGATCACGACATCGCCAGCGTATTGCAAAACGGCATGACGTGATGTGTTGTCTAAAAATAGATTCTGAACATTCACTTGGCGAACCCGAACCGATAGCCGAACCCCTCGTCGCGTCAAACGACGGCCTTGGAACAGTGGAAACGAAATGTGAGCGAAATAAAATGTGTTGCTCTGCCACCGGTGTCTGTTCGCTGCAGCGCCAATTTCTCTATAATTCTCTCCCATTTAACGTGTGCAGCAGATGCACAGTAAAAGCGCAGCATCAATGAAAACGAAATCGTAATTATCAACAGCGTCTTGATTTTATGTTTTTTCGTTTTTTTCGGCCTATGTTATCTGAATATTAACAGCAATGCATGCATAAATATTCTAATCGTATTCGGTAAGAATATAATTTAATTAAGTTATATATATATATGATGATGTGTACATTAATTAAAAGTGTCACTAAAAGATACTTCTAATATACAAACTGTTAATCACAATTTGCCAATTTCCATTCACAGAGGCTGACGCAGCAACTGCAACAGCGATGTTAATGTAGTTTCTCCACTTAACGCTTTACACACCGAATACAGCATGCGCTGCAATAAAACAAAACGATTGCATATATAAAATTGAAATAATTATGCAGTAAATAATAAATTGCTGGATCTATACTAGTGTGTAGATTCTGTGAAGTTAGTGAGCACTGCTGGCACTTGAAAATTCAGTTGGCTCGCAGCCTGCTGCTGCCTAGTGTTACAAACTTTGTGACTTAATTTAGGATACCATCAAATGGTCCGCATGACGACTGCCCGTCGTCGCGTGAGTGGGACAAACAAGGGTAGGAACAGTGGAACTGAAATTTCAGCGAAACCGAAACCGAAACACAGCCGGTTGTCATTAGCTGTTGTTGTTGTTGTTGCTGCTGCTCTTGCTTTTGCTTTTGCTCTCCAATAACGAGCAGCGCGCTTTGTTATTGTTTAATTTTTTTTCACCAGTTTTGTTGTTGTTTTGCTGTTCTTCTGTTTTGTGTTTGTTGCCGTTGGCGGCTTTTCGCCGGCTGCTCCCCTGAAAGTCCACGTCCACTTAGCATACATACATGCATACATACATACTCATATACATATGCATACATATGCATGCTTATGTGTGTGTGTGTGTTTTTTTTTTATTAAGTCACAAATTTAGTTCTTTGCTGCGCTTTGAGAAATAAATCAGAACATTTGATTGATTGTCGACTGCCCTCACAATATTTAAAATGCGCATGTGTGAGTGTGTGTGTTTGCGAGTGTGTTTTTGTGTGTCGACGCTTACTCTTTTCAGCATTGGCACGTCGCCCATGGGCCCGTTAACGACGCCGCCGTCCCTTCGTCTGCCTCGGTTAGCTGTCACGCTGATAAGCGTGTTTACCTCTTATCAGAGGTTGGCGACAAATTCAAATCGCTTGTTGCCTTCCTTCGCTTGTTTTTGCTGCTGCTGCTACCTTTTGTTGTTGTTGTTGTTGTTGCTGTTTATGCAATAATTCAGTATGTATCAATTGCCTTATCGTTTTTGCAATTGCACACATGGTCCCTGTGTATGTATGTATGTGAATGTGCAACATTTACTTTAGCAACACTTATTTGGTTCTGCAATAATTGTTTGCCTGCCCCGTTTGATGATTATAAATTAAAGTCAGTTTTAAGGTCATGGCGCCACTGTCGCTGTTTTTGGAGTGCTTGTTTCACTGCCAAATCGTTTCACCCCAAAATTTCCACTGACACGCAACTCATTTCCATTTCCATTTTTGTGTTGTTTTTTTTTGTGAGGAGCAGTTTGAGAAAGAGTCGCTCCCGCGAATCTTTAGCTTTTCGATAATATTCAAAATTAATTATTGAATGTCTTTTGTATTTTATTATCAATTTATGTAGGCGTAAGTGTTGTAAAGTGAAATATTTTTTTGTGTGCGTTCAAAATGTTTGAACATCTGAAATTTAAATGAATTGAGTGTGAATACACTAAAATAGCTAATTCAATTCGTCTGAATTTTAAAAATGAAGAAATAATTTACTTACTATTGACGGTATTGAAGGATGGGTTTTGGGAATTTAATGTTAGTAGCTTTAATAATTAATACCTTATCTCCTCACATATGAACTTGAACTAATGTATGCATGTGTGTGCTTAAATATGTTTGTACGACAAATGAATATTTGTACATATGCAAAGTCCGCTAGTTTTTGATCCAATACAAGCCAAACTAACGGCAACATTTTAAGCTTTTTATTGTTATATTTATATTTTTTTTTTCTTAATACATTTCAATTCCGTGGCATTCCTCTGCTAACATTTGACGCTTGTCCAGTGGCGTCGGCGCTGTTTTCGCTGTGGGTCGCTATGGGGCCCGAGCAACCCTCGATACTATTGTTGGCCGTTGTCGCCGTCACTGGGTCGATGTTTGCGGCTGCGTTTGTTTATTTGTTTGCCGTGCGGTGGCTGTTCCGTTTTTCAGCGTTCCGCTTCAGCCGTCGGCCAGTCGGTCGGACTGTCGCCTCGTCGAATTTCAGTGCTTTGCGTGTACCAGACTTGAACGCAACGCCGCCCGCTGCCTTCTCAGCGCGTCGCCCACCACCAAAGCCAAGCACAAGAAACCCGAACGTGGAACGACGAAATAACGAACATGCTAACGTGCGAGCAACTAAGTGAGTGAGAGCGAGCGAGGTTCTTATTAGATTTTTTATAGTGGCGGTTATTGTTGTTGCCGCGAGCTTAGAACGCCAGCAGCAAACAGCAGCAGCAGCAACTATAACAATAATAATAACAACAACAAACGGGCGGGCCGCGCCTTTGCATTTGGCTTTAGCTCGTTTCGGCGTCGTCTGTCGTGTGTCGTCTCTGGTCGCTCGTCTGTCGTTCCGTTTCGTTTTGTTCTTTTGGCTCTCGCGTTAGAACGCGCTGCCGCTGCTGGCGTCGCCACCGCTGTTCGGTCGACGTCGACTGACTTATTGGCTTTAAGCGAATTTGAAATTCGCCCGAACTTTTATTCAACGTGTTGGTTTCGTCGCGTGAGCAACTCTGAAACTGAAAACAAGAAAAAAAATATAAAAAAACACAAAATAAATAAATAAAACACTTACAAGAAGCGCCCCCGAAAAACACTGAATTAAGTTTTTCTACGCCCGTTAAACCCCAGACAACAATACCAACACTCGTATCCGTATCCGTAACCGTAACCATAATCGTAATCATATTTGTTATAGTATCCCTCGTCGTACATATATCGTATGTTCCATTTGTGTTTAAATATATTCTAATACATAAATAAACATTTTTTGTGGAACGCGCGCGGCGCAACTTCCAACAGATATAGCGATATAGCAACTGTATCTTTACGCATATACAGATATTCCTATAAATCTGCCTGGATCGCAAATATCGTACTATTTTTTTGAAGTGTTACATACTCCCCCAAGTGCTACCAAAATGCCTTACAACAGCGTCACGCTTTAGTGTCCACAAGTGCTACTTACCACAAATCAAACGAGTCCCCTGGGACCCTCGAGCAGTGTTGGTTAACAGCCCAACATAGTCTCAACAGACAGTCAACAGTTTAACCAACACACGTATTCTATATCTATCACCTACTGTGTCTCAATCTCTGTCTGGAATTCAAAATCTTCTTCTTCCACAAGCGCCTCTTCTGGATCGTCGTCGCACAACAGGTGAGCATCCGTACCGCATAGGGCCCCGCTACTACGACTACGTGACTCTATACACATGCAGCCGCATTTATCGCACTGCTCGCCCCAACCTGTGGGTTAAATAGCGACCCCTAGGCTCCCCACCCTCTCATCCGCTGATTGTGGAACGCTTATGTATTATGTCAAGCTATGTGGTTGAGGAAAGTTCCCGATTATATAGCGTCCATCAGTCCCGGTTTCAAGTACGCTGCATCAAGCAAATTACACACACTTGCAAAACGGACCCTATTGAGTGTCTGTGGTTGATTTCATTAGCACCGCATTTACAGTGCGGGGCATTTGTCTAAGACAACTCAAATAGAGAATCGATTCCACTGGTTCTTCAATAATTTGCTTTAGCTACAATCTGTATATATGCATGAACTCAGCGATATGTTGATTTGACGAATGATTTCAATCTATCAGTGTGTATATATTAATCATCATCGTCCATCCATCATCATTTGTTATGATTCCATTCCATTCAGAACTATAGTAGATCTGTTTGATTTTAATTTGATGGAAAGTTTCTCATTTTCATACACAGTACTCGATTCACATTTGAACTCGACTCCAGTTTTCAGCTATATTTCATCCAGAATCGGCACAATCTAAACCTTACTATATTCAGTATTTGTTTGCCTCTTTAAATGTAGAATTAGTTATGCTTACTCTCAGAACACTTACTGACGCTAGTATTATATATATTCGAATTGATTAGTTCGCGATCCGCTAGGCAATGTTATTCAAGGCCCGCCTTAGCCATCATTGCTTTTACGATTTTTCCTTCAAATTTCCTTCACATCTTTATCTTTCTGCAAGCTGGCAATTGTCTTGGAATTATGTTCAATAATTGGTAATAACTGGTTTATCTTGTCGAATGCTTCTCCTACTTCATCATTCCGCTCATCAGACGAATTCTTTATACCCCTTTGCCTTTGCCTTCGCCATTGACTTGCTCTGTTCCATATACAATGCACAAATATAGACAAAATCCATTCTTCAAATTCCTTTCCTTTTGCATATGGGCCAGGCGGTACTTTTTCTCTTGCATTTTGTTCTTTCATGTTTCTTTTTGCCAATCTTCTTGGATGCAGCAAGAGGGGCGCATGAGAAGTTTGGACAGGGGGCGCCTGTGGCAATTACTAGCGGGCAACTGTTTGCGGCTCGTGCCATTGCTATGGGGCACTCATACACACACAAACACACAGACACATGCAGGGATTTGCTGCTTGCCGACTCTTCAGCACACACACATACACACATACACATACACACACACACATACACATACGCATTCACATTCACATACACACATACACATACACACACACATACACACACACACATAGATAGATACAGATACACATACAGGGGTTAACAGGTGTTTTGCTTCTTGGCGCACTTCTTGCTTTTGCTTTTGGCTGCTACGTCAACGCCAGTGCAAGTATACCACCCACCTCTCTCCCCGCCACTTTTCCTCCCCTCCTCTTGCAAGTTGTGGACTCCCCTTTTCTGCAGGTGCTTCTTCGTTTTGTGTATTTTCCTTCTCCCTGAAATTCATTAATTTATAGAGCATTTTTAACAATGCGCATATTTCGTGGCATTGTCAAAAGGAAGCAACCACCCCTGCTTTTATGGGGTTGCAAGCCACCCTCTGCAGCAAGCAGATGATAGGCTGCAGCCTGCCTATGACTAGTACTATTACTCTTACTATTACTATTACTATTACTGTTACTTGTACTGTTACTATCTATTAACTTAGCTTGCAGTTTAAAAAAAAGAAATGAAAAAAGAAGAGAAGAAAAGAGCTTAGTGCTGCGCATTTTATAGCTTAAGATTTATGCGAGCGAATGCGGAAAATGCCATAGAAAATGACCCCATCCAACATACCCCCCCCTCCCCCTCCCCTACTCAACAAGAAAACCCCTAAAACTAAACCCGCTATGTTTATTGTTGTTTCCTTCTACTTGTGCTTCTTCTTCTTCTTTTTCTTGCTGCTGTTGCTGTTGCTGTTGTTATTGTTATTGTTATTGGTGTTATTGTTGTCAACATGCGTGACAGGGACGCAGGGTGCCAGGGGTAGCAACACACATACATATACACTACATACACTACATACATATACACATTATATACATATGTATGTATAAAGTACTAACGTGCTTATATGTACTCATATCCACTACCCGTTGCCTGTACTCATATTCACATACATACACACATACATGTAAAGGGGCGAACCACGAAACTCTTTTCATACAATTATGCCGTCTATGTGTGCGTGTGTGTATATATGTGTGAGTGTGCCATGAATGATTTCCATTGTTGGCAGTTGGAGTCCAGCCCAAGACGCAGTAGTTAGTGTTACTACCAAACACACACATTGCTTGTGTGTGCATGTGTAACTGTCTACATATATATATATATATATATATATATATATATATATATATGTATAAATGTATATGTATATAAATGCATATATATATATATAAATGTATGTATTTGTTCCGAAAAGTGAGGCGACACATTGCAGAGCAGACACCCAGTTCGAGCTCGAACCCGAATCCGAATCCGAATCAGAATCAGAATCGGCGACCTGCCAGCCCTTTCCCAACATGCTCCATTCTCGCAATGACATTCCCCATGCCTCTTTCCCTTCACTATTCCATGCTCATTTTCAGCCAGATTTCCAGTATCTTTAAAGTTCCCCAAACTTTGAATGTGAACGACATGTGTTTTATTTCTATGCGAGTACATTTTATATTTTATATTACACACAATCATACACATACATGGCAGACACATATGTACATACATATATGTGTGTATATATATATATATGTATATATATGTATATATATTTGATTTGGGAACAAAGACTTTTGGAATAAGATAAGCGTATTTAAATCAAAACATCTTAAATTTCTTTACATAGAAAATGAAGAATTGAATAAATTATAATTAATGGCGAATTTAAAGAAAGCTTCACAAATATCGAATTACGTAAATGCAAATATATATTTTAAATATCCTTAAATACATGTACACATATGTGTGTGTGAGTGAGAGTGAGTGTAAATGAGTCCTTTCTATTCCATCCACCATAAATTATGTGTGAAGTTAGGGCTGCCAAAGAACTTTTCGGCTACAGGCGTTTGCCACGTATTCGATCTGAATTCAAGTTATTCAATCGTATTCAAATACACACATACATTCACACATATTCACATCCATTTACGTATTCATCTATATTTTAGTTTTGGGGCCTGTCAAACATTTCGTACGACACAAAACTGTCAAACTTTTAAGAAGGCGAATTTTGGAATATCTTTTCGACGCTTCGCTTTTTGGCTTGAAATATTTGTAGCGCAATGAAATTGTCACCGAGCTGCCAAGTAAATAAACTAATAAATGGATATGTCACTGCGTGTGGATGTGGATGAGCAATGCAGATGCTAAATGTGAAGACAAAAACAACAACAACAACTAACAGCAACACTGGCAAACCCAGCAACAACCACACTTTATCTATATGAAATACGAACATCTGCAGATGCATATACAGTCAGTTCAATAACTATTCGTACACAGCATCTTATTTTTGTAGCAGCTGTTAGATGCGCACTTTCATAATAGTTGTGGAATAGTTTTCAGTCACAAAATACGTGAAAATTAATCAATAAAAATGGCCTTGTTAGCTGAATAGGCTAATAATGCTGCTAATAACATCAGTAACTTGGTCAAAAGATCACATACATATATTATTATTACTCATTATTAGTCTGAAATTATTGCACGAAAAATGTGAAATATAATTTGGCAAAATATATTAAACATTTGAAACTGTTTCGCATTTAATTTCCAAGTAAAGTTTATTAACACACAAATTAAAATCAGGCTGAAAGTAATTAACGCTATTCATAATTTTTAGAGCTCATAAGGCTAAAATCGCATACGAATTAAAGCCGATATTTTTTTCATGTGATTGCTGTCACATTGCTTGCCTTTTACTCTCTTTGGGCCACTTCCCTCACTGCAACAGCCCGCATCATTGTGCCCCTTACAATCGAGACAAATAATCGATTGTAGCTCCATTCATTAGGCAATTAACTAGACACACACACATACATCCATACATACATAAATATAAATAAATACATGCACAACCCTATTTATTAACAATTGCCCCATTATTTTGGATTATGTGCTGGATCCACTTGCGCTTTCTTTGGCCCAGAAGCGGATAGCACTAAAACTTGCAAATCGAATGCTCAAATAAAATTGTTTCTCTCTCTCTCTCTCTCGCTGTCTCTGTATGTGCGAGTGTGTGTGTGTGTGTGTGTGTGCAGTTGATTTACTTAAGCCATTAAAAGTATTTGGCAAAAATGCTAAAAATCGGGCAACAGAAACCGAATTTGAAGCTGAAACAGAAACAGAAACAGAAACGGAGCTGGGCCAAAAGCCAAAAACCGGTTCGCCATTTGTCAAAGCCAAGCGGAGCAAAGCAAAGCCACTCAGCTCCAGCCAGTCAGCTCCAGCAAGCCAAAAAGCTCCATAAAATAACAATAAAAGTAACCCCCTTGCCTTCACTTATCTTTATCTAAGCCAGTCTGTACGAACTTGTAATACTCTAACCAGATGACACTAAAATTGGTTGTTAGATATATTGTATATATATTTAAGTAGTGAAATGAATCATTTCAACATCTGCTAAAATTGTTTCGATCATTTACGAAATTAATAATTACGATTTTTAGTTGCAACTCAAAGTAGCGCCCAAGACTATAGCCATACCCTGTACATTAGAAACTGTCACAAAATCTCATCTGATTAAAACTAGTTTTTAATGAATATTAATTTTGTTGTAAAGTTGTCTTGTTGCAGCCCTAATGGACTCTGAAATCATTGGGATTGTACAAATAGATACATAATTATCGATTTATGTTTGTTGCATACATTAGACGCGACTCTATTATACTCACAAATGTTGAATCGGTACAGGGTATTGCCAAAAATTATATAAAAAAAGGTTCATATTGATTTATGGTTTGTATTGTTGTAGTATTTATTTTTTTTTTGTTTTTTTTTTTGTTTCTTCGTAACTCGTATTTCCTTTTTTTGTTGCTGCGTGTCGCACGCTCCATCTCTTTCGCTCTCATTCCTTTTTTTTTCTTTTTTTTATTACTTTTAAGTGTTTGCTGTTTACCTTATTTTTTGTATTGTTTAAAATTCATCACGATTTGAATTTAGTTGCTGTTCTTTTTGTAAATTTGTATTTTGTTTTTGCTTTTGTTTTTTTTTTTTTGCTGTGCCCCAAACGTTGCTGCGTCTAACCTTGAAGCGAATTAAATTCGTTGTGCTGTTGTTGTTGTTGTTTTTTGGTATTTGTTGTTGGAAAATAAACAAAGCAACACCCAATAATAATAATAATAATAATAATAATAATAAGCCTAAAGAAGACAGAATCAAAATATGTATCTGTGTAATACATACATATATATATTTACGTGGAGACATGTATATATATATATATATATAAATATATATATATAAATATATATATATATGCATATGTATATAACTATGCAGAGAAAGAAGAAAAAAAATAACAAAGTTCGCGTTTTATTTTTTAATTGTCGAGTTTTCATCGGTGTTTTGTTTTTTTTTTAGCTCTTATACCCTGTAACATAGAGATGAGTAGAGTGGAAAATCGTCAGCTTGTGTAAATCGAGTATTATTTGATTCGACTTATGTCTCTTCCTAAGTATGCTATATACAGTGGCTCACAGTTCAACTCGAGCATTGTCAAAGAAAAAAAGTAATTGCCTGCCATAACTTAATTATTTAATTTTTTTCAAAAATTCCAAAGACCGATGGTAGGTACATATATTAACCACCATAATTAATATATGATCCCAAATAACTGGGGATTCCCCACCTGCTAGGTAGGATTATGTAAAAAAAAGTACCCTTTTTTTGTTTACTGCTTATTTCGATTTGTCTTAAAAAATTAATATATTTTCCGTATAAAAACTTAAATAAGGATATTAAAACATAATATGATATCCTTTAGCCTTAACAACTTCCTTTAGCCTATTATTCATGGAAGATATCAACTTCCTGGTAGCTTCTGGGCTGATTCTGCTCCACTCACCCCGCAGAGCATTTTTGAGGTCTTCTTTGCTGGATATTCTGTCCTGGCGGATGTTATTTTCCAGCAGAGTCCACAAATTCTCAATAACATTTAAATCTAGAGACTGGCTAGGTGGAATTATCATGTGGGGGCAGTTCCTGATAAGCAAGGACTGTACTATCTTGGCCTTATGGTTGGGATCGTTGTCCTGGTTGAACCGGAAAGTACGTCGGATTCCTACCTTCTTGGCACTTTGGAGTAAATTTTCATTTAGTATGTTGAGGTACACTTTCTTGTCCATTGTTGTTTCAAAAACCACAAAATTCCCGAATCCGGCTGACGAGATACATACCCATGCCATGTCACTTCCCCCACCATGTTTAACTGTTGCCTTTACGTGTTTGGGATTCAGGTCAGTACTGGACTGTCGCCACACATAATTCCGTCCGTCAAAAATTGTGAATTTGAACTCATATGACTGTGTTCCAGAACTTCAAATCCTTGTCCAAGTGGGTTTTGGCGAACGTCATCCAAGTCCCTTAATTTGTACGCTTATAGAGGGCTTCTTCCGTGGTACTCGGGCGTTTAAGTTATGTTTGCGCAGAAACCTGCGCACAGTTTCTACACAGCACTTTTTCCCCATTTCATCTTGCACCTGTTGAGTCAGTTTTGGAGCCGATAGCTTGGGATATACCCTTATTTTCCTGATGATCCTTCGCTCCCCCTCTTTGGTGAAAATCTTGTTTGGTGCCATTCTGCCCTTGCGCTCAATCCGATTTGCGTCGACGAAGCGCCGAATAATGTTATACACATTTCAGCTATTTGGCGATGTGAATATCCGATTTGGAAGTGTTCCAGGATGAGTTTCCGTTGTGCAATGGTAGTCTGTTTGTCCATAGTCCTTGTTGGCTTATTGCACCCGAGATGCAGGATAAAACTAAACTGACTAGGAAGGATTGGTCTCTTTATACCTGCTCCAAATGAAAACTGCCCCTAAAAGTAGCCAACATTTGTATAATCCTACCTAGCAGGTGGGGAAACCCCAGTTTATTGGGGTCATACATTAATTTTGGTGGTTAATATATGTACATACCATCGGTCTTTGGAATTTTTGAAAAATAATAAATAATTAAGTTATGGCAGGCAATTACTTTTTTTCTTTGACAATGCTCGAGTTGAACTGTGAGCCACTGCATATATATTGCTCAGTTGAAGCTGATATTGCCGATTTTGGAATATCTGTTTATAGGGCATCTCATTGCCTAGATTAATACATTCTTATTACATTGTATTTCATTTTTATAATTGCCGAATTTTCGTTGATTTTTCAGTATTTTTTTTTTCCTTTTTTGACGTCGTTTCTTGATTCCAATTTGTGAGTCTATGCGAGTCGCATATATCATCTTTTGTTGTTGCTGTTGCTCCAAAAATTGCTTAATTGCAGCCATATGTGTGTCGTTTGTCGCCCTCTCTCCCCCGCTCTCCCTCTCACTCTCGCTCTCACTCTGTCTGCCTCTTTCTCTCTCTCTCTCTCTATGTGTCTTTCCCTTTTTTTCTATTGCGCTTTTCTTGGCGCTAAACTGGAAATGTGTTGGCGTTCTGAATGTGTCTGTATCTGTATCTGTGTCTGTAGCTCTCTATCCATGGTACTATCTGTATCTGTATCTACGCATTACTTCGCTCTTGCTGCCTATAATTCTAATTTATTTTGCCAAAAAATATATTTATATACAAATATATATATGTATATATAGATATATCAATATGAAAGAGACATAAGAAGAATATAATAATAAAAAAGCAAAGGAAGCTCGCAAAAATTGTTGCTGCTGTTGTCTGTCGTCAGTCGTCTGTTGTCTGCCGTCTGTCGTTTTATTTATTTATTTATGCGTAGTTTTATTTTTGTTTGTTCTGCTGTTCAATAAATTACGCTCTTTTGACATGTCGCAGTGCCAACCACCCCCCCAACAAATCCCTTCAACCCTCATTGTTTGGTCATTTGAATTGCAGTCGACGGCGACGTTGGCGCTAGCGTCACGCGCCGCTGCGCTTGGATTGCCCAAACGCAACTTTTGCTTTCATTGCACGTACCAACAACAACAACAACAACAGCAACCATTGAAATTGAACTTGAATTTGTTGTTGAGGCTTAGTCGCTTCTCACGCCTTCTTCAAATGTGACCAGCAACGAAAACTGAAAACCGAAAAAACCCGAAACCCCGACAACAAATACAGAAAACAACAAAAAACGTGGGTCATTAAAAGCCGCATGTTGCCTGCGCTTTTGTAATATAGTGTGGGCGTGGCACTGCTTAACGCCCAAAAATAAGACTCAGACTCGTATGAGCACAGCTATCTCGCCAATAAATAAACTTTCCCGAATACATTTTTACATATCTGAAATTGCAAAGTATGATTTTTCTATCTGAAGAGCAAAAACTCAATTTTCAACTGATCGTTTCCATTAACCAGATGCCATTGTCTCCATTGTGTACATGTTGTCCTTTTGGGACATTCGAGAATGTAAGAAATATTGATGGTGGAATCAAGCTATTTGATATACACGTTCTAATTCGACTTTTGTCAGATCGTCTATATAATTTACCTACAATAATTTGTATTAAGTTTAATGATTCCAATTTACTATCGTCTGCCAGCTTATAGAACGAAGCCAACCAATACACTCTGCCATACTATTTGTGGGTATAGAGTATTAAGATACTGAAGAAGTCTGTTGCAAACCAAGAGTCTTTCAACTGCTGGAAACTTGAGGAAAGTAAAGTGTTGCCGGGCGATTCGGGTTACCAAAGAGCTATTTCATATTGTTCATATTCAGTTCTCCAACTGTTTAGCTTTGCTTTGCTTTGCTTGGATTGCAGCAGCCAGTCAGAGAAATGTCAGTTTAAGCCAGTCATTTGACAACAGCTGCGCTATCAGCGTAGACATCTTCAACTACCCACAACTCAGTCGCTTTTTCACACACACACACAGACACACACAGGCAAGTGTTGTGATTTAACGAGCCTCGTCCGGGGCTGTTAAAATAAAGTCAAGTTCCAGCAAGAGACGAGCACTCGTCCGCCGCAGCCGAAGCCTAAGCCGAAGTCCAAGCCGAAGCCTAAGCCGACGCCTAAGCGTCAGTTCCCAGGTAGAGACGAATATTCGCAGAGTACGGAGCTCGGCGCTTGGAGCTGCTTGCTCTCCGCAGCTCACACAATTTACAGCTCACAGCTCATGGCTCACAGCTGTGCCCGGCAATTAGAAAACCCGAATAACAAATGCCCAGACGTAATGATATCCAAAAATTTTTGTTGTGCGTGTTGCTGTCGTTAATTTTTTTGTTCTTGTTGTTGTTTTTTGTTTTTTTGTGTGTGAGTAAAAAATGACTTTCCGCTGCGGTGGGCAGGGCCCGACTCCCGTCGGCAGCTTTGGTTTTATATATACATACGTATATGTATTTTTTTTTCGGATTTCAGATTTAGGTTGCGTTTGTCGGTGTTACGTTTTTTGAGCCATAAAATCAGACAGTAAATGAAAAAAGAATAAAAAACAAAATAAACCAAAAAAAAAAACAAAAACATCTAAAAAAAAAGTATAAAAATAACAACAACTCTCGTTCGCTCCAAAATAGTTAAGTATGTATAATAATAGCGCGCATCTTAATTATATAACAATCAAACAATGAAAAGTCAGAAACAGAGAGATGAGCAAGGGGGGGGGGGGGGGGAGGGAAGGGACAGAAGTAAGACAGCGAACAGGGCTTCCCAAATCGAAAACAACTCAAACTGAAGGTTGCTTTAAATATGGGAAAACTGTGAATTGTGAATTTTGTTCAAGTATTTTTGCTTATGGTTTTTTGTTGTGTTACTTTGTGGGTAAAATGAAACGAACTACAAATCGTGCGCCTCTCTCATTATACGTTATTTAATAAAAACAAAGAAAATTTGTCAAAAAAACAAAAAAAAAAAAAAAAAACAAAAACGACAACCGTAAAATGTACGCTGGAAAATGATGATCGTTACGGGCTTTCGGTTAGCATGGAGAGAATGCAGCGACAAGGTCAAATGATTGCGTTGTTGCTGTTGTTAACATCAGCGGCAATTTGTCAACTCTGGCACAGTGCGAGTACACACAAAAAACCAGCAAAAAAAAAAAAACAACCAAAAACCAAAAACAAAAACATATAAAATGTATCTGCGTCGCGTCACATTCAGAGTCACATGGATGGATACATACATTGATTGCGCAATACGAAAATGTTTGAAACAAGTCAAGGGTGTTCAGGCAACACACACACAGCTGGCAGAA
Source organism: Drosophila atroscutellata (assembly GCA_035041605.1). NCBI lineage: Eukaryota > Metazoa > Arthropoda > Insecta > Diptera > Drosophilidae > Drosophila > Drosophila atroscutellata. The sequence continues at coordinate 25,213,946 of JAWNLA010000108.1, read as the reverse complement.
TCTCTTCTAATTATCCATTATCGTCTTTAGCAACGCAAATGATTTGGATAAAGAGTCGATGTGCTGGACTGGATTAAGTGGATAGGCGAGACTGGTCAGATATTAAGTGGAGCCGATCAATTAGTCAGATCAGAGAGCCAGAGCAATCGACTTTTGAGTTGCCCTTTGATCAGTCTAAGGATCTATGTTTATGCATCCTTAAATATTCCTAGTTATACCAATGCTCCATAGAAGCTAGTTGGTCAAGTGTGCGCTGATAAATGAATAGCAATTTTGTTAACATTTATTGCTAATAATACTCTTTAAGGGTAATCTTTCCCCTAGGGCTCTGTAAACGTTTTGTTTTCGTTACGCTGGCCAGTTGGCCGTTAGCAACTTTATTCTGGCGTCCGCCTGTCCGCCTGTCCTCCTGTCCGCCTGTCCTCCTGTCCGCCTGTCCGCTTGTCCGGCTATCCGCAAGTTAAGCTCGTGCCAGGGGGAGGGGCTTAAGTCGTGCCGCACTGCATTGCGGACCACCAGCACCAGCAATTAGGCGGAGTTGCTGGTAAATTGTTTGGGGGCGGCTAAAGCAACATGCAACAAGGCGGCGCCATAAAACGGGGCACAGAACACATTTGGCAAAAGTTGTTGAATTCTGTTTGAGTTATTCGAAGAATCGCATTTGAGCTGAGTGGCAAACAACAGTTCTGCTCCTGTTGCACGCTTTTTTCACATTCCATTCAATAACAAAAGGCAAAGCAAGTTTTTGTGGGTGTTCGAATAATTCTGTTTGTGCTGCTGCTGCTGCGTGGCCCACTGTGCGGAGGTGTTTTTTGTTTTTTGTACAAACATATCTGCGTATGTGTGTGCATATCTGTGTATCTGAATCTATGTCTGTATCTGTGGGGTGTGAAAACCGGCAATTCTCGCATTCGAAATCGAATCCGAACTCCGATTCAAACTCAAGACTTCTAAATAAGTTTGTTATTTGTTGTTCTCATGTGATGCCCTCTGTGATTGATCGCTTAAAGCCGTCCTTCTGCTCCTCACACACTCCACGCGCTACGCTCCGCTGCAAAATAATGCTCAAAACTGATTTTCATTAAGCATACGCCACGTTGTGCGCAAGTCATGAGTCTCTTGTTGTTCAGCTGTTGTTGTTCTTCCTCCTCTTCTTCTTCTTCTTCTTCGCTAGTTGCTCGGAGGTGTGAATTTTTCAGCAATTGGATTTTGTATCTTTATCTTCGCATTGTTTATGCGGCGTCGACGATTCGTTTCGTTTTTCTTGCGCCGCGATTTTTTTGTTTTTTTTTCTCGTTTCGTTTGGTTTCCTTGGTTGCTTTGGCGCAAATTAACTTTGAACTTCAAAAAAATATAAAAGCAACAACAACAACAGCAACATCAACAACAACTCAACAATCAACTTCACCTTGTTCAAGGTCTAAGAGCAACGGCAGCAAATGTCAGCCAAAAAAAAAAAAAAAATAACATAAGAAAAAAGATTTGTTGTTATTTGTCGGGTGATTTGCATAGGGAAATTGAATGTTGTGTAAATGCTTAGGCTCATATGACTTAAACTATATATATAGTAACATATCTATTCAGAAATGTTGCCTCTTGAGAGCGCACACGGTTCAGGTTTTTGCTAGACAAGCCCATGATAAATACTTTTGGGTATAACCAGCATAACAGGTGCCCCGCATCCGACTTGTGTTGCACGATTAACGAGTCAATAACGGCGCAAGGAATTCACTTAACTCGATTGATTGCCAAATTGATTCGGCTATACTAAAATAATTCAACTTCAACTTGATTAGTGCAGCATTTGGATTGATTCGATCCACCATTTATTCATTGGCATCACTCTACCAGAATGATTAATATTTGATTCGCTTCCTCAGCCGAGTTTTGTTTGAGTTGCCAAAGTCACTTTAATTACCAAAAATTGTTGCAACTATTAAGTGTGACCATATTTGCATCAATGTTGAGATCAGTGATTCAAGCTTTCCTCATTTCGTTTTTTAAATGTTTTTTTGGCCATTGCGCGTTGGTGTCTACTTTAGCTGCACTTCCGCAGCGACGCCAACGCGGCTGCACAAAATTCACATGCCACTTGGCTAGTTAAGTATCTTGTATCTGGTATCTGGTATCTTGTATCTGGTATATTATATATTGGATCTTGTATTTCGGTCGCTGCCTGCACATGCACGTGGGCTGCAACATTGTATATTGTATGCTTTGTGGTTGCAGCGCACCGTTTGCTGGTGGTGCCATATGGCCTGCTGGCAGGCGATCGGACAGCGCCGAATGACCTTCCCTTGTCCGCGTCGCAGTCGCAGTCACAGTCGGCGTCGCAGTGCGTGTCCAGGAAATGGCATTAGCTTTCGCTCTCGCACTCGCTCGCTTCCTGCGTCCTGGCTGCTAATCATATTAATGCAGCAATGTCCCACTGTGTAGGTGTGTGCGTGTGTGTGTATGTGCGTGTGTGTAGCTTGTAAGGGCGCGGCCTTAGGCTTGGCTTCCACACAGAGCAAGAGGAAGAGCAACTCGCAGCGGTTTTGCTTCGTTTGTTTTCGCTGTCTTTCGCCTGTCTTTCGCCTGTCTCCTGTGCCATTACTTTCGCCGCTGTCGGTGCACATTGTCTTTTATGGGTCACTTTTCTCCCTCTCTCTCATTCTCGGCCGCTCTCTCTCCCTCTCTCTCTCTCTCTCTCTCTCTCTCTCTCTCTCTCTCTCTCTCTGTGCTTATATTTCAGCTGCTGTTGCTGTCACTGGTTTTTTGGGTCATGTCCATCAACAGCTGGTAATATAATATGCCCAGGAAGTCCGGCGGGAATCCATTTTAATAGTGTTCAACGTTTGCTGCTTCCTCTGCTGCTCCCGCCAGTCAGTCAGCCCCCCTCCCTCCTCCCATTTACACCACACTTTGTCTTTCTGGTTTTGACCAGTGCTGTTAACAGCTTTTTTTTTGTTTTTATTTACTTTTTTGCTTTTTTTTTTTTGTGTTTTTTGAACTCTGTTGTGTTTGTTTTTAGTTTCAGTTTATTTTTTATTTCGCACAATATGGGCTCATTAGCACAAGCGACGCAGCTCCCCAAACTGAAAGAGGAGTGTGGGCGCGGGAAGGGTAAGGGTAGGGGGAGAAGCGAATACCGGGTGACTCCCGCACCACATCGCACCGCTGGCAACTAATTAATTATGCCGCTGCAGCAACGTCACGGGGGTGTATTATTTGCATGCGTATATGTACATACATATATACATATATACATATATACATATATATGTACGTATGTATGTGTATGTGTCTGTATCTGCCTGTATGTGTGTGGGATAATATATTTCCATGTATGCTTTTCATTGTTGCTGTCTTTTATTTTCGACTAAATAACAACAACAACAACAAACGTGGCCACGAATGAAATTTGCATTGTATTTGGTTACACACGCACATCGTCATGCACTATATATACATACATATACACATATATAGCATGTATCTGTACATTGTATATACAAACTTTATGTACTGTATCCAGCAGACTTGTACTTCGCACCTGAACCCCTGCACTAAAAAAAAAAGAAAAAAACGCCTAAGCTAAATGAACCACTAAGTGCTATGCTGAACCAGTTCCAGTTGCTAAGTGAGCAATTCTGAGAAATATTTTCGTATGAATATTTTATGTATGCATCTAAAAAAGGTACATGACTTATGCTGTATCGTTTGGTTCTGGGTCATAACACTTATTATTAAAGGACTGTTCTCTAGAACCAGTTCTCATTAGCAAATACCAAAATAATTGCCCTCACAATTAGATGAAGTGTAGCTATAAAGTTAACCTATTAAAGCTGATCTTGTTTTTTTTATTTTGAAATCTAACACTAAAAGTAGAGAGTAAAGCGGCTAATTTAACGAAATTAAATATCTGTAATAGTAATAGGATTATTCATGCCTTAGGAAGTTCATCAAATATAATTTAATTCTTTTTCTCTGATCTGGCCTTAAAAGCACTCCGAATAGCATAAATTTGGTAAATCGATATATACAGTGAGTCACAGTTCAAATCGAGCATTGTCAAAAAAAAAGAAGTAATTGCCTGCCATAATCCTATCTAGCAGGTGGGGAAACCCCAGTGTATTAGGGTCATATATTAATTTTGGTGGTTAATATATGTACCTACAATCGGTCTTTGGAATTTCTGAAAAATAATTAATGTTCAGATTATGGCAGGCAATAACTTCTTTTCTTTGACAATGCTCGATTTGAACTGTGAGCCACTGTACATAAACATTTTGGTTGTTGGCAACCCTAGCCCTTATATTGTAAACGAATACATTTGAGTGCAGAGTTTGAATGTTTCAGAGTTTGAGTTGAGATATGCAAATTAGCTGTGGCCTTGACGTGGGCGTCAAACTTTTGGATTTATAACTTCGTTACACTTTGTTACTTTTACGTTCTTGTTTTTGTTGTCAGTGGGTACGTATGTGTATTTGTGTGTGTGTGGGAGCTAATATTTTACTCGCAGTGTGCCCGACTAAGAATAATGCGCTAAAACTTCAGCTATTTGTCACATTTACGACGCAACTGTCGAGCCAAAACGCCTCTGACGTCTTTGTCGCCTGGCCCATTGACCGAATTGGCACAAAGGTGTGCTAGCCAAGGGTTTTTGAGGGGGTGCGGGTGCTGGTGGTTTTGGGGGTTTGCTGGCTTGTAGAGTGGGAGTGCATTTGACTGTGGTTCTTCATGGCGGCCATGCCCATTTGCAGATTTGTTAGCTTTTTGGTTGACTTTCAAATGGCCCATTGATTGGCGCACAGTCGTCTCATTTCTCTGGCTGTGGCTGTGGTCAAAAGCTGTTTGGGCCCGCTTGTTCTCTTGGCCATTTGGCAAACATTCATAAATTATTCAAAACAAATAAAAATCCAGCGCTGAGCGTTTTGGCCTCCGTGGTTCATTGGCATTTCATTTGCCACATTCTAAAACATGTACATACAGGTCTGCGTGTGTGTGTGTGTGTGTGTGTGTGTGTGTGTGCGTGTGTGTGTGAGTGCGTATGTGTGTTTGTGTTTAGTTACCTTTTGTATCTTCAACTTCCCATTCACGCATACTGTCGTGCCAGTTGGCCATTCATTAGTTTAAAACTAGTTTCACCCAGCAACATAAAAATATATTTTTTTTTCTCTTCTTTCTTTGCTATTTAGAATTTTTGTTTTTCCGTATCTCATAAATTCTTAATTTTGTTATTTTTTTTTTTTAATTTAAACAAAAAATGAATATATTTGTAGCATGCTAGTTAACAGACTAAGCTCATTTAAAACAATAAGCAATTCATTGAAAATAAACTCGAAACTAATTAAAATATCATAATATACACATTTATTGGCATCAATATGGCTAATCAGCCATATGCATACAAATTTCAGATAGAGGGGCGCCAAATCAGCCGAACTCTCCTGGAGCTATGCTGAAGGTTTGGATATCGTAGAATTACGTTTTGTACTGTTGCCAAATATGCCATCGACTGTTATGCTTTACTAATGCTAATGGGTTGGTAGATATATGTAAGTATATACATATATATAGTAACTTATCTATCAACAATTGAAGTACACTTCTGTGATTTCCAATGGTTTGCAATACAGTCTGCGTATGTCGACTAACCAAATTTATATTTTGCTAAATATATTATATGTATTATCTGTATTAATGATGTCTGCTTTACTCCTTCTTCACATCCTCTTTTTCTCGACTGGTTTTTACATACATATATAGAATAGACACAAGCTTCAAGCTTACGAAATTCGACTTTAACTCAATTGGAATTTGCTAAAGTTAAGCCTAATTGAAGCGATTCAATTCGCAGCATATCATTTGATCTTTGAATATTTGATTATGCAGCTCATGTGCCCCACAACTGATGGTTCCTTCTACTTGTGCGTGCTTCCACTCGCATTATATGAGAGAGCTCATACACATATATACAAACATGTTTCCATTCCATTCCATTCCATTCCATACCATACATACCGGCATGTATGCAATACCAAAACAGTTTGACAATCGTATTCCATCTATGTTGTTGTTATTGTTGTTGTCGTTGTTGTTTTATGATTGCTATTTGTTATTGTTCGCAGTGTCAAGTGCTTTTCATTTGCTTTTTACCACATTTTTATTATATTTCTTTTGTTGTACTTTTACGACAAGGCACACATTGTTTTATTTCGGTGTTTTTTTTTACCCCTTTTGCGTCCTCTTGCCGAGTTTTTATTTGTTAAATGTTTGCTTTGCATTTGCAAATTATTTTCTTTTGTTTTTTTTTTCGTTTTTTATTTGATTATTTGAATTTGTTTAGTGTTGGCATTACAAATAGATCGCGTCGTTCTGGAGCTATGTATGTGTGTGTATGTATACACACAGATACACACACACACATACATGTGGGTGTTGTTGCATTGTCAGCACTCATTTGCAACTGAAAAGCGTCGACATTGAACAACGACAACGCTCAGTGATCATAGTGCATAGTGATACGCCCTCTTACTCCCCTCGCATATTCACATTCTCCGACTATATATAGATGTATATCGATTACTGGGCATGTGCCCGTCGGTCAATTTTCAATTACAGCGGTGCGAGTTAATCAATCAATCAATTACAGTAATAATGACGAGCTGATTTGCGCGATTTTGTGCAACAAAGCGAATGCCGACAAAACAGAACACCCACAAAACAGAATAACCCCCACCGACCACCACCCCACCCCTCCCTCTTCATTTGGCCTTGCCATTATTGCTGGTCAAACACGCCCACGCATTTTAACCTGAACGAATCTCAAAATATACTTATACATATACATATATACGAACACCCAACGAGTCTAAAATTTATGCTCAAAGTGTGCCATAAGATCTTGAGTCCCGCGTCGTATTCATCTTTTTTTCTCGCTTTTATCTATCATTTGATTTTTGTTTTTGATATTTCAGTTTTGTTCTTTGGAAGCGGGTTGGAAAATGTAAAACACGCATTTAACCAAATTTATTGTTATACATTTACATATTTGGCATAGCATTTTATTTGACTAGATTTTTTTTTGTGTTTTTTTTCACCACTTATTAAATGCGTTCCTGTTGGCAGGTGGCATAAAGTGCCAATATAATTTGTGGTGCGTCCAAATTTATGGCACACATATATCAGCGATGCATACATTCCTTCATACGTATACGTATTTAGCATTATGCTAGTTAGTTAGATTGGCTAGATTGCCCTCTGATAAGCCACAATCAAAAATGCTTCTTACAAGCACAAACACATTCAAATCCAGAACATTTATTCAATCAATTTATCGAACTGCCATCGCTATCGCTTATTGCTCACTCATCGATAGGTCGATTACTCACTGGGTGTTTTCGGAAATCGTTAATGTCATTGCATTAGTCAAAAGTGTACTGGGAAGCGCAAACTTGACCAAGACAAGACCAAATAAATGCAACGGATCAACAAATATTTATCAATTACTCACAAAACTGAGTCACGGTCAAATAGTCTCGACTTGCCGACTTGGTCACAAGCTTCTCTTTGCCTGTGTGTGTGTGTGTGTGCGTGTGTGTGCGTGTCAGTGTGTCCGACTGTCTGTCTGCCTAGGCATTGGGGCGCCGTTTGCATGCCAAGCACAAGCAGTAGCAGAAGCACCAGTCGAAGCAAAAGCCAAATGCAAACAAAGGTCAAATACGATAATTGGTGTTCATTATCAATGGGCAAATACAGCTCAATCCAAAAAACCCTTTAAGTGATCAGCTTGCGGTTGGAGTTGAAACGTGGCCAATGTGGGAGTGGAGGGGCAGTTGGGAATGAAGCGGTCACTTGTGTGTGGCACATGTCGTCGACATGCAGCGGAAATCCAAAAACGGGACAGCAACAAACTTAGGCATGAACTTCCCGTTCGCTGCCAGACGAGAACTATCGCTTGTATGCCTATATACCCTGTAAGTTAAGCAACTTGACATTAATACGCTGTAAGTTGGCCGCTCTCTTTGGACTTAGCTCCAATTTTCAATATTCTGAAATTTTCATATTGCTCTGATAATGAAAACACAAAAAACTTTGCGAATCTAGCGATAATTAGAGTACAGCTATCAGCTACAGGGTATCTTTCTGTTAAGCATTCTTGGCTAGACCATTCTTATTAGCTTTTGCCATTTTTTTTATATTTTTTTTGTTTAGTTTTGATCGGTGTTTGCGCAACTACAAGTTGCCAAGTACTTAACTTGTTTTTTTTTTTTGTAATGGCTTTTTAATGGGCGCTGTACTTTGGCCAGGCAATCAATACACACCGACATATACTATAATATATATATATATATATATATAGGCAAATAAAATTTATATATATAATATATATGCGAGTATATATATGAAATACAATAATATACAATGATCACACGGTCTTGCGATCTTGCACACGTGGCCAGACCTTCAACTGAAGAGTGCGTGGACCATAGCAAAGTAAACCGAAAGGTGGCTAAGCCTAATTAAACCTGAAGCATTAGGGCCGAGTTGGCCAAGTTGTAACTGAGGGCCAGCAGCCAGTTGTACGGGTTTGTCCAATTCTCTCGTGCTCATATCTAAATTTTCTAGTATCTGTTTAGATTTCAGTTTCCATTCCAGTTGTCACGCCCCGACTTTTGTTGTGTTTATTGTTCTCAAATTATATGTCAGAAACGAACAAAAGTTATTGCTGGCAATAAATTAAAAAAAGAGCAGATGCGTAGTTCTCGCAAGTCGCATTATTATAATTTTTGTTTTATTTTTATTTATTTCGCCTTTTGCTGTTTGACGTCTCATTTCGTATGGAAATGTTCCGAAAAGCGTCCATTAAATAACCCATTGACTGGCCCCACCATCTAACTCGCTTTATAAGGTTTCAGCTGCGTGGATGTGGATGTGGATGTACGATCTCGCACACACAGCTGCTGCCAAAAAGTTTGAAGTGTGTTCTTCTGTTTGTGGCACAATTGCTGTTGCTGTTTCTGTTGCCGTTCAAAGGTAGAGCGGCGCGCAGAGTCGCTACCAATTAGTCTTTGGCCCGCTTTATGCTCTAATTAAAAGATTATTATTCAATTACGGGCTTTTCATTCATTGCGCTCTTTCCATGCTACACAACTGTGCCCTCTAAGTGTGATTTATGTATGCTTGTTCGTGCAACGCCCGCGCAAAGATCACGATCACACACGATTCTCGATCGTAATCGTAATAGTAATCGTAGTCGTTGGCGCCTTCGTGTTCGAGCTCGGCTTTCGCTTTGCCTTCGGCATTTTCAGCATGCAGTCGAATTGAATTGTCAAATTATCTATTCTAATTGAAAAAAAAAAACACCGCTCTGCCCCCGACGAACTTACTATCTAACGATATTACGATCCAAATATTTCGGAATTGGACCCATTTCCCCTGGCGTAGTGCCAATCAATTTATGTCGAGCTCTTGATTGGTGAACCTCTTAGCCCCCTGCAACTCCCCGCCCCCTCAACCCCCCCCCCCCCCCCACTTTCCTCAACTCGTACCGCTCCATGGGTCGGTTAATGAAATTAGACAATCAACAGCAAGAGTCGAATAAAAAAAAAATAGTAAAACGAAAATTAAAATCACTTAATTAAATAATTTTTAATGTGTTTCGTTGTGCGTTTAATTGTTGCCTTTGCCTTTGCCGAATGCTGCTGCTATTGTTGTTGCTGTTGGTTCTTAGGTATTTTTTTTTTCGAATTTTTCGTTTTGTTTTTATTTGTTCCTTTTTACGGCTGCAGCTAGTGAAACAGCTGCCGTTCGTTAATTGCAAAGAATGGCCGTTTAGAGCTTGCTTCTTGCTTCTTGCCTCATCTTCATTATTCAAATTGGCATCTATTCTCGTTTCACATCTCTTGCTCGAGCTTCTGTGTATTTATTGCGCCTGTTGCTGCGTCTTCCATGCCAACTGGCAATTTGCATTCTGGAAGTGTAGACTCACTAGACTCACTTGCCGTAGATGAAGGCCATGTGATATGCGCTAATTGAACAGCAATCCCCACACAGCTGATCATATGATCACTATGATTCACTAGACTGGACAGCACAACTCATTGGGAGTTTTGCTACCCGCTCTCTCTCGAATAGCGAAGCCTCAACAATACTTTTGGAGTGCCATCAATCTTGCCAAAGAACGGCTCAGGCCAACAATGATAGATGGGCCCACAAACGATCTGACATATTAACCGATCACAAATATATGTGTTAAGGGAGTGAGAGAATCGAAAGATTGCAAAGATTGATCCCATAAGGAAGCTGTAAGATATAAATTAATATGTACAACGAATCAATCAACTGATCATAGAAAAGCAATCCTAAAACCAGATAGTTAATTGATTATATAGCGATCGATTTAGTCGACCGATCAAGTGCTAGCAAGCCCTGCCATAGATCAAAATATTTGTTCATGTTACGTGCCAAGGTTGAGGCTGAAAATACAAATTGCTATCTTATGTCAATGGGTTAACAAACAGACAAACAAACAAACAAGCAAACAACAGATCTAACAAAAGAAGCAGCGTACACACACACACGCACACACACTTACGGCACTTACGATGACAGTATTATAAATCTTATGACTGCTAATGAGACTCGTTAAACACAGTCACATCCATGCTAGACTTCGTTTGATGTCTTTCTGTGCATTCGTATCACATGAATATACATATTGTAAAAAAGTTATTAGCAACACGTTGTACAATGCTCATTTTTATTGGCAAAATGCTAAAAAAAACCAACTAAAAAAATAAATTAAAAAAAATCCATGACTTTTAAACGATGACGAGCTGCAAAGCACTTTGCATTTCATTAATTATACAACACTTTTTATTCAATGTAATTTGACTTCAATTTCGATGTTCATTAAATCCCAAATGAATTTTCGCAAAATTCAGCTGGAATTGTGTGTGCAACAAATGAGACTTTTATGATCTTCGAAAACGATTTGAATTCTATTCGAAATGATACATTTAAAAAAAAAAAATTTCCTTTTTTTTTGTGGATTAAATAAAGCTTTAAATAAAGTTTGTCGCATTTTAGTAGCAATTTATTATTATTTGATACTTTTGTTTTTTGTTTTAAGACCCACCATAGACACATAGATATTGGTATTTCTATAGTCTTAGCTTGATTGCTAAGCACGAAAATTGAGATTTTTCCCAGTTCCTCTGAGTTTACCCTTTTTGGTTTTTCTCTTCTGTTCTTTTTGATAAGAAATGGAAGCACTTCCACGCATGCTTACATATGGAAAAGGAAAATTTGGCAGTTAAACTATAACATTCATATTAACTGGCTGCTGCCAGTCATATATCGTAGTCGAGCTTACTCGACTACAGCATTCTTACTTGTTCTACCGTTTTCGATGTGCAAGTCTGTGTTCAGCTTATTGACTTGCATTTCGATTCAGTTGCTTGTCTTTACGGGCTTTACGGGCTTTACGGGCTTTACGGCCGTTACGGGCGTTACGAGCTCCTCTTTTTAGTAGCTCTCTAAATAGGCATGGTAAATTTGCTGTTAATTGCAGCTAATTGCGCTTTTGCACTTTTCAATGCAAAGTTTTGTGAAAATTCGCACAAAATAACCAAACGCACAACATTTGTTTGCACATTATTTTTAATCATTTGTTGGTATTTGTTGCTATAATAAATGAGTATTCTTATTATTATTATATTTTTTTTTCGGTTTTTTGTGTTTTTTTAGTTAACTTCTGCTGGCTTTCCGCTCAACGGTTTTTGGCATTTCAAACAAATTAATGCCATTAAAGATCGCAAAAAGCAATTCAATTCGAAAGGCCATAATCCTCACAAATGTTGCAAATTAGGTATCTCTTTCAATTATTTAGTTAAACAACTCTCGGTGAGGTTACGAATAACAAATATCGAATTCTGAACGCTGAACGCTAAACGCTGAACGCTGAATGCTGAGCACTGAAATACAGTCGCTGTGCAAAATACACACACGAAAAACCAAATAAACAAAACGTCTTTCGTTTTGGTCTTTGTCGTCGTTTGCTTTCAAGATTAAAGCCAAATTAATGGACAGGCCAAAAAGGGGGAGAAGTTGGCGGAGACTAGCAGCAACGCAAACCAATGCAGCACCCCCTCCCCCCGCCCCAGCCTCTTGTCACTCTTTCACGCTTCCCCCAAAAAATGTTGGTGAGTTTGCCTAAAAAATTGGCGCTACCTACGCGCGTTTGTTTTTAGCGTCGTTTTTGTTGTTTTTTGTTGTTGTTTCTTTTTTTTTTTCTTTTTTTGGATTATTTGTTGTATATTTTTCACGACTTGTCTTCTGCTCTTTTTTATGTTTGTCTTCATTTTGTTTTTCTTTCTTGCTGTCTTCTGTTTTCGCGATGATTCATTCGCCGGTCGTCCGCCAATTTAAGCTAATAGCGCGCTATGGAATGATGTCTGGGAGGTCGGTGCGGTGTGGTGGGGGATGGGGGAGGGGTGGGGGGGGGCAGGCGCTTAATCAATAATCATCAATCGTCTTACACACAGCAAATAACCAAAATGTTCAATGGAGCATGGGGAATAAGGTGGTGTCTGTGTGTGTGTGTGTTGCTGTTGAAAAAATGGTGTGTGTATACGTGTGTGTATGTGTGTGTGTGTGTGTGTGGTGTGGGGAGGGGAGTGTAGAGGGTCAGCCACATAATGGATGACCATAAGCTGCAATTATTGATGGGCGTAAGCACAGAGCCTCGCTTTATTTGATCACAACAAATGATGTTAGTTGGTTGAGCACATTTTGTGAATACACTCAACACTCGAATGTGTGTGTGTGTGTGTGGACTATGCCTGTTTAGCTATTAACTTAACTTGTTGTTACACTCACCATGACAATCAGCGCTAACCGTTTCCACGTGTTGCGTCTTCTCATTGCAGCCGAACGCTTGTGCCTCTTTGTGGTAAGTAAAAGTTCCAGCAAAGATCTCGACAAAAAAGGGAAAATCAATTCAAATTAAACTCAATAAAAAGCGACTCATCAGACACCCATTAATTATGGCACTAAATGTGTTTAATTTGATTGATATTAACTGTTTGAGGTGTTGGCACAGATGCCTGAAATATAACTATATATTCAGATATATAAATATGTAAAATATAAATTTGATTGAAAACGAAACTTAAATTAATATTAAAATGATTTGAAAACTGATTTATAATGCTGTCCTATGCAAATGTGATCGCATATAATCAATTATAGGGAGTCAAACCGAAGAAAATTCCGGTATTTTCCCAATTTTTCATTGTGCTGAGTAATGGTACAAAACAAAGTGAGAACGTCGAAAATATTCTCGATCGGCTCCTTATATTTATATTGATATTTGAGGTGTCAGTCGGTGCAGTGATGTCTGCAAGAGTATGTTATCCTCCATGTACAGGATACGGCCTTAATCCCTAATCCCAATAAAAATATGTAAACAAAATTGAAATATTATTTCGATCAGGATGAACATCCAAGTCAATGGATCTATCTGTATGTTTATCCGTCCGCATTCCCATTCGAATTTGGAATCTATTAGGAATAATTACAGGTAGGGTTTGAAATTTGAATAAGATTATAATTGCGATCAATTGGTAAACATAGGGTTCCCATTCCGATTCCCATTCCAGTTATAAATAATATTTAATTTTGGGCATATAGTTTCAGCCAAATTGCATTCAATTAGCCATTTTGTATACAATTAGACAAATTTAATGTCTGAATTTCAATTTGAATTTGAATTTGTTTTTGAATTTGAATTTGAACTCAATACATTAATTTTCATTCAAATTCCATGTCGGATATTATTTGTTGATGACGCTGCCTGTTTTGCTGTTTACATGTTAGGCCATTGCCCGTGTTGCCCGGTTGTCCATTTCATCCAAGCATTCAATGTGAACAGGCTGCAATTTTTTTCCACTATTTTTGCTAAATTTAGTGATTCACTCCCTCCCCTCTCCCCTCACCCTCACCACCACCACCACACAGCCCCCCAATGCAGCTGAGTTGCAGCTTCCTGGAGAAACGCGCAATAAAAAATCGCGTATACGTTGAAGCGTTGTGCCTCGAAATCAATCAAAGGCAGCTAATTTGCTGTTGCACGCAATCAATATGGGGCAGCTGGCACAAGCTGTGGCAGGCACGCACGCAGCAGAAACAAATGTTCTGGCTGCAATGCAACTGGGAGGGGTCCAGCAGACCCAGAGGCGCCAGTTGAGTATCCTTGTATAGCTCCGACTCCTGCTCCTGCCAGCCGCCGTTTGTGTGTATGTGTGTGTGTGGGTGTGTGTGTGTGTGTCGCTTGTGCCCCAAATGGCGTCAAATCAATCAAAAAACGCGCTCAGCGCATAAAATTTGCCTGCTGGCTGCGCTTGCGAGTTACGCGCAATTTAACCTGTCTGCCAATTTGCAGTTCTCTCTATCGCTCGCTAGCTCAATTATCATAATTGCGCACACACACACACACGCACACACACACCCACACGTACACAGGCAAACTTGGGGCTGAGATGATAATGTCGGCGCCAGCATTTCCGCTTTTTTAACGACGCTACGTCTACTTCTTCTTCGGCTCACCCCCTCTGCCGAACCCACACACCCCCTGCCCCTGCCCTTGTCCCTCACATCCCCAAGCAACGCCTTTACATCTGTGACTGAAGCACACACCCAGCGTCGTCTTTTGAGTTCGTGTGTGGGTGCTATCCATGTCTATGTCCACGTCCATTTTGTGGTTGCCTGACACGCACAATTAAGTGCTCGCTCTCACTCTCACTTATCCTCCACTCTCTCTCTCTCTCTCTCTCTCTCTCTGTCTCTGTCTCTGTCACACTTTTTGTTTGGCTCAAGGATAAAGATACAGGGATAAACGCGCTCCAGGCGACGACTGCAGCTTTTCTTTTTCAAAATCAAATCAAATAAAAAAAAATTTACTACGCTCTCGCACGCTTCATTTTATATATACATATATACATTTATGTATACATATATATATATATATATATATATCTCCACTCCTACCCCTTACGCGTTATCCAATCCCCAACCCCTACCCCTTCCCTTTTTACACCCGGACATAGCCAACGCATGCCAGCAGCAAATTTGTTGAAACATATAGAAATGTTCAACGCTGGCGTCGTCGTCGTCGTCGTCGCTGTGGCGCTCGTTTTCATTTTCGTTTTTGGGTTTTTCGTTTCGTTTTTCGACTATTTTTATATGTATTTAACATTTTGATTTCCGTTTCGCCTTAATGCACTTGACCTTCAGCCAAATACGAACAACAACAAAAATCATATAAAATCAGTTAGCTTCTGCGTTTTGCGTTCGTTCTCAAGTTCTTTTATATATATATATATATATATTGCTGACTTTTGCATCCATCCATCGCACTCCAACCGAATCAGCAGCAGCAGCAACAATCATTCAACTGCTTCCGGGCTTCCAAACGAATTCTCTAAATTTTAATAATCACTTTAATAAATTATCTCAGGGTGCATTGAAAGAAATCACATTATGTACATATATATATATCAATTATGTATATATATAAATATAAATATATATTCCCATTTTCTGTACATAAATTGAAGCTAACCTTTGTGCCTAACTTGCAACCTCACTTTCCATCGCCATTCATCTGCGTTTTGTGTATTATATTATTCTAGTCAAATTGACCATTTCAAACAATGTTCTTTAAATCAGAATTCATTAATAATTCATATTGCAGCTCAAGTTGCATGTCTTCGTTTATTTGTTATTTGCAACAAAAAACTTAAAGCAATATAAATTTGCAACATTTGATTTCAATGACGACAAATTTTTGTAGAAAATAGCCTCGCATGACAAAAGACCACGTTACATGGTTCCTCACTATTGTTGGCATAACTTTGTAACATTTCCAGTGTAAATTCCATTAGGATTATATTACCAGACACACACACACACATACACGTGCACACTATGAAATGGGAAGCCACAAAAGTTGCGCTGTCTCATAAACAAGGAGAATTTTCTTTTATTATCCTTGGCAGAGAGTTAGCAGGACACACATACATAGCACAAGCGTAAAAAGTTCAAATGGATTAGGGCCAAGCTGCAAGCGGAAGCCTGACAAGGCGTTGGCTAACACACACGCACACACACACACACAGATAAATGAGCTGTTGTGTTATGCGTGCCAAGCAAACTGACTGGAATATGTGTCAAGGACATGCGGTAACAGAGCGACAAGTCGGTTCACATTTCGCGATAGATGAGTGTGCACGCATGCGTGCGTGTATGTGTGAGTGTGTGTGAGTGTGTGTGTGTGTGTGTTTGCGTGTGTTTGCGTGTGTGTGTGTGTGTGTGTGTGTGGAGGCTATAACACACACACTGTAAAGTGTAGGCGTGCCAAACTGCAGTTAAAACACACAAAGCTGTCACACTCGTACACCTTCTGCTCCTGCTCTCAGCTTGCCGACTAGCGACATTCGGGACACATTTGGAGCACACACACTAATTGATATTTTCACAGTCCTGCTTTCCCTCCCATTTTTGTTCATTCTTTATCATTTTGTTTCCTGTTTTCTGTATTTCTTTATTTCTTTTTTGGCGCGCCCATTCGCATAAATTTTTAAAATTTTGTGTTTCTCCTCCCAAGAGATGACGGTTGATGTTGATGTGTGAACACTCCCAGTTGCCAGCTTGTCAGTTCGAGTGGATTAGAATGATGAGCTAGGGCTGGTTGTTGGCCAAATGTGGAAATAGGTTAAGCAATCATACACATGTATGCATGATCAAAATTATTATTACAAGGATATGTAGTCAATAATCAACATATAAAATCGAATTTTACCTTGACTTTACTTTTCTAGCATTGAAACTCAGTTGCTGTCATTTCTTTAATAAAATGTGTATACATATACATATATATAAATGCATTTCATGTAGATATGTGGATGTTGCAAGTGTGGAGACGAGCATTTGTTTTCACTATGTAGCCAAAGCTTCCTCTTTCCATGCTCTAGAAAATCTCAACTACTTGGAATGTGTATCTGATATCAATGAATGAGTTTTCCTGCTATACAAAATTCAAATATTATGTAGGCGCTCCATCTTTGCACCGCAATTCTATAGAATGCCACTGGATGATCTCTTTCCCTCTCCCTCTCTCTTTCTCTCTCTCTTTCTCTGTCATCTCTCTCTCTATCTTTACTGGGCTGCGAACGCGTGCACTTTGTAAACATTATTTGGCCAATGTGCTGTTTACTTAGCAAAGGCCGCCTTGCCACGAGATGCACGATTCGCTTGTGCATGTTGAATGCCAGAGTTGAACATAACATTTCCTAGAACATTTCCAATATTGTCTAGTACAACTGGCAGCTGCTAATGCGCAAGTGGCAAGTGGCAGCTGAACAGCCAACTGTGCTGCTGCTGTTGCTGCTGCTGGACCCACTGAAAACCACCAAGCTGGAGGCGCTTACAGAGCAGCATTTCCATAAGATTAAATATGTATATATATATATATATGTATATGTATATATGGATGTATGTGTGTGTGTGTGTGTGTGTGTGTGTGGAGTGTTGTTCTTTCCATTTTGGCCGTTTCTTGATGCTCGTTTGCAATAAATAAACACAATAAACAATTTTAATGCGAATTCCTTCATAAAAATCATGTCGACGGCCTCCGTTCACCATCAGCAGAAGCAGCAATGTATGCTCATTATGATACAGTTCATAATGATGATGCTGCTGCTGCTGACAGCTGTCGCATGGCAATGACAGCAACAGCAACAGCGAGTGCCATAGATACAAATGTACCCAACACATTCAAATTCCGCATAACAAAACGAGGTGTGAAAAGTGTATCAAATGCCTCTATATAGAAAATCCCTAAAGGCCACATAGTAAAATAGTAAAAAAAAGAAGAACAAAACAGCTCAGGCAATTGGCTGATAAAATTCCAAAAAACTTAAAGCAAGGTACACAAACAGCGCACACTCATAAATATCAATAAATTAAAAGGCGAACAGTGCAGGCCCAGCTAGTAGGCTGCACAAACTGATAATGTCAATGACGGCGGCTATAATCAGCATAAATCGCTTTGATGTCAAACATGTATTAAGTCTCAAAATTAATTAGATTTTCTCAGCTCTAGCCAAAAACAACAATGAGAATAACTACAACTCTGCTCTGAAGATAAGCATTTTTTATGTATTTTTTTATTTATTTATTTATTTTCTGTTTTTTTTTTTTGACATGGCAGCAGCAATTTTAACAACAAATTTGAACAGCAACAACCACAGAATAACTGAGCACGGACAGCAGCAACTGATAAGCTGATGATAAAGCCAAAAAAAAGTGTCTTGAAAATTGTGATTGTGAACGTCCTTGCAATTGGCATAGCACAGCACTCACACACACGCACACAAAGCATCTGCGCTTATCTGATAAGTGAGTAACGGTACACGGTGCGTGGGTTAAATGTCCGACTAGATACGCATAAATACATACAAAACACCTGTTCCACAGAGAGATATGACTTACAGCTACACAGCTAAAAGATAACTGCACATACAGTGAGCGAAATAAATATACCTTTTGTATGCATAAAAATCAATTATAAGAATTAATTTTAACATGACAAAAAAAAAAAATAAAAAAATAAAAAAATTAATTAGTAAAAAAAATAAAAAAAAAATAGTAAAAAAAATTAAAAAAAAATAGTAAAAAAAATTAAATAGTAAAAAATGAAAAACATTATTAGTAAAAAAAAATAAAAAATTAAAAAAACAAAATAGTAAAAAAAATGCAAAAAAAAAATAATAGTATTTAAAATATAGAAAAAATATTTTAAAATTCACACTCAAATTTGTTCGCAATACATAATATAATATATATATATATATATATATATATATCTACATAATCCAATCATATTCATTGGCTACATTTTTTTTATAACATTTCAAAAGAGTTTGGACTTTTGATAGATCTTTAGTAGTAGTCAACGTTTATCTACAACATTCCGCTACATTCCTCATTTTATTTGATCGATATCGATATTGATATTGATATAATATAGATACGAATATCTTGCTCGAATGTTCAAATTACATTTGTCAATAATATATATTTAATTTGAGCAATTTGATTACATTCAAAACCCCCGCTTTTTCACAGTGTGTGCACATACGTACTTATGTTGACACCAAGTATCTGATAGTCGTACGTTTGTTATAAAATATATATGTATATATAAATCTTTGTAGATATATGTTTTTAGGTGCGTTGACGCATTCCTTACATATGTGTGTATATGTATGTATGTTGCTTATCGCATTGTTGTGAACTTTACTGACTCATGCATTTACCTGCATTTTATGGTGCAATTTATCGATAAATATTAATAAGCTATATGTATTTAAAGTATGAACAAGTCTCACGGCTATTTTTATCGTTATCGTTTACATAATTCCAATTCGAAATCAAATTGATAAACTGTTATCTAAATCCATTTAATCGAATATATATATATATATTTGCATACATGAACAGTCAATTCCCACACAGAATCGAAACTCGAGTTGGGGGTTTTTTTTGTTGGTTTTCCTGCAATATTCGATTACTCTGCCTAGGGGGCACTCATATATAATCGATAACATTCCTTAGCGCTGCTGATGTTCTTCCGGCTGTGTCGTCGCATACATACATACATATACAATTTATCTTAATGCTTCTGGCCTGCTTCGCTCTCTTAAGCACATCTCCATAAATTTGCAATTTCATAATTCGTTCATATCACTTTGTATGTGTTTAATTTATTTAATTTTTTATTTTCTCTTCTGTAATTCGCTGCGCTCCGTTTTCAGTTTTCCCAAGTTTTTAGCTTTGAGTTCGTAAATTTAACGCACAAAACGTGCACCGAAATGTTTAGAACTGTACAACATGTGCCACGCGTTTGCCATAAGTTAGTGGAACTGGGCATGTTTCCAACACAACTCCCCCTCTCCTCCCCTTTTGGTTCTCCAAAAATATAAGTCATGAAAACAGGACATTTTTGGCACAACGACTCTGCTCCATTGGGGTAGGCAGCTAGTCGCAGCGTGGCAACATGCCGCGGCTCGGGGTAGTTGTCGCAGGGCGCGGCCATCAGCGATCAACTCGCAGGCGGTCCGCCGTTGAATGTGCGAAATTCTTGCGGAGTTTTTGTGCGCGTTTAATTTTTATAACATTTTTATGTGTTCTCTGTAGATGTGCATGCTAAACACAGAACTGACACATCCCCCCCCCCCTCCCCCGGCCTCCCTCACTTCCCCCACCTGCCCACCATTCACTCCACTCCGCTCGCCAAACCGCCCGCCCGCCCGGCGGCTCTTAAGTGAATAATAAATTAATTGAATAGCCACGCGGCCCATTTTTGGGTCTGGCTCCAGCTATGGAAATGTACTGGGCTTCGGGCTTCGGGCTTCTCTCGGGTCCTTCAGTTCTGTTCGTGGTACGCTTCTTTCTATGGCTTATTCGTAAACTTTTATGTTAATAGGGAAGTTTTTATGGCGCTGTCAACCGACCCAGGCAAACACCCCCACATCCACCCCCACCCCCACCCCATCCCCACCTCCACACCCACCCCCACCCCAACCCCCACCCCCACCACACCACTCTTTAAGCGCGCCCCCGCAGTTGCAGCAGCTAATCAAAAACAGATACATTATCTGAAAATACTTTAATTAAAGTGTACATTTCGAGGGAGCTCTGAATAATAAGAAAGCTTTAGACACGCCCACACGACCGACCGTTGGCGGCATGCATGGGTGGTATGGTGTGGTGTGGTGTGGTATGTCTGCGAATAGTCGACGCCGAATCAATGACACTTAATTAGAAAATAGCTGACTTTATATGTTGGAGCGGACTGAGGGTGCCGGGCTGGTGGGTTGCTACAAACTGGCCCATTAATGCGGCAATTTTGTATCTAGCAGATACTTTTGCCATTGCTAGTCATCTGTTTGCGTTTGGCTCGTGGCCGGACTCTTGCGATTGTTTGGCTTTGGCAATGCTTTTAATTAAGCCAACTGAGAACAAAGGACGACAATAACAAGTCTATCACAATGCCAGTTATTTTTATGAGCCCACCTCTTCTTCCATAAAACACACACACGCACACATACTCTGAGCAGACCACAAATTCGTTTTGGCCAAAGTGCAAAAAAGAAGGAAAGCAAAAGAAACGCTAACAAAGTTTTTATGTAAGCAGCCAGTGATTGGTTTTATTCTTTCTCTCTATCTCTCTCTCTCTCTCTCTCTCTCTCTCTCTCTCTATCTCTGTCACTCTCCCCCGTACTCAAACTCTTTGTTCATCTTTTGACCGCTTTGAATAGAACACATATTTAACACTTGGCAACTTTATCCTCAATTATCAAGCGCTTTTTTACTAAAAGCTTCAGAGATAATACGAAATTCGTTCATAATTTGCACTTACAGACTGACAAATATCGATAAATCGATACGTTTCCGATATCACGAAATCATATCCCTTAAAGAACACATATGGAAATATATACATAGATATATATGTATATAAACACACATATGGAAATATATGTATAGATATATATACATATATACACACACATATGTATATACAAATCACTTTAAATGCGGTCTGCTGTTTGTGTCAGTTTCGTAATTTTTGTTCGTTTTTTCTCGATTTTCGCTCGTTTTGGACGTACGTTCGCTCGAATCGTGTGAAATGTGGAGTGCAGCTCAGGCACGTACAGCAAATAAGCAACAACAACAACAGCAGCAGCAGAAACAGCAATAGTACAGTCACAGAC
Organism: Drosophila atroscutellata; assembly: GCA_035041605.1. NCBI lineage: Eukaryota > Metazoa > Arthropoda > Insecta > Diptera > Drosophilidae > Drosophila > Drosophila atroscutellata. The sequence continues at coordinate 25,192,119 of JAWNLA010000108.1, read as the reverse complement.
AGCATGATAAAAATGTTAAATACTTAACAAATTGTTTAAATATCATAAGCATGTGCATTATATTTTGGGATTGCACACGATTCCCCGGCGATCCGTTCCGATGCGATGAGTATGCTGCATGCTCGTACCCAAGTGACGCTTGCCTTTATTTCAACTTGACAACACCAAATCATTGTTGCACTCGTAATACTCATAATAATAACAATCATAATGCATATGTGTGTTATACAATTTGCCACTAAATTAGTTCATGCACATTTCACATTGCGGTTGCTTTTTCCCAGCGGTATTCCGAGGAAGACCCAATAAATTTGTTTAATAATTATCGAACGAAATGTTGTGGTTTAGATTTATTTATATTGTTTCTTTTTTTTTGTCAGTTCATGTGACTCATTTTGCAATTTGTGTAAAATGGTTTTTTGTTGTTATTATTATTGGTATATATTTTTTTTGAGGTTTTCAGGTTTTTTATAGATTGTATCGAATGTATTGAATAATTAATCTTAACATCATAACTAACTTACTCACCAAATATACATGCGGATAATACTAATGCAAATTATTGAATGGATTAATCGATAGACCTTGAAGATGTATCCATTTCGTAGTTATAGCTTAACAATTCGATCGATTAAATCTTTTAATGTGGGTATACTTTTCGATAATTCGATAAGCTTCGATGTCAATGTCATCGATGTCAATCGATGAGCTCCATAAGCGGATTGTCAATTAAAATTTTCCCTTAAAATATATTCACGTGCAATGCGCATTTATCGCTATCTCTGCATTTCCAACTGATCGAGCAAACAATGCTGTATTCAAGAAATGCCAACGAATCATCAGCAAATCAACAAGAGACAACGAGCCAACCAGCCAACAAGGCAAGGCGATAAACACACACAAGAAAACGCAAAAAAAAGAAAAAAGAAAATAAAAGAAAACTCGCTATGGTATTTGAATGGCTAACACAAAAATAAAAGCAAGTTACGACAAGTCGGTTGCCCTGCTGGGCCGTTTGCCAGCTGTCAGCTCTTCTTCTTTAGCATTGTATCGATTAGCAATCGAAAACAAGTCAAGCGATTGTCAACTGTTTGCGCAATTCGCCACTGCACAAAGCTTCGGCTGGCTGACAACGCTGCGTATGCGCAATGTGCAGCCAGCAGCTGCCGTGACCTCAAAAGTCAATTCTAGAGGAACGGACAGTCGGACAAGTGGACAGCTGGACTGGCTGTCTATTGGCATGTGGGCGGCAGGCAGTGGAAGATGGTGGGGGGGGGGGGGGGGGAGTGCCTGTACGACTATACGCGTGCGCCGCATTTGGTCAAAATGAGAGAGTCGATGAATTGAAACTGAAAACAAGGCAATTGTTGTGTGGCAAATGGCGAATGGCGAATGTCAAAAGTGATTTTCGTTTAACAAGTTGCAACGCACATCAAAGGCAAAGGCAAACACTTTTAAAGCTTAACCAGCACACATAACACAAAAAAAAAAAACTAAAAAGAACACTGAACCACACACCCCAACCCACCAGGCACCAGCACCATACACCACACACCACACAGCACACAGCGCACTGCACACCACACTCCCCACCCCACCACACACACACACAAAAACAGGCGAAAGCCATAAATCATAATTCTTTATTCTGGCTTTTTTCATTTGGTTGTTGCTCCAAGTTGTACCAAGTTATTCGTTTTTCGTTGTTCATTTTCGCTTATAAACATATTTTTCGTTTTTAAATTTTATTATTTTCTTGACTGACTTTCAGTTTGCACTTGTGGGTGTGTGTGTGAGTGTGTGTGTGTGTCTTGTTTGAGTGAGAAACATTAAAGTGGCACTAAAACTTTTAGAGGCAACTGTAGCTGCTGCTGCTGCTGCTTCTGATGAGGGGCATAGGGGTTGGCATCCGTAATACAACCCAACATTCTGGCCAAAATGATAAATGGCCCAAACGGCAATAGAAGAAATTGCCAATGCCATAACGTGACGGTACGAAGGGGGGGGGGGGGGGGGGGCCACGAGAAGTATTGTGCTATGTCAAGTGGGCGACTTGGGGGTTGCATTTCAGATTCGACAGTGTGCCGCAATTTGCATTTTCTGTGAAATTACATGCAAGGTTGCCGCGTGTCTGCTCTTTCCCCTCTTCCCCCCCCCCCACCCCTCCCCACAACATCATCAGTCCAGTGGCGGCTGAACCTCTAATCTCTGTCGCTAAGGCATTCCATTCCCAATTTCAAGCACATAATACAATTCCTTGAAAAAACCTCAAAGCGTTTGGGCCATTAAAAACCCGAAACATGGAAGCAAAAAAGGGCAACAAATTGCCATTAAAAACAAACAGGAAAAAAAAATATAAAAAAGCAAAATAAAAAAATAAAACTAAAACTAAAAGCACAACTCAGCAACTACAAAACCAAAATTTAATAGCCCACTTGAAATATAACGCAGCTTGACTGCCCCAAATGGCAGCAGAGTTTTGCTGTGAAAAGACATTTGCATTGGATGCTCTGCAGATAGCAACTGGCATTTGCAACAAGTTGCAAGTTTCGTTTGATTATATTCAAAGAATAGTAACATAAGAACATTTTCTAATGGAAAACATCGGATGGTGTCTGGGAGTGCATTCAAAATGCCCTTTCAAATGCATTCCAGGCAGATGCACAGTCGTAATTGACCTATTGCATAGCTGAAATATTTGCAATACTTGCAATACTTGTTCTACTTGTTTGCATTTCACCTTCAACTGTGATTGACCGCACATACCCAATGGGGTGTAACACACGCACACACACAATTGTAGATCCTCCGACTGCGGCTAGCAGGCATCTATAAAATGTGCGCATTCTGCATTCAATTAAACGATTAAGTTCTTAATTGAGACATCAACATGGCTAACTAAACTACGCACAGCCAATGTGAATGAACAGCATTGGGTCAGTCAGTTAGTCAGTCAGTCAGTCAATCAGTCAGTCAGTCAGTCACTAAGTCAGTCAGTCAGTTGGTTAGTCATTCAGTGTTGTCAGCTTCTCAGTGCTTACATAAATCAATTTACTTACGCTTATTTTATAATTTAATTGTTATATATACATATGTATATATACATATATATATATATACATATATACATATCTATTCTTTTTTGTACTGAATACCCTGTACGCAACCAAAGAGAAGGATATATTTGTTTCAAAATATCTGACAAGGGGTATAGATGACTTTAAATACGACTAATTTGCGACATTTATAAATAGAAATTTGTTTTTTAATATGTGTAAATTTGCCATAACTTATCATAGGATATCGTCAAGTCGAGCATATCGTCCACGTTGTTGCTCAGTTGTCTCTTGTGTGAGGTGTACGCTCGCATACGCTTAAGCACGCATGCGATTTGACTTGTATTCAATTCTCACAAACTTTTCTCTCTCTCTCTCTTTCTCTTTCTCTCTCACTCACTCGCACACAAACAGAGCGAGCGTGTGACTCGTGTTGGTCGTCGTTGTCGTCGGTTGAGGTCTCGGATGTGGATGTGGATGTCGACCGGTGCCGGTGGTCAAAACATTCAGTTGAATTCAACGCTGTGAGCAACACACGCTGGAAGCGTCGATGGAACCCCGTCGCGACGCAGCGGCAACGGCAGCAGCGGCAGCGACAACAAAAACAACAACAACAACAATAGCAAAAACATTAACAACAACCATAAAAACAAAAACAACAACATCAATAAAAGATACGAAACCAACAACAACAACATTTGCACAAAAACAACATTCAACAGTCAGCTAAAAAGTAAATAAAAAGTTGTATTAACAACAATTTGTGATAACCGAGAGAGACAACAAACAACAACTAGAAGAAGACGCGAGTGTCTGAAAACAAAAAAAAAAAAAAAAAAAAAAAAACATTTATAAATATATATTTATATATGTATATCTAAAATTATACAAGAGCATATACTACAGTAAAATATATATATATATATATATAATTAATTAACAAACAAAAAAAGCAGTCCAACAAATGCAACGCGTAGGCCTTCAACTGTGATTTACAAATAAAAAACAACAAATAAAAAGTTAAACAAAGCTTACAAAATATATATATATATATAAAGTTCTACAATACAAAAAAAAGAAGAATTATTGAAATTCAAACAACGAGTTGCGAGTGTTATTTTCAGTTATTTTGATTGTTTTATTGTTTTTGTGTGTGTTCTAGTTTATAATTCGTCTTTGTTTGGTTTGATTTGCTGCAAATCAAAGCAAATCCAATTAGAATTAACGCACCAATAAGAAGCAGCAGCATCAGCAACAGCAACAGCCGCACAATGTTCAGTCCCAACGTGCCGGCCACGTCGCTCCTAAGCATTGAGGGCAGTGGCCTTGGGGCACATACACCCAAAACTCCAGAGATTCTGAACTCGCTGATCGCCATGTCAAATCCCATGGACAATTTCAATTACAATGCATCAAACTCGTGCAGCGCCGCCTCAACGCCGGTGGTCACCATACGCAATTTCTGTGGCAATCCCAACGGACAGGTGAGTTGTCGCCCTATCCCTCTATCTTTCAACATCAACCACCAAATCCTCCACACAATCTAATCGCAACTCTTCTATTTTGCTCCACTTGCAGACGCACTCGCAGGATAGCAGTCATTCCAGTTGTTCCGCATCGCCGCTTGATTCGCCTGCGGGCACAGCTACCACGCCCAGCGTGCAACAGGTGAGTGGGCGGGGCGGTATGGATTATGGATTGCAATTTGGTGTTGCCCAACTGAGATCCTCAACATTTTAGCCAGGAGAGGCATACGCACACCTCTTCAAATGTTTTTGACAATCAGCCAAGTTCATAATATAGTCAAAGCATCGCCTTCAACTCTCCTTTCCCCTTCTTCAACCAGCAGCATTAGATGCTTTGTATATGATATTGAAGAATCAATTCGGAGTACGCTTTGAGCAATTGTTTGTTAACTCATTTAATCGATAGCCGTTTACACATTACACTTAATTTCGATACGTCCGCTTGACAATTGTTTGTTTAAGTTGTTAACTCAAAGCTGAATTGTGCAATTTTCGAATTTTCACTTTGACACTATTGAATTATCGTATTCGTATTCGTTGCACGCGTGCATGCAACTCAATTCCCATTTCAATCGCATATCAGCATCCAGCAAGCAGCAAGCAGCATGCAGCATTCAGAGAAACAAACGTTGTTCAACATTTGTGTTTTCCATCCATCTACACCCGCCCATCCATCCATCTATCCATCCATCCATTCATTCATTCATTCATTCATCGGCGTCAGCTGCTGGCAGCCAGCGTCCGAATTGCATTTGGCGCCCACGCAGCTCACGACAATGTGCCAAATGCCCACGCATTGCTGCTGCTGCTGCTGCTGTTGCTGCTGCTGCTGTTGCTGCTGCTGCTGTTGCTGCTGCTGCTGTTGCAGCTGCTGCTGTTGCTGCTGCTGCTGCTGGTGCTGCTGCTGCTGCTGGTGCTGCTGCTGCTGCTGTTGCTGCTGCTGCTGCACTGGCTCCGGACATTGGCCGGCATCCGCCAACGCCAGTGCCAGTGGCATAGCCCCGAGAGCGGCGACAGTTAGTCACTTGGTCGATTTGTCGTTCGGGTCAGGTTTTTGACTTTGGCGCTGAATTCGTGGGCGTCGCTGTTGACGCTTCAATTGCAAAATGCAGCCAGAATTGATTTCACTTTTTCATGCAAACACAAATTGCATAAGGTATCTGTGTATCTATATCTATATCTATATCTGTATCTGTATCTGTAGCTGCTGCATCTGTGTGGATGCAGAAAATCAGTCACTTGACTGACATTGGCCTTAATGAGGCACGTAGCTGACGCAGCTATGAACGAGCGATGGCAGAAGGGGGCGGTGCGGGTGTGAGCATTAGGGGGAGTGAAAAGCTGCTTGCGGGTGCGATTAATGCATGTGAATAGCATTTGCAACGCGGCAATTAAAAGCTATTCGAGCACAGCTCACACCTAACAGCTCCCGGGCGCATCCAGCTGATACTTGCACACCTTTGCGACTATGTGTGTGTTTGTGTGTGTCTGTGTGTGTGTGTGTGTGTGTGTGTGTGTAGCTGTGTGTATGATTTATGGTTATTACTTTAAACGAATTTATAGGCAGTGAACCGTCGAATATTTTAATTGCCGCTGCCAGCCGACGCCGTCTCAAGTGCAAAATATTACAAATAAAAAATTAAACACTTTCAATTTGTTTTCTAGCAAATTTCACATAAATTGCAAGTGTCGAACACACACACACACACAAACACACACACACACACACACACACACACACACACACACACACACACACACACACACACACACACATACACATAGTCGCAAAGTGTGCAAAACATTGCTGTTTCTACTCGAAACACATTTTTATTGCACTACAACCTCCCCCCACCCCGCAGCCCACACAACCACCCCTTCTGCTTCTTAGCTTGCACAAATATTTGCGCAAATGCTTAAATTGTATTTTGCACATTTCTCACAAGCGCAAAATGCAGAGAGCAAATAAGAAAACCGGAGAAAAAGGGGTGAGGCAAAATAATAAAAATTGCAAATATTGAATGTCGAAAAGTCGCATATATAAAAAACATAAAAGATCAACAATTTATTCGATTGCCGAAACTTAAAAACACTTTCAAGAAATCAATCAAAATAAGAACAATATAGAAATATGGCAAACTATATATACAATATATAGAAAGTGATCAGAACTTATTACAATATTGCAGCCGATGATGATTAAATCAATTGATTCAAATTTATTTGCATCTCTTTAATCTCTTTGTAGTTTATCCCCTTAGCCAAGCCGTTCATTTGGTATTATAGATACAACAGCATGTTACAAATTACATTTCAAAATTAAAATACTCTCAAAAAAGGGTACTCATATGCGAAAACAGAATAATAATGAAGAAAAAAGAAAAAGAAAACAAAAATGGCAAGACGGGGGAACAAACAAAATGCGGGGCCAAATAAAAGATGCAAATTTGCGAGACGATTTCGTGCGAAAATTTCAGTTTTTTTGGGCGCTGCTCGGCAAACATCACGCACAGACAAATATACATATCTACCAGCTTTAGCTATATCTTTAGATACGGTTACAGACACAGTTACACCTACAGATACAGATACAGATACAGGTACAGATACAGATACAGATACACATACAGATACAGATACAGATACATGTGCACGTTGTCAACGAAACGCCAAATGCAACAAAGCAAAGTGCAAAGAAAGGCTGGAAATGTACATAATGTATATGTACATAACTGTATACAGTATACAGATGTGCTTATAGATATCTCTCGAATATTGTTTGGCCCGATTTGGCGTTTCTTGCCCATTATTTGCATACTTTAGTCGTTACACTTGCACATGTTCATAATGTACTTGGAGGTAGTTCAGCTGTCGCACCATTTACATTTACAGCTTTATCTCTTATCTTTCAATTAACGGTGTCTTTTTATTATTATTAACAAACACACCTGGCTTTGATTTGCTGTTGAGATTATGGCATATTCTCATACAAAATATTTCAGATATTTTAATTTTAATGATCAACAACAACTAGTATTGTAAGTCTTAGGTTTACTTTTTGTGGATTTTGGATCAATCCTTTTTTTGTTTTTTGTCGCTTTTATGTTCCCCTCGGACCATATTTTTTAGATTTCCCTTATCTCTTTTATCAACTTAAGAACAGTCTATTCTTGGAACAATTCCTTATCTGATAAAAAAAAAACTTAACTCAATGTTCATATCATATATACCTGAGTTGAGTTATAAAATCTGTAAAAAAAAGAAACAACATCGATCAAAATCGAGTTTTCTGGGCATTAACAAACCTTCTGTTTGTTCCACTTGTTTTAGTCTTTTACGATTCCTATTTGTCAGTTGCAATCTAAACCAAAATCGTGGCAGCATACGCAGACTGGATCTCCCAAAGCCAAATAAGTACTGGCTGGCACATCCTTACTGCAGTCCGATTGAACTCTGTCTGCTGCTTGCTCCAATTAAGCACACTGACCCCTCTCACACACAGTCCCAGTAGCATTCGGATGCCCTGACAACTAGGGCACAAAGAGTTGCACAATAACAGCAACTGGAGCCAAGTAGAAAACGCATCAATTTTCTCGAAATCTGAAGGCAACGAAATATTTTTTGACCATATGGTCGATGGGCGGTGGAAGTCGTTGGCGAATGCGATTATTATGATTATGCGTGTTGCTTTTTTTCTTCTTCTCTCATTTCTCAATTTTTCTGTATTTTTTGGCTGAAACAAAATTTATTTATCTGCTTTTTGGGTCAATAAATAAAAAGACAGCGTGCCTAAAATTTAAATGAAACAATGCGCTCGCGAAAATAACAGCAGCAGCAGCCACAGCAGCAGCAGCAGCCACAGCAGCAGCAGCAGCCACAGCAGCAGCAGCAGCCACAGCAGCAGCAGCAGCCACAGCAGCAGCAGCAGCCACAGCAGCAGCAGCAGCCGCCGCAGCGGCAGCAGCAACAGCAATTCAAAAGTCAACAGATATCAGGGCTGGGCTGTGCACAGGTCAGACAGTAAGACAGACATACAGACGGACAGACACAGAGACTGCGTAATGGATAGAGAGGAGTAGTAGTCGGAGTGGTGGGGGGTTTGGAGGCTGGGCGCTGGGGGGCGTTCAACAGTGGCATCTGAACAATTTCTCAAACAGACAACAAATAATAAGTGCAAAACTGAAGATAATCAAGATGACGGTCATCATTATGGTGATGATGATGATGATGATGATGTTGATGATGATGTTGATGATGATGTTGATGATGATGATGGGCAGGCAAAGATAGCGGGCTTGCCTGACACTTGAATGAGCTGTCATTGAAGCTAAAGATTGAGAAAGGCGAGTGTCAATGCAAAGCGGAAAACGATTGAGAGCGAAAGAGAGACAGAGAGAAAGAGAGAGAGACGGAAGGAGTGAAGGAGGGAGAGAGTGGGAGAAAAGGAGATTATGAGTGGGGCATTTTAATTTATTGGCCATATTTCAATTCGTTCTATTTGAATCGACTCCGCAAAAGTCCGACCCTTTCGTGGCTTACTGATTTGCCACAGGCACAAGCCTAATATAAATCTATATCAAAATCTTTGGATCATAAGTTATTTATCTTTAAAAATCTTTGGATCATCGGTTACTTACATTTAGCTTGCACTTTGCATTCTTCACTTTTACAAACAGTTTCTGCCTTGCTATTTTTCAATTTCAGCTCAACCATTTACGTTCAGCTGCATTCCAATTGTGGCAAGCAGCTACAAACTCATTTTGTGCAACTTGAAATTAGTAAATATCATTGCATTTCTAGCTTAACTTAAATTTAATGTAGAGCACTTAACGGCCTGAATTGCTAAACAAATGTATTTTGCAATGTATGCTCAGAAATCAAGTTGCTTTTCAATTTAGCTAAATCAATTTCAATTCCTCACATTTCTTGACTTTGAGCCACTTGAAAATGCCATGCTTTTTGAAAATTCCTTAAACATTTGATTTGAAGCCAACTCGTCAACCTTAATTGAACGCAGCGCATTCAACCAGTTGGAATAGCTGCACACATTTGCGAGGGTCTCTCTGTTCAGCTCTTTAAATGAAAGTTGACAACGTGTCGACGTGATGACCATCTGTTGTCTGTTGTCTGTTGTCTGTTGTCTGCTGCCTGTTGTCTGTTTGCTTTTGGCTGTTGTTGTTTGTTGTCTCCGCCATAAAAGGCGCGATTGCCCACCCACCTTTTGCCAGACCTCAGACTCGGGATAGGATCTCGACTGCACTTGGGGGTTTCGTCGTTAAGCAACCTGTGTGACCTTGTTGTTGTTGTCAATATTATTTTATTTTTTTATTTATTTTTTTATTTTTTGCTACTGTTGCATTATCCTGTCGCAGTTGCTGTTGCTTTTATGTCTCTGGTTCGGGCGTGGCCAAAAACCCGATTTCTATCTTTCACTTATTTAATATTTAAAATTTATGCGAGTGTCGCCTCAAGTTAATCACAAAGTATGCAAAGCAAATATGCCGCGCATCAGAGATAATTTCAAGACCAAAACCCCAAAATGCGAGACCCAAAAATACAAAAGCCAAAAGATGCCCAGCCCAAGTCCAAGCCCAAGTCTCAAGTGTGGCTAAGGAATGCGTAAGACTGAACAAAACTTCTTTTTTTTTCATTCGTCATCCGTCTACATAAGGAGGGTAAAGTAGAGTGGGTCTCAACATACAAGAGAGATCTGGTTGATCTTGGTTAGTTCTCTGGCCAAATAGGTCAACTAAAATGTCAGGCGCGTCACTTCCCGAATTGGAGTTGTGTCGTTGTTGCTTTGTTGCCACGGCACTCAATACCTGATACTCGATACCCAAAATGATACCTCGATTCCGATGCTGGCCAGACTTATGTAATTTTTGTCTGCCATCTGCGGCAAGCTCACCGCATGGGACAACTCAAATTTGGCTATTGGTGACAAACAACTTTTATTGGAGGACCTTGACAGATCAATTGCATTTATTTCTATATACTCTGTACCCATTGATAAAGATCATTTAGCGTTGTGCAAACATTACTAGCACCACAGTATTATATGTTGGCTTTTTGAGACTGGACATAGAATAGCTTCTCCAAATTGAAAAAAAAAACGCATAGATCCAGATGTGGTCAGTCACTTTCAATAGGTTAGGCTTGCACACAGGGTATCTTGTAATCGGGGAACACCTACTTGTTTGATTGCATTCATTTTCTTATACACAACATGTCTTGTTCTTGCTTTTCCAATTTCAGACCTGTTCGCAACTGATCAAAGCGGGCCTCAAGCTGTCCATTCAAAGCAAACGCAAGCTGTCCACCTGCGATTCGAGCTCCGGCTCCGAGCAGCCCAACTCGAAGTGTTCGCGCCGTGACGAGGACTGCGAGGAGTCCAGCGATGAGGATAGCGAAACGAAATCTGTGCCCAAGGGACTTACGCCCGAGGATGAGGATCGCCGACGGCGACGTCGCGAGCGCAACAAAATTGCGGCCACCAAATGCCGCATGAAGAAGCGCGAACGCACCCAGAACCTTATCAAAGAGTCCGAGGTGCTCGACACCCAAAACGTCGAGCTAAAGAACCAGGTGCGCTGCCTGGAAACGGAGCGTCGGCGGCTCCTCGAAATGCTGCAAGCGCATTCGCCCAACTGCGTCAAGCGTGGCGGCTGCCAGCTGCCCTCGAAGCTGCTTCATTCGCCGGCGCTTAAGTATTTCGCTGAACTGGAGCTAGATGGCCTGCTTAATGGCGACACGAGCACTGCAGCCAATACGCCCGCGCAGCAACAGCATCACCAGCAGCACCAGCAGCAACAACCGCAGCAGCAGCAGCAACAACATCAGCAGCAACAGCAGCAACAACAGCAGCAGCAACAACAGCAGCAACAGCAGCAACAGCAACGCATGCAGAGTATACCATCCATGTCCACGTTCAAGTTTGGCAGCAAATCGCCGGCGGTAATGGCAGCAGCCGTGGCAGCTGCACAGGCACAACAGCAGCTACAGTTGCAGCAGCAGCAACAGTTGCCCAATGGCTACTGCAAGCCATCGCCCTCACCGCAAGACTTTGAGCACGCCGGCTACTTAAGCTCGCCCACACATGAGGCACTCTGTCTACCACAACAGCAACAACAACAACAACAACAGCAACAGCAGCAGCAGCAGTCGTCTTTAAATCCCGCCAGCAATAGCAACACAGCCGACAGCAATAATGCCACATTGCTGCTCAGTCAACAGGTCTCAGACTATGTGCCCAATTGTGAGGGTCTCAGTTTGGGACTCGGGCTTTCTGCAGTTGCCATTGCCATTTCCACGCCCACAAGCAACAGCAGCAATAGCACCAACGGCCTCAGCAGCAATAGCTTAAGCAGTAGCTTAAGTAGCAACAACAACAACAACAACAGCAGCAATCACAGCAACAGCAATACAACTACAATTGCAATCACATCAGCAGCAGCATCAGCTGTCACAGCTCTGCCGCCCGCGACCACGCCCACCAGCGCCATTGAGTTTGTAAAGAATGAGCTGGTGGACTCGCAGAGCCCATACACCACAGAGCTGAGTGCAGAGCGATTCCTCTTCGATGGCTTCCCGGACATTAAACATGCGGTTAGTGTGCATCCGAGCAGTCTTAATAATATGGCCAGTGTGGCCAGTCTTGCGGCGCACAACAACAACAATCATCTGGTGGACTTTCACACAACGCTGCCGCATCATGGCAGCGGCGTTGGCATTATGACACCGTGCTACGAGGACGAGCAACTGTTGCTGATGAAGAACAGCTGCTATACCAACGATCTTCTGTCGCAGCTAGCGGACGATGATGCCGATTTCGTGGATCTGGATACGGGCGCCGCAGCCTTTATGACTAATGGCGGCTGCCTGGCGTGAGATCGGGCCCAACGCGCTGCCGATCACGAACTGTTGCTGGCATTCGACCAGCACCAGGAGCAGCAGCAGAGCAGAACACAACAGCAGCTAGAACAACAGCAACAGCAGCAGCAACAACAGCAGCAGCAGCAACAGCAGCAGCAACAACAGCAGCAGCAGCAACAACAGCAACAGCAGGCGGTGGACAATGAATTGCAGCAGGATCAGGCTTGGACACATGTCGACTATTGGTGCTAAGCAGCACACATAGCTGGCATATGTGTGTCTGTGTGTTTGTGTGTTTGTGTTTTGTTCGTGGTGTATAAGGTTTGTTACAGGCACGCACATGCCTCGTCCAGCTATCGCCTAGCTCCCCACATAACCTCCAAGCAAAAGCAACAAGAAATATCCAAGTTCTTCCAACAATCGCAAATCGATAGTCCCAACTTAATCAGCCTAACAACCTGCGCTCGAATATCTTTACTATCATATATAGTCCCCCATCCCTTTTTCCACAGCGATAGTCTCTGGTTGTGCGTATGTGTGTGTGCGTGTGTGTGTGCGTGTGTGTGTGCCTGTGTGTGTGTATGTGTGTGCGTGTGTGTGTGTCTGGAGCGGCGCTCCAATCGTGGCTTGACTACCTCATAAAAACCTTAAAATTTAATGCACTCTGTTCTCTATTGTATAACTAATTTTTTTTTTATTTTTTTTTTTTTTTGTTTTTGTCTAAATTGTAGTTTGTAAAGCACCTGTAAATAACCTAACCGTGTATATCTATAAATGTATTTGTATGTGTATATCAATAATTTAATGTTATCGATAACATTCCGAGCAACAGGCAATTTGTTGGCAGTCACAGCCGCATCAGTAATTATTAATTATAATTTCGTTAAACACCCCCTCCCTAAACTACCATCCCCTGTGCGAGATTATGCAGCAAAAAGAAAGAGAAGAGAAAAGAAAGGAAACAAAAGCAAAATAATATTAAAACTTAGGCTAAAAGTAAAATTTAAAAACCATGCGATATAATGACGTTTGATATTTTTTTTTTTTATTTTTGCAAAACTTAGGTTTAATCAGTGATATATAAAAACAAAACTAATATAAACAAAAGCAACTTAACATACAAATATATACATATATATATAAACATAAATGTGTAAATTTCTCCTTTTTGAATGTGAGTTATATAAGAAGAAGAAGAAGAAGAAGAAGAAGAATAAGAAGAAGAAGATGGAGAAGGAGAAGAAGAAGAAGAAAGCTTGCACGCTGTTGCCTTAAAAAATTCGCTGGACAACTATATGTTAAGGACTAGCTGTAAGTTTGTTAATCTTTTGCGAAACAAAAATGTGCTCTTAAACAACAACAAAAAACAAAAAACGACCATAAAAAACAACTATTTTGAAAAATAAAACTGCAACAATTTTTTTTTAAACTAGCGCCTTATTAAATTTAATTAAAACGATATATAAAAAAAAAACCAAAAACAAAAGAAAAAGAAGCAAAAGCAAAATATTTACAAAAAGATCAGAAAAAAAACAAAAATTAATTGTGTAAAAATATTTGAGAATAGCGAAAAGCAACTAAAAATATTTCAAAATCATAATATTTGTGTATGTGTGTTTACCGCTTGATAAAATTTTAACAGAACTCGTATATCTATACACCTATATACAACGTACATATATGTATATGTTTATATGTGAATATATTTATTATTAATGTGTGTGTAAAAACTAAATACAAGAAGAAGAAGAGAAAACGTTTATGCATCTGAATTGTAAGTATAAACAGCTGTGAACACCAAAAAGTGGCCTAAAGAAAACCGAAAGAGATCATCAAGTGCTTTTCTAATTGTTTTAATTCTAATCATATATATATATATATATATATATATATATATATATACAAATATATATATGTATATATATATAAATTTTTACTTGTAAACAAAAACTAAAAACAAAAAAAAAATTGCCTCGATTTGTACTAAAGATTTAATATTTACAACTATTTATGTATAATATATATATATATAAATACTAATATGCATATAAAAAATGTAGCATTTAGTGAGCACGGCGTTTGTAGTTGTACGATGTCTACCATATACCATATAGCATACCTTAAATATACCATTAATATACCCAGCAATTTGAACTTTGATTGGCTCTCTAAAGTAATATATATATAGTATATGTATATGTGTACATTGTTAATTGTTGGCTTAACTGTAAACTGTAGAGTAACTGAAACTGTAATTTGCATTGAAGCCAACCAATCCCCCTTAGCAAACACAAATATACCTGCCTATTTGTAAGGAAAACGAGAAAATGACAAAACGAATTGAAAGTCAGTCAAAAACTAAATAAAAGAGGCAACGAGTTAGGCCTGGAATATATACATACCTATATGATATTATACGTTCAGCTTCCAAAATTTAAGCACAAAATATAGACAAAAACAAAAAAGAAAAATAAAGTTTTGAGCCCAGTTGGTCAAGTTTGTGTGTGTATCGGCTTATGATTGAAGTCCGGGCGGTTGAAGTTTACTGACGAGTGGTTCTCAAGATGTAGAAAATGCAGTCCTAAATGTATGAATGCAATCAATGTTAATCCAGGAGTTCTAGGGCAAACCCCAATTTGGCTACAATACCATACCATATTTATTATGCACAAACAAAAAGAAAATAAAAATAAAAAAAATATATATATGAAAATGAAAATGAAAATGAAAATACCTCTCACACACATACATACATTAATACTCGCACATACTTAATGTATATTCTGAGTATACGTATATTGGAGTCAGTGTGCCTATAGTTGAAGTTTTTATAGCCGACAATCTGAAATCGAAAAATCTAAAAATCTGAAACAACTTTCTTCCCACGTGTGCGTTTAATTCTAAAGTTACCTAAGCATAGTTCATAAATTAACACTGAGAAGGTCACAATGAGAATGGGACAGCAACATGTAGCTATCTCTTTTTAAACATCTCTATCGCTCCTTTTCCTTTCCCCCCTCTCTAACTCATTCTGTTGGCTAGTAGTGGCGCATATTTTCATCTCTTTTTGTCATTGACTCTCATCCTAATTTAGCTTCTAATTTTAGGTTAACAATTTTTGACAGCAGCAATCCACACATTGTTGATAAGCAAAGCAAACAAAATGCGCTACGAAGTACCTGTAAAATGTTATATAATACATATATATATATTTATATATATATATATATATACAAACATTTATATGCATCAATGTTGTTAAATGTTAAATAATGAAAGCACACTTGGAACTCGGGCACAAGACTTCATCTGTAGGCACTTCAAAACCACTATCTAAAATAAAACAAATAAATAATAAAAACTAAAAAACTAAAAACTAAAAAACTGTACACAGATATATATATTGTATGTGCATAAATTGTTTTTTATATGTTCAACACTGTCCAATGATATAAAAAGTGTCCAAAAACTATGAAACAAAAACAAAAATAGGTATAAATAACTCCCATAAACTGTGCTAAAAGTGAAGAAAATCAAACAGAAAAATAAATAAGAGAGAAAAAAAAGTATTATTTATATATTTTTGACAAGTGCAAAAATATATGCAAATTAATATATGCGTTTTCAGTTTTGCGTCTTAAGACAAATATGACAAAAAGATATATATATATGTTTGTATATATATATATATACCACATACATACATATGTATACAAAAAGTGTGCACGCATAAATTAAATTTTTAATTCATAATTAAGTTGACAACAAGCAATCTGTAATTGAATAATTTTTTTTTTATATATACATTTGTTTTTGTTTTTACTTTGTTACATGGAATTTGCAATTGTTAAAAAAAATATATATTATTTTGTATATTTTTTTGTTTTATTATTATTTTTGTATTTGTATTTAAAGCAGAAAAGAGAGGCACACGATAAATCAAGTCAAAGCCAAACAACGACAGCGACACTCACACACACACACACACACACACACACTGACACACACACACATTTACACCGCCAACTATTTTAATGATTTTTACGGCAAAATTAAAAAAAAAACGTTCTTAATATTTGTCAAATGTAATTTATTATGCTACTTAAAAAAGTCGAAAAATCCCAGGAAACCCAAATACACTTAAAAAAAACCCCTTAACAAAAATGTCAATAACGAAGGTAAAAAGCATACAATTAATTCTCAAAAAAAATTTTTTTTTTTTAGATAAATTTAAGCAGCTAATACTAAATATAAAATTAAAAACTAAATAATAATAATATTTGTTTTTTATTACTATATATTTAAAAAGTCAACAAATGGCAAAATTCTTTAAATATAATTTAAAAATCACAAAAAAAACCTAAAAAAAAAAAATATTAAAAAAAAAAACAAAAGCGAAAATGTAAAAATAAATGTTCTGCTTCAAAATCAAAACCGTAAAAAAATGTGCATTTAAATATTGGTTTCCAATGAGAAATCAGAAATGGATTAAGTATTATGGAGTTCAGAGAGGTAAGGATAAGGCAATCTGATGTGCAGATCTTACAAGAAAGAATGCTATAGTGAGGTGAGCTCGACTACGATGTACCGCTAAACCCAACTGTTGAATATATTCTAGTAAAAAATGGTAAAAAAAAAACTGAAAACTCGCCAGAAATCTTACCATCCCTTTCCAATATGTATGACCTATTGGAAAACGATAATCCCGGAACGGAGGCAATTATCGATCAAATGAAACAAACTTAATTTTGCGGGACATAAGGGAACTTACACTTATACAGTCTCAGAGACAAACGGACATGGCTGGATCAAAAATATATAGTAAATATTATTTATGGGGTCGGAGATGCTTCCACTTGCCTGTTACATGCTATATTGCCATTACACCTATATTTACCCATGGTGGAATGTGTGCCACCCACTCAGCTTCAGTCAAGACGAGGGCTGAAGATTCACGACAATCGTCGCTGTCCAACACTACTTGCTGCCCATGGCTTACTCATGCACAACTCGGCGGCGTCAGCAACAAGTGAACTGCCTGCCTCAATGGCTTGAGACTCGACTCAATTATTTTTTTTATATTATATATACATATATTTTTTTTTTTTGTTCTTGGCGCGTGTCTTGACGTGGGCGTGGGACACACTGACTATCAACCGCTAACCACTGATCAGCGATCACCACTGCCCCGCCGGCGTTTTTGGAGCGTGCACTTCCCTCTGCGCTGGCAGCGACTGCCTCGCTCCTGCAAACTCGACGACGACGACATCTGGCAGCTCAAGTGGCGTGGCGATTGCTGCTGGAAGGGGGCGAGCAGGCTAAGAGTGGGCGTATATATATATATATATATATATATATATGTATATGTCATGACATCATGTTATTATGCAAAAAGACGACGGCTTCACTTAGATTGTAGAAGCTGCTCAATACTATGCAGCAGCAGCTCTTGTGTGTGTCAGCTCTTAAGCTCTCTCTCTCTCTCTCTCTCTCTCTGTCTGTCTCTCTCAACCTGTCTTTCTCTTTCTCTCTCTATTTCTAACATACATAACTTGAAGGCTTGAGTAGTGCTTTCGGCGCTTGGGTGACTAATACAATGATGACTCCCATTCCTCACCCTTTGGCTCTGGCCGTGATTAATGTCTAATTGCTTTTTGAATGTCATAACAGTTGTGGAATCATGTAAAATCCTTTTATATGCAAATTGAGCGACTGATGCTGCGAATGTGTCACTCATTCAGTTCGTTCAGTCATCGCTCAACTGAGTTGCTCATTGTCCAACTGATCGATAGTACTGACCACAATCTATTCGAAATTGGCACAGCAGAAGGGGCAGGCCTATATCTAAACTAAAAATTGTCCAACTGATCGATAGTACTGACCACAATCTATTCGAAATTGGCACAGCAGAAGGGGCAGGCCTATATCTAAACTAAAAATTTAACTTAACTTCAGGTTTCAGTCAGGGATATTTTTACTTAATTTATATCAGCACATCCATGTTCGCTCCAGATCCAGATCTGGGTGAAGAGCGTGATTCAAAAGGTTAACTTGAATAACTACTGAAGCCATCCATAAGTACCTCATGAGGTTCAACATACAGTGCCTCACAGCTTAAAAAATGTATTTGCCTGCCATAAGCTAATTATTTATTATTTTTCAAAAATTCCAAAGACATATATTAACCACCAATATGAATATATTATCCTAAGGTTATCCTGAGGTTTCCCCACCTGCTAGGTAGGATTATGTAAAAAGTACCCTATTTGTTTGTCCGTTTGCAAAATTTTGATATTTTTCGTTTCTCTGTCGAATCAATATGTTATATCCCTTTAGTGGGCTGGAATGAGACAATTTGGCACCCATTTTAAGAAAAGTGTGCTTCTATATATGATATATGGTATCGTATATACATATATATAAGCATAATTGTTCGATTGCTTATTATTAAGATAAGCCTTTGATAGGGGCTTATCCTGAGAATGCGAAAAATCAGGAATAAAAAGAAATTTGTTTGGAATTGGGTTTAGTTTTGAAAAAGATCTAACACTGAAAAGGAAGTAACTCCGTCGACCCAATCGACTTAATCGCCTTAATTTGTCCTACTCCTGCGCGAAGCGTCAGTGAACATTGATGGATATGGGAGAGGAAGAGAGAACCGAGGGCAATGGCAGAAGAAGTGTTGGAAAGACTCTCATCTTCTGAGGGTTGATTCGATTGCAATAAAATGATTACTAATAATAGTTGGGGAGAAACAGCACTGCGACCTATAAGGTCTATTGTGCCCCCTTTCTGAGCCTACACCTCGTCTAACAACCGCAGCTCCTGCACGAATGCCAGGATCTTTGTTGGCTTTAGGGTTTCTATGTCCTTGGTACTCAGGACATGCTTCCCTAGGATGCTGCATCTCTTCCTGGATGTGCAATGAGGATTCCTCCTCATGTTCACAAAACCTGCATACCTCGCTGCTATAGATACCTAACCTGGTTAGGTGACTTCTCAGTCTACAATGTCCTGTCAATAGACCGGTTTGTATTCTGTCTGTTCTTCCCCATGGATATCATTTACTTAAATCGCTTTTGATTGTAGCCACCTAGTAGACTTCTGGCTTGTCGGAGTCCTGGTGTCTCTGCCCAGCTCCGTTCCCGCATCTGCCATGCTTCGTCCCTGATTTGCAGCCATATTGTGTGTCACAATACGGTTCCGGGCCTATCATTGGTCTCTCCGGCCCCATTCTTGCTTGCTCGCAATATAATAATAATAAAATGATTAAATTGGCTAAAAAGTGTTTTCCAATTGAAGTATTATTATTTAACTAGATGTTAAGCCATGGGCAAAGAGCAATTGGAAAAGGAAAATGTGCTCCAGATTAGGGAAAGCTGGGAAAATTGAGTCTGCACCGGTCAACAGAACGATTCAAATCGAAAGAAAATCGTGTGCTGTGATAAATAATTATTTTTATTGTCGTTTGTATAAAATGCCACTCATAAATAACGAAATAAGCATTATCATTGAACGAACTATTAGCAATCACAGCGACAAGCTAAACATACAAAAACACACACACACACACTCTCACACACACATACACAGAGTGCCTGTTGTGCGGTGTATTTTTAGCTGTGCGTTAAGTGAACAATTATGCCACCTAAGCAACAACAACAACAACAACAGCAACAGCAAGGCAACCAACACAATGGGCTTGTCTTGCGGCCAAAAGGCTTGAGATTAGCATTGGCCAGGGACCAGTGGCAGTAGCAGTGGCAGTGGCAGTGGCAGTGGCAGTGGCGGTATCAGCCATTGGACCACTGCCGACTGTCGACCCACTGTCTGCCACACGATCTATGACTCAGCTCAAGGTCATGGCGTGGTCATGTGGGCATACCTCTAAAAAAAAGTACATTTTCAAAAAATAATTTTTTATTTTGACAATTAAAATTGAAATTCAAGTCGAGAAATTTGTCTTGCAGAAACCTGCAGTTTTCCTTTTCTTAATTAGAAAAAAATAAATATGATTTCAATTATTCATTTTTATATGTGTACACAAAACTCTTGCATTCGCTTTTGTTTTTAGTACATTATTATTAATAAAAAGTATTTCAAGATCTCACACATACAAGCATTTTAGGTTCGATTTGAATTCATATAATACTAAAAAAATACTTTCATTGTCTTGGTCTTAACAGAAGAAACAGCCGACAAAATAATCTTCAATTATATTTTCTAAATTTAAGAAAAATCTTTTCTTGTTTTTTTTTTTTTTTTTGTATATTTGTGAATTATTTCTACAAACAAAAAGAAACCGATAATATCTGAGGGCGATTTGAAAATTTCAGAGAGAACTTGGAAAACACAAAATAAAAAAGCAAAATGCATAAATAAATAAAATGAATCAGTTTAAAGAAAATAATGACAATATTGATATGATATTCAGCAAAATAACCTGGCCAGCCTCATCAAAGTTAGTGGTCTGCCACAGAACTTAAAGTTAGTTGCAATGATTAGGTTGCCTTAAATGCTTAAGCAAGCTGCAATATATATTACACAAATACACACACACACAGGTGTAGAGCGACCAGTTTAAGTGCATGACGCGGCATTAATTGAAGCATTGCAACATTTGGCGCAACAAATGGCATGTGACGGCCAAAAGCGAAGATGATTACAAAGGTGTGGCAGGGAGGCGAAGGATCGGGGAGTGCATGTTGCAAGTAACTAAAGAAAAATGCTCAGGGACCGTCAATCATTGGCATTATTTTTAATATTATTATTATTATTATTATTGTATATTCAGTATCTGTCAGTCAGTCAATCGAGGTGCAGCCGCAGCTCATTTTTGTTGTTGGTTAAGGTCAGGACAGCATTGGCCAGCGTTGCGTATGAGTAATGCCTACTGGCAAATGGCAGCAAATCTCTGATCTTGCCACGCCCACAACACAGCCACAATATACAGATGTAAATGCTTGCATAGTCGCAACATAAAAGTTCAGTGGCAGCCACTTGGCTGCAGCACAACGCAACTCAAATTCTAATTCGCATTCAATACACTCAGATCGAAAAATCTTAAGTATCTAGACGCGAATTAATATTGCACATGACTAATTGGCTATCAATCAAATCAAAGTCAAAAGTTGCTGCTGCTGTGCAGTGCACAAAACGATATAAAAACTACAAAAACAATACAAAATTAGGAAAGTCAAATATTTACATTGCGTAGCGCTGTCTTGATTACTCATGTGTTGTACGGTTGAGGTTTGTCTTTGCCCGTTGATTGATGTCTATTTTTCGATGTATGCGCAAGCTATTTTCGTATTTCACGTAATTCAGTGCAATTTGCAAATTCGAAAACCACCGCCCAATGATAGTGCTGCCTGACCAACAAAAACTGATGCAGTCAGCGCAGCCACCTTCATGTGTAAGCGCAAAATTGCACGCAGCCAACTTAATCCGGGTGCAAAATATTTTTGGCTTGGCGCGTCGTTTTAGATGTGGTCAATTTATTCAGCATTTAATTGGAGCTGTGTGCGCCGTGGACATGTATTCGCCGAGGAAAGTGCTGCCAGTGCCAGTAGCAGACGACTTTGGTTTCCCATACACACCATACGCCATACAAGAGCAGCTGATGCAGCAGCTCTTCTTAGTGCTGGAATCGAAGCAAATTGGCATCTTTGAGAGTCCGACGGGAACGGGCAAATCGCTGACGCTCACCTGCGGCGCCATCACATGGCTGCGCCAGCACGAGCAGCTGGTACGCAGCGAACTGCTGCAGCGCATCGGCCAAGTGGAGGCGCAGCTGCGCCAGCTGCAGGACGCCGGTGAGCAGGCAGCCGACTGGATAACAGCCCAGAGCGAAACGCGGCAGCAGCGCGAGGAGTTGCTGCAGCTGCAACGGTTACGTGATCTCTTGCAGAAGAAGGAACAGGAGCTGCTGGCCATTAAGCAGCGAGGCAGCCAGAGACAACAGCCCCGAGCAGCGCGGCGGGCGGGCGAACAATTGCTCCATGCTGAGACGGAGCTAAACTTGGATGATCAGACGACGGATATGTTGGAGGAGCAGGTGCCATTGCAGGTGGAGCAGCAGGAGCGCTTTCGTGATGTGCAGATCTTCTACTGCAGCCGGACACACGCACAGCTGGCGCAGATTGTGGCCGAGCTGCGCAAGACACCGCATGGGAAGAGTGTGCGCTGCATATCGCTCGGCTCACGCCACCAGCTTTGCATCCATGACCAGCTGCGCCGCCTGTCCAACGTGGCGCTCCTCAACGAACGCTGTCTTGACATGTCACGCCTCAAGCCCAGCTGCCCCCACAAGGCCCCCAACAAGGTGCAGCGGATGATTGATGTGTCGCTCTCCGAGCTGCTGGACATCGAGGAGCTGGCAGGGCAAGGAGCCGCCTGTGGCGGCTGTCCCTACTACGCGACACGCTCAGCGCTGGCGCAAGCTCAGCTGGTGCTGCTGCCATATCCGCTGCTGCTGCAGCGCAGCGCACGCCAGCAGCTGGGCATTGATCTGCGCGGCGCCGTCATTATTGTGGACGAGGCGCACAATTTGCTGGACAGCATCACCCAGTTGCACAGCTGCGAACTCAACCGCGATCAGCTGCAGCTGGCGCGTCAACAGTTGGCCGCCTACAAGGAGCGCTATGCGTCTCGCCTGAGCAGCGCCAATTTGTTGCGCATCAATCAACTGATCTTCGTGGTGCGTCGCTTGCTGCTGGTGCTGGAGCCGCCTCTCAATGAGCCGCGCCTGCTGTGCACCTATCAGCTGTGCGCCGAGGGCGAATTCTTCAACATCGATCTGCATGCCGTGCTCGAGTTCTGTGCGCGCACACGCTTCGCCCAGAAACTTCATGGCTTTGGGCAGCACCAGCAGCGTGAGCCGCATCGCAACGAGAATCAACCGCCGCCCGCACAACAGCTGCTCCAGCGCCTGGCCACACAGCATCAGCAGCAGCTCAGCCAGACTCAGTTGGGTGGCAAGCGCAAACGCAAACTGCAATTGCATTTGTCAGAAACGGATGAGGCAAATCAAAAGGATGTACAAATGGAGGAGAAACCTCTGGCTGCAGCTTCGCCCATACGTCCACTGCTCGCGTTTCTGGAGACACTCACCAGCAATGCCGCCGATGGACGTGTTCTTCTCAATCCCAAGGTCGGCACTCTGAAATATCTGCTGCTCAATCCCGCCGAGCATTTCACCGACATTATCAGCGAGGCACGCGCTGTAAGTAGCACCCAAACACTCCAAATTATTATCCAACTATTCCATCTCTCTCTCTCTCTCTCTCTCTGCTGTTGCAGCTCATCATTGCTGGCGGCACGATGCAGCCCACGCAGGAGCTTACAGCCCAGCTCTTCGCTCAATGCCCGGAACGCGTCGTGGAGCGGTTCTACAGTCATGTGGTGCCGTCGGATGCGGTGCTGCCATTTGTCCTGCCCACTGGACCGATGGGTGCCCCGCTTTGCTTTAGCTTTGCCCAACGCACCAGCTCCGTCATGGTGAGCACTTGCCAGCTATATATTTATGTATTTATACAGATAATCTCATTTAGTGGAGAACTGTTTGTGACTGTTGGTATCTATATAACCACATTGATTGATCATGTTCCACAAACTGAGTTCTACTAGCTGCTTAGTTATGGATATAGATACAATGTACAACTTACTGTACATACTCGATTTAATGTGAATTTCTCTGTTTCTCCGTGAGCGTAGCTGCAGGAGCTGACGATGGTGCTGCAGAATGTATGCAGCGTGTTGCCGGCGGGCGTGGTTTGCTTTTTGCCCTCGTACGACTATTTGGAGACGGTTTATGCGTTTCTGGAGCAGAGTGGTGCATTGCGAAGGATTGGGCTGCGCAAGCGCATCTTTCGCGAAAGGGCTGGGGGCAGCGGCGTCGAGCAGCTGCTGCAGCAATATGCAAATGCCATCAGTCAAAGTGCTGGCGCTGCAGGTGGCGGTGGAGGTGCATTGCTTCTCAGCGTGGTGGGAGGCAAGCTGTCCGAAGGCCTCAACTTTGCCGATGACTTGGGTCGCGGCGTCATCGTTGTGGGCCTACCGTATCCGAATCGCACCGCACCCGAACTAAAAGAGCGCATGCGTTATTTGGACGACACGCTGGGCAACGGTGCCGGCAATGAGTATTACGAGAATCTCTGCATGAAGGCGGTCAACCAGTGCATTGGCCGCTCCGTGCGTCACATTCGCGACTATGCCTGCGTCTATCTGCTGGACGAGCGCTATGTCAATGAGCGAATCCAAAAGAAGCTGCCCGCCTGGATAGCTCGGCACATTCATGTGGCCAGCGATGGATTTGGAGCGGTTCAAGCGCGCACCGCTCACTTCTTTAAGGCAAGGAGTTCAACTGATGCTAAATGCTAGGAATGAATTTCAAAAAGGAGAATCTCCGTCTCCGACCCCATATTCGATTATCATTATATGTATATTCTAGTTGAGTTAGATAAATAGATTACGTTTTAACAAATGGTTTATTAACAATCAATTTTGATAATATTGCTGAGTACATTTTGGAATTGGAGAAACGAGCATTACTATATCATAAAATTTTGTTCAACGCTCGTGAATATTGGGCAAATAACAGATTATAGGATGGGAAATTGCAGCACTGCATATCGGTTCGCTTCCAGTTGGAGTGCGTCGAGTACTCAATCTCCAGTTCCTTCATGGTCTCATACGCCAGTGACGATTTGTTCGCAAAGATGGTAACAATAAATTTGCCCGGCTTGAACGTCTTGATTACCTGAGATATCAATTTCGTATAATTGTTGAGCGCCACATTGCTCTCGAAGCTCACATAGGAGAACTTCTCCTCGGGTGTTATGTGAATGGTCATGTATTCGCCGTTCTCACCGATCCCGTTCATGGAGTAGCCACACGGATCGAATAGAAAGTCATCGATATGCATTGCGGGCAACAATTGGTCGATGCCCGTATGCGCTGTCACCTCGCGGCCAGTGGTGAATTTGCACTTGGCAAAGGCAGACATAATGTTTTTATCGAGATCTTGCATAAGGATCTCGATTGTTTGATCTGGATCTGCATCCGCGCTGTTCTCCTCAATTATATGTGGCAGTTTTATATCGGGCTTACTGAATGTGTACAAATACCAACATTCGAGATTAATGGAGCCAAGGCAATAGGATCTGCCCTCGGGAAATATTGTATCTAAAAAGTTAACCTCCTCAAAGAATCCCTCATGTGGGGACATTTGGACTTCGGGTCTTGTAAAATTCTTCCTCGAGTAGAATATATCGCTTATCACATGATATCCCTCTAGTTTGGCCAATTGGAGCAATTGGTCAAGGCACTTCAGCGGCGTTGTTGTCCCACACGTCTTCAGTATCCATCTACGCTTCGAGACGAACATGCTGCTCTCGCTTAAGAGGAAGGCATCTATTGAATCGTTCTTAATATAGCTAATTATTTCGCATTTCACGTGGCACAGCAGGTTCTCCCATTCCTCTCTGCTTATATTGCGTAAGTCGCCGTTGGGGCTCGAGCTCTCGTCGAACCATATTTCCAATAACTTTTCAACGCCCTCAAAAAAGTGAGCTACGTTCGGCATGTTGAAATAATTTTGATCCATTAGATAAACAATCAAGCTAGGGATGAAAACGAAACGCCGACAAAACGATATTAAAACGAAAGATATTAAACGATACAAAATTGTGATATCGATAGGTGAGTAGTGCACTGCATGTTCTATAAAACGCGAAATCACAAAATAACGGTTAGTATTATCTAAATATTAAGCTCTGAGTATTTGCATTTCTCAAATAATTATTACAAATATTTACTTTTCGAATAGTAATGAAGTACAAAATAATTGTGAGATAACAATCAAATGTCAAATATTAACTGTGCGGATTATATCGATAGTTCAGAATTGTATTTTGAACTTAAATCGGTAGTGATCGATAACTAACCCTGTAAGCGATGAACTATGGGTGTTTTCGTTTTAGCCGCGCTCGGTCACACTTTCGTTGATGTGTGTGTTGTTTGTCGTTGTCTCCACGAAGCAATGTATTCTCTGTGTTCACTCTCAATAAATTGAATATGTAAAGCAAAAGTAGCTTTGAACTACAATTTCTGAACGGAAACGCGCTGCATGTGTACAAAGTATGTAATTTTAAGTCAAGCAACGGATGTGCAGTGTTTCTCTTTTGTTTGTTGTCTACCCGTGTCGGACCATAACTATATGTGTGTGTATGTGTATGTGCACATGTGTGTGTGTATGCGTTAGTGTATGTGTGTGTGTTTGAAAAGTGCATTTTGATTCTATATAAAAATATCCGCGCTGGCATGCGACTCGAAACGCCGAACAAAACAAAGAGGCGCAGCCAAATTCAAGTCCAGCTTTTGCAACTTTCAACAATAACCGTTAAAACTCTTCATTCTCAATTCACATTTTCGTATTTACTTTTCACATGTGCCGATAGATAAGATGCTTCCCTGTTTGCTTAGTATATTTACCTATCTACGTTCCCTCTTTTCTTGTTTGATTCATAAGCAAGATATGTCGACTGTATAACAGAAACAACAAAAACATCAACAATATCGCCGCCATTGAACAAATATTTATGACCAATAATATTTCGTCCGAATTTACTTGCCGACGATAAAACGCTGACGCCAGATTAAAACATTTTAATTTGTATACCCTGTGAACCCATTGAGCCATATATATATATATATGTATATAGATATAACTATAGATATTTATATAGTTTTTTTTCGATTCATCATGATTCGATCTAACTTTTTTTGCTTATATAAAAAAAAAATCACAGGTAAAGATCTAAGATTGAAAACAAAGATTTTAGATTTCTGAAATGTCTTCAATTTTTACTATATTATATACATTATTATCATCAGTTTAAGCTAGTTATTATATTATTATTAACTTATAGCCACAAAATTGAAGCAAGCACATTTGTAAGTTTTGCATAGCCCCCAAAGCAATATAAAGGGTATCTCTTGACAAGCACTTGGGGAAAAAAAACACTTTTATTTTGACAGTGTTTTCTGCATTGCCAAAGGCTGCTCAGATTACATGAATTTGTGACTCTGTCCGGCCAGAAAGCTGGATGTGTGGATACATTGGCTCATAGTTGTCAACGGAGCTGGGGCTTAGTACTCAGTCAGCGAAACTAGTAACAAGCGTTTAAAGCGGTTATTCTCGTTAGCTGTTGTTGTTGTTATTCTTGTGGAAAACTTGTTTTTATCGCTGACTGCGATAAAAATGGGACACATATTATAGCAGAAAAAAATAGAAAACAACAACATAAACAACAAATAAGAATGAAAACTCAGCTGAAAAGCATTCAAGAGCTGCCCATCTTTTTGCTTGCAGTTGCATTTTAAATTTCCGCAGCTCGATATCGTCGTTATCGATATGTGAATCATGCGCCGACTTGTTTACGTTTCTGAGCTGTGGCTCAATTTGAATTTCAGCTGCCCCCAAAAAGTCACACAGCATTAGCTGTTGGCCAAAAAAATAAAACAGAAGTAATATAAAAAATATACCCTTGCTATAATAACACTTAGCAATGGTTTCACAAAATATTTTTTAATTTTTAACTGAAACGTTTTTAATTTGAGTATGTTTTTTTATGTCACATTATCCTGTAGGAATAAGTAGTTATATGGTTAGTTACCATAAAGTAGGGCTCTGTGCAGATCATTCGTCAGTCGGTGTTTCGCGCCGAGAACATCTTTTTTTTCTTCTGTTGCCTTTGCAGACCAAAAACGTTGCGCAGGTTTTTCGATTCATTCGCATTTCGACCGCAGTCGCGGCAGCAACGCTACTTGCGAAACGGAACGAAACGGTAAATGAAACAACGCCCCGTGGCCGCTAAACGTGCGTCGGTCAAATTAAAACATAAAAAGAAAACTAAGCAGAAAATTAAAAAAAAAAAAACAAATAAATTAATAAAGCGCTGTGCGATAGCAAGTTACTTAAGAATTGTGCATTTATTTATCGGACAATAGTAATAATGGAATTAAATCTCAAGTGCTGCCTCCAACGGACGCTGATAAGCACACACACATTTTTTTTCTTTTTTTTATCAAAGTCTGTGCACATTTATTTTTTCTGCAAGTTGTCCTTTTTTTCGAGGAGAGAGAGAGAGAGAGAGAGTGAGCGGCAAATGCGGCAGCATTGAAATCAAAACAAAAATTTTGCAAATAGCCGTTAGCAGGCAGGCTGGCAGCACACATACATGCATGCACAAGTACATATGTGTGCCGTTAGGTTGCTTACTACAGTTGTGTGTAGAATTTTTTTGTATTATTCGTTTTCTTTTCTTTTTTTTTGGGTGTGTGAAAAGTGAAAGTGAAAATTTAGCGCAGGGAACGCGCACACACACACGCATACACACACACACACGCACACACACAAACACACACACACACACACTCGCGCAGGACATGGCAGCAAACGATAGAGCAGAAAGAGTGTGCAAGCAAGCGCGTGAAAGAGAGAGAGACCACGCATTGCTCCACGCAGGAGAGCATGCGTTTGGGGTCGAGGCGCTACAATTTGGAATTTGGCACAGCGTGTGAAGCGCACGCATAAACACCCCCGAAACAGCCTTGTGCTCTCTCTCTCTCTCTCTCACTCTCACTCTCTCGCTCGCTTGCTGTGCTCTGCGCATAGTAGAGTAAAGTATACAAAAGCATACGAATTACATAGTCCCTTCTTCACCTCCCCCGCCTCCCTTTTGCAGTAGCAGCCGCAGCAGCAGCAGTGAGTGTTATGCGCTAAACTCTCAAGTCAATTTTGCGCTGAAACGAGACGCTGTTGTCGTCGCAGCAGCTGCGTTGTGACGTCAAAAGCAGGAGCAGCAGCGCTGCCACAACTGCCTCCCCCACCCCCCTGTTGCCGCTGCCCGCACACACACGGAATAACAATAATAAGGAGTCCGTACCACAAAACGAAAAATAAATAAATAAATAACAAAAACGAACAAAGACAACGAGAAGACGTCGACTAGCCAAAAACGTGCGAAAGAGGGAGCGTAAGAGAGAGAAAAAGAGAGAGCTAGAGCGAAAGCTATCTTTGTGTGCGAGAGCAGCAGCAGCAGCAACAACAACAAGAGCGAAAACAGCGACAACGTTGCAAAAGGAGCAATAAAAATGGAACAGCCAAGCATACTCGTTAAAATCCTGCATTCAATACCGCATGTGAATTACACATTTCGCCGGGTTAATGACACCTTCAATCTGGATAGCGATGTTTACCTAGAGGTGAGTACAGCCACAAGGATACAAATACTACTATATAATACTACATTCGCCTTAGTTTTCATATATTCCGTTAAAATGTTGCCTCGAAATTCGACCTGCTTATGAAAATCATTAAACTCATATTGTAATTTGATAACATATCTTTAACCACTCTTGATTTTACATGTTTTGTATAGAATTAAAGGACTTTGAGAAATAAGTAGAAATAAGCTTACGCGCACAACTTATACGTTCGGCATAGTCTCTTTTTTTTATTATTATGTTTTTTTTTTATATATATATTTTGCATATTGATATTTTCTGGGTTAAACTCCTCAGTATAGAGTAGTTTTTAAGTTAGCTGCCTCAAGTGGTACTTCGCTGTAGTGGTGGTGTTGCCCCACTTGAGACCCCAAAATTATGCACTTGAAGTGCGTTCCAATTTACATTGATTGCATTTTGATTTGTTTAGTTTGCCATCTTCTCGAAGGACTCTATCTATACATCGTATAAGCGTTTACTCTACTCGAGTGCTGCCTAAATTTCGAACTCTCTTTTACCTGTGTAAACCGTTCGCACTGTGCTCTCTCTCTCTCTCTCGCTCTTTATCTCTCAAAACGCCCGCTCGGAGTGTGCTGCAATTGCTGCATTTGACTCTCTACAACGCCAGAAACAGAAACAGCAACAACAATTTCGATATTTCCCATTTTTTTTACGCCTTCTGTTGTCTGGGAGCGTCTGTCGAGCCCTTTTTAGTTTCGTTCCCACAACGTTCCGCCTCGTTCCGGACCCGGCTGCTTACCATGTGCGCTACATGTGCCCAGATTCTTGTCTACCTCCGCCTTCGCTTGGAGCGAGTGCGGGAGCGGGGTGGTGGTAATACGACACACACTTCCGGCTTCCCATTTGTTTCATTCTTTTTGTTTGGTTTCTTTTGATTGCCGCTGCCGCTAAGTATCAATAGGCATCATCGCTGTTGGGCCGAGCCCTAACCGAATCGAATGCGAACGCAAGACTGAAGTCTGAAGGACTCTAAAGACCCCCCTAAATGCAAAATTCATTGAACTTTTTTTAACCAAAGGATTTTTAATTGAAAAAATCTGAACAGTATCACTATCTAATCTACTATCTAATCGATCTGAGAAACGTTGCCCAAGTGTGTCAATTACTCAGACAATAATAAATGCCATAACCAAAAACCAATGTTGAGGGTATTATTATCAACCAAGTCGATTTAGTAACCGGCTCGGAGTCGTATATCATTGGAGTCCTATATCATGTCTTAGGAACAATCTGTCAAAAGATTTATTCTCTTATTAAGAAATTTAGTTTTCACCAAGATAGTTTCATCAAATTCAAATAATTCGAACTTCGATTGAACATTTAGATGTCAGCAGATTAGGTCCGGTCCACAAGGGTATGTAATCTTCGGCGTGTTGTTTCCTGTTTTGTTTATTTTCCGTTGGATTTTCCTTCAGCCGGGAAAAACGCAGCTGTAAAATTTGATTGAAATTAGCTGGTCATTGCAATAGCTGCCGGCTGTAAAAGGAGTACGTGAAAAGGAGGAGGTAGAATAAAATGGTAGAGGTGGTTTCCAGCGGCAACGCTGATGCCATTGTCAAATTCAGGTCAACTAAGCGCAGCTCCGCTCTCTCCCACCCTCCCTCTCTCTCCTTCTCTGTCTCTCTCTCTCTCTCTATCTCTCTTTCTCGCTCGTTTTTACTTGGCTCTTTGCGCGGTTCAGCTCGGATTTGGCTTTGGCTTTTTCTCTTGGATGTGGATGTAGGTCAGCTGACGCTGCTGCACTGGGCGTAGTTTTTTACGCGCGTCAGCAAAAGCAACCGGAGCAGGCGTAGTCACAATTCAGAGCAGGTACCAGGAAGGGGGAGGCAGGCAGTTTTTGATAAGGGGGGATGGGAGGGGGTGGTAAAAGCTGTTTCTGTTCCAATTTTGGGATGCAGGTGAGTTTACCATTTGCCGGCCATAGACTCCGGTCGCGTTCGTTTAGGGGTCGTCGGGGTTGAACAATCAGCCATGAGCTAGGCACGTCACATGGGGATTAGCCATTGTCATAATGGGGTTGACAATGAGCCAGCACTTAAGCCAATTCTGTTTGCGGTTGGCTGGCAAATGAGCCCACTAAGCTAATCTGCTTATCGACTGGTTGATTTGCCTGACTGTTTCCCTATTAAATGTGGAACGCGACCAAATTCTATAGGCGCATTAGATTTGGATCCCAAAAGACTTACCAAAGAAGCTAGAAAGTTAAATAGAGAGAGAGGTGAGAAAACTAATACAGTCCCTTATATATTCTGAAGTTTCGTGAACTAGAATTTATATAGTGTGTAAAGAAACTACAACTGCATCAAAGACCGTTAAAAGTAAACCTCACTGTGGGACTCTTACATAAACTGACTACTCAAATCTTCACATTTATAGACACTGAGTAATACAGCTAAGATTTGTCTATCTTAACTTAAACAACGTGTGTCGTAAAACAAATCTTCTATCCAAATTTGGAATATAATGATACGTTTCCTTATAATCAAGATGAGTATAAAATTGGCAATTCCATTTGCTTTCTTATCTCTTTGTTCAAGCATGATTTTCAATCAGCTCAGCATCAACCACATATTTGGTATGAAAATCGCTTCAATTGCTTCCCCCTTCATCATCGCTGATAACCGCAAACCTGGCAACATCCTAGGGGCACTGGCTATTGTGTGTTGTGTTTACTCGTTATGTCTAGTCTGTTAATTCAAATTGTGTTTAATCAGCTCATGTCATTCAGTTGTGTTCTTTTTCCTCTCTATCCTGTTTCTAGCCAACCCTTTGCCCCTAATCCTCCTCCTTCTCCTTTCCCCCTTTGTTTTTAGGCTCACACATTTCAATAGTTGCTGTTGCCGTTGCTGTTGCCGTTGTTGATGATGATCAATTTAACCTTCAAATAGCTACACAATTGCTCTTGACAACAATGACACCAACAACTAGCAACCTGTTTTCCCCCATTCCACCCTACGACCTCAATAGGTTGTGTGAGCTGCTCTCTAGTGTTGATGAAGAGTCTCTCTCTCACTCACTCGCTCACTCAGTCAATCACTCACTCACTCCCTCCTGTGCTGTCTTATCTGTTTGTCTAGTTGTCCGTCCAAGGTGATGACGCACTGTTGCTGCAAATGTGCGGGCAGCTTAAAGAGGTGCAGGGGAAATGTGCACAACATTTAAATGGGATTGTTTCTCGCTGTTACTCTAGGTCCCTGCTCTGTCGTCTGACTGGATAACTCGTTACGCATTGGAACCCGTATATCATACATATATGCTGTGCCAACAGTTGACTGACTCTCTTTCCAATTATTGATGCTTGTTGCTTTTCATTGTATTACACCCTCTGTAAAATGTGTTATAAATTGCTGCAAGTCTTAAGCCTATTTAACCATGTTTCCTTATGCCTATTTTCTCTTTTGAAGCGCAAATTGTTGAGCTCTTTCAATGGCAATGCATTTTGGTATGCACTGAGCATGTTTTAATCACGAAAATTGTACAAGAAACCCTTTTTTCCAATCGTATGAATCCGAGGGAGAATAATCAGCAGTCTCGCTAGGTTTCCAAATTTAGTAATCCAATTCAATTTATAGCCTTTGCTTGTTCGGTGTAATCCTGTGGCATGTCACAGCTGCTTCAGCCTATGCATATTTGATGACTGTCTCGAACATCTCTCGCAGTAAATGCAGTGCTGCAGCAGCTGGCAGCAGTTGGCAGCTCACAGTTAGACCTCAAGTCAAGTCAGAGTTTACGAACTGGCCGACTATATTTAGAAGGGCCCAATCGAAACTATCTGAAATCAAATTATCAAGCACTTTGAGCAGTTTCTCTTCCACCCTCTCCCTCTCTCTTTCTCTTTCTCTGTGTTTGCTGACTTTCATTTTGGGTTGTTGCAATTGAAAATACAATCGGAAAGATGCACACAGCTCGCCCTTGCCTTTTTTTCATCTGTCGCTCTCGTTCTCGCTGTGGCTTCTCAGTTTTTCCGGCTGTCTGCCTATCAAATGCAACCACAACAATTGCAACAAGAACAAGAAGAAGAACTGCCAGGCAGCTGCCCTCACATTTACCAGATGTATCTACAAGATACATGGCATGACAATATGCCTACTTACAGATACTCTTGTATCTGCTGTCGCTTTTACGACTCGTCATAAAACTTCTGCAATTCAATCACTTTTGTATGTGTCGCAGATATACAGACACACTAACACAATATACAATACAGATACTCAGATCTATAGAGCCTGCTATCAGCCCATTGTATTTGGCCTGACTTCTTGTCTTGAATCGGACTCGGAACGAGGCAAACTCGAACCAGGCATTTCAGATGGAATGCCCTGGAA
This sequence comes from Drosophila atroscutellata, assembly GCA_035041605.1. Lineage (NCBI taxonomy): Eukaryota > Metazoa > Arthropoda > Insecta > Diptera > Drosophilidae > Drosophila > Drosophila atroscutellata. The sequence goes on along the minus strand of JAWNLA010000108.1, from coordinate 25,158,030 downwards.
CTGAGCTGCTGCTGCTGCCGCCTGTTTATCTCATTTTGACGAGCTGCATTGTTTATTTGTGCAACAAGCGTCGTCGACTTTGGAATGTTTATTTGCTTTGCTGTATTTGCTTTTGCCTTTGCCTTGGCTGCTCTAATTTCGTTTTGATTTCGATACATTCAAACAGATACACAGCCAGCCAGAGCAGGAATTGTCAACCAACAGCAAACCGATGTTTTCATACTTTTGCTGTGCGAGCACATTTATAGTAATATAATGTTCATTTGATATTGTCCAAAACTGTTGGAATTTTATAAATGGTAATCGTTTTACATATAAAAATTCAGCTAATGATAAATGATTCCAGGTGATGGAAGAAAATTTTGAAAATGTCTAATTCCGGTCACAAAGTCAACCTCCTTATATGTAGTACATCTAAGATCGACGGATACGTCTGTTAATACCCAATTAAATCAACAGAGACGTGGTCAAACTTAGACCCAAGCCCGTAAAGATCAATTCTGGGGTTTGGTTTTATTATGAGCTCAGTGAATAAAGTATTACGTGTGTTGCTATGAATGCGTAATACCCAGCACAAGTATATTTCTGTAAAAGAGGATGCCCATGAGAGAGGCCACATCGTTTACATATTTCAAATACCCTAAACACTTCCCCCCCCTCTCCAAAAAGAAAAAACTACGTTGAGCAGCGGCCACACAGGCAGTCGTCGTTACAAAAGTATTCGAGAACCAAACCGATCCGTTGAAAACAGTTCAAAAAATCGAAGCCGTGGCCCACGCTTCGATCGACTGACTAACTGGACTGGACTGGACTAGTCAGCAGGTTTTTACAGCTCCACCCTTTGTGCTGCCGCTCGCCCCTATCGCTGACTGTACAAAAACCAAAAAAAAAACAAATAAAACTAAAAAAAGTTCAAGTTCAAAAACGTTTCGATTTCATTTTCGATGTGTGCCCAAATTGGATGTTTAGTGGGCGTCCCAAGTGTATCTCTGTCTATGTCTCTTTGTTGCTTGTATTTTGTTTTTAGTCATATTTTTCTCGAACATTAAGCAGACAGTTTTTTCTCTTGATATCTCCTTAGCCCCTCGGCATGCTCACTCCCCATTCCATTCCCCCGACCCTCCTCTTTCATGTTGTGTGAAAGTTTGGCGTATATATATATATATGTTTTATATGTTTTATATATATATATATATATATATATATATATATATATATGTTTTCTGATTTTTCTGTTAACGGCTTAAGAAGAAATCTCTCGCCAAGACGCTGCGGCAATGTTTGGATCCCAGTATTTGTTTATATGCGCATCGATTTTATGATCTGCAGAGCCAGCAACATAATTGACTCGATGTTGATGATGATGTTTAAGTTTCTTATTGGAACATTTGCCGAATGTATGTCAGTTGGGTAAACGATATATTTGATCAAATAGTGGCATAACGGATTTTAAGTTCCCTTTATCGACAGCTAGGCATCTGTCAGATGGACAACTCACATTAACTCTCATTAAATAATCAACTTTAAGCATTTCAAAAACTAAGGAATACAAAAGCAACTTAATAATTTACCACTAGGTAGCAGTAGTAGTAATAGTACTTGATTGAATTTCAAATTATATTTGCCATTGTTATTGCTACTTCACTCTAGGGACATATATATATAGGTATATTTATGGATCACTTTGGGTCAATACTTTATAATGCAGTTCCTTTGTTCTTGTTGGGCGTGTTCGTTCGTATTTGCATTCCCAATTGTTTCAATACATAATAAGTATATGTGTGCCATATAATATGTGATCTTTATTCTCATCTAGAAATTGCGCAATTGTAATTCCGTGCTGGCCATTCAATCTTTTTTTTTCTTTTGTTGTAGTTTTGCTGGTGCGTCACGTCACGTGATTTGCATATGAAACGATTGACACGTCAATGGCATGACTCCAGCTGGCTGGACTGCCCCAACCTACCCAACCTACTACGTACCCCTCGTTGCCGTTTTCAGTGGGGGTCTAGAGAAGTGCGTTTGTATACGTAATTTTCCCTGCCATTTGTGCGCACTTCCTCAACTTCCTCTGGCGACGCTTTTCAATAATTTGCCTCGGCTTTTTATTTATTCATCGAGCACAGGGCATAACCAGTCTCTGGCTGCCCGTAGACCGACCTGTCTATAACTATGCCCATGCCTATGGATATGGCTATGGTTATGGCTGTAACCACTGCTTTGGCCACTTGGTTTTAAGTTGTTTTTTGAGTTTAGCTGTTTTTTAGTTTGGTCTTTGTAGGTTTTGCTTCCTGTGCGATACGTCAAGCACAAGCAGCTCGATGACACTTCCGTTTGGGGAGCCAACAGCATAGCCATTCGCTATGCCAAGGCTGCCAAAATCACAGGATTGTGTACAACTCACTCCTGGCTACTACTGTTGCTGCTGCTGCTGCAACTGCAGTTTGTTCCCATTCTGTCGTGCAGGCGGACATGTGCCCTATGGGTCTAGGTTGCTTTTTCAATACCCTTGCTGAAGAAGGCATATCCGTTGTGATGATATTTGTGTAACAGCCTGACTATGATGCAACTTTCATTAAGTCGAGGAGCTTATATGATGTAACTGATCTGTCTGTTGAGTGGCAAAGATACAAATTCAAGTGAATTTTATCTTCGGCATTCCGCAGATTTTTGTTCATCCCATTTGCCGTTTATATTCTATGTTGCTTGACCCGTTATCATCGCCTTCAAATTTCGGCATTTGCTTTGTTCTCTGCGTCACTCTGATTGCAGTTGCAATTATATATTCAGTTGCAGTTACAATGGCATTTCCAGTCGCCGGCGCAGTTGCTTTTGCAGTTGCAGTTCCAGTTACTTTTAACTACCCCGGAAGCAGCTCGTCATGAAGCCGAGTCGGATATATATATACATATGTACATATTGTGATACGATATTATGTCGCATTTGCGGCACGACTCGGCGGCAGTTCGCTGTTATGTGCGCTTACATATATGCATAACTGTTACCGTACACACACTTCTGCTCATAACTGTTGTTTGGCTAAGGGCATTTGTTTAATTCGTAGAAAAAACTGGTTTTTTCCATCATATCGCAGCACTCGACTTGGGCTATGTTGACGTTCTAATTTCGGCGCGACGCTAAGAGCCAGGGCAGTCGGTAGGCTCTCAAAGCAGGCCTAGGGGTATTAAGGGGATAGCCGGACGGGGCGGGACTGCCAGTGTCGAAGTTGTCGCAGCTACAAAACAAAACAAAAAATGTTACGAGAGTCACAAACAACGCCTACGTATATGCGTATGCCCCAGACAGCAACTAAAGACACGACTGCTTTGTGGTGGCTGCAACAACAACAACACAACAACAACTATATAAGTTGCATTTCAAATATGAAAGTTTGTTTCGCCTCTCAATGCTTATATTGAGAGCGTGCGACGAATAGCGCTGCCAACTTGTTATTAATGCAAGATGCAGCTTCATTAATTATTAATTTTTTTTTTTTTTTCAAGTTATGCATTATATTGTAAGATCACCTCAGGCAGTTTTCTTGTATTCCACATGAATCTGCTACTCAGTGATATGCCTGTGAAAATGCATTGTTATCGCCTATTCGTTCTCTATTTTTTTTTAATAATTAAAAATAATGGAAATAAATCACATTAATAACATTATAATTGAATTTCAAAATAACCGCCCATCTTTCTTGAAATGCCGGCTGTTTATGGCATTGATATTGCCTCACTTTTGCTAAGACTGTTAGACTGTTAGATACGCTATAACGGTCAAATGATCGATATGTAGTTGATGTATCGATTAAGCTTGCGTAAAATTATCGATAGAATGGATTAACATCAGTTTAATTGAAATTCAAGATCTGTTTGGGAAATTTCATATGAAAATGTCAATATTCGAAATATATAAATGAAAATTTCTCAATATATGTATTGGATTCACATTCTACAATTTCTTTGCATAATTGACTTAGACTCGCTCGATAGAACTGTTGGATTTTGGATGGTCTGAATAACACTTAGTGCTAATTCCCATTACACATTCTCGATTATGCGGGTAGCTTTCGCTGGCTTTTACTAGATGTGTCATGCGCGTGCTTGCTTTAGTAAAAACTGTACACATTTCCCACAGACAATTCTCAATTGGCAGTTGGGATGGAATATGAAATACACACACACAAAAATCAAAATGCCAAGGTTATTGTTGTTGCTCATAGAAATTTGCCTTGATTTAATTCAATTTAACGGCGTCGCTGTACGCTGGCGCGTAATTTGCCAAGCAAAAGGGCTGCCACCTTTAACTTAAGGGCGGAGGAAGGGTTTGTTGTCGGCCGGCATTCGGGGCCTGTTTGTCATGCTTGTTACGTTCAAATTTTCGACTCATTTTATAGTTGCGCTCAGAATGCATAAAATTGCCATGGTTCAACTATGGGCAGAGGTAAGCGGTAACGGAGGGGGCCTGTGTGGGTCAGAAGCGGATCCAAGCCAGGCACGGCCCGCCAAAGAGTCATTCAACTCCGAGCGAGGACACGCAAGTACCTAACAACAACAATCACAATAAACAAGTATAAGTGGCAGGAGCAGAAGTTGGCACTCGCCAGTTTTAATGATTATTTGCATGTTGCACATTCCAAAAGACGACGCTAAAATACATATAAATAATAAATATGTCCCCATCCTGTAGTTAACTTTTGTACTTTCTGTTTGCTGCTTTCTGTGGCGCAAATCTGCTAATGCCTGTGCACATTTGTTTCCACCAGTTGTGTGTGTATAGTTCGATTGAACTTCACTGACGAGTTGGACTACCAATTTGGTTGTCATAATTGCTGTTACTTGTTGCTGCTGTTGTTGTTGTTGTTGCTGTTGCTGTTGCTAATTTTGTTCCTTATGTGTCAAGTGGTGTTCTGTGTAGATCGTTCGCTGACTCATGTCCATGAAGCCATGAAGCGGGCAGACATTGGTGTTCAATAACCCGGCATGAAATTTGATCAGACCCCCACCCACCCCAGAAGCCGACATGTGCATATACACACACCTACACACAAACACAACACACCCACGCATGCTTAGGTGGATATCATATACAAACTGGAGAGTATGCATTGAATTACAAATGAATAACTGGGTGGTGGCCGCCAGCTTTAATGAAATGTAGACATAAGAAAATTTCTTATATAGTTTGCACATACTTTTAATAATAATATATATATTTGTATAAATATTCGTTGCTCGTCCGGTAAAGCTAATCATAATACTATATAGAAATCCCGCCTTTCACTCCAATCACTGGATATGTGAAGAGTCGAGCATATTTAACTTTAGACAGTTTACTTATTTTTTAATGAGTGTCAATGAAATTTCCGTTAGACCAACGATTTTTTTGGCCCGTTGCCTTCCGTTGCGCTATCGTTAAACTTATCCTGGCAACTCTGGGCCAAAACTTTGCCGGCTGGCTCCTTGCTTTTGTTGCTCTGCTCGCTCCTGTACTTGTTCGTATTGTATTCGTGTCGTGGCGTAGTGTTGCCAATTCAATTAAATTTTGCGCCCAAAACGGGCCCTAGCGACAAAAGAATTAACTTTGCAGACGTATTTTTACACATTTTCGTTTCGTTTTTCGCAGGGCAGCCAACTAACAACAACACAAACAACAAGACCAACACACATCGAACTCAAACAGCAGAAAACGAGCAGCAAGTCATTCAATTAAAAGTTCACTCAATATCCAGTGTCTCCTTTCACCTTCCCTTCCCATCCTTTGAATTACGCCTGGTGTTATGGACGCTTGGCTTGATCCCGTTTGGACCCCAGCCAATTGTTTTTACCATCTTGATTTTTTCGGTTAGATTATTAGCAAAGCAAAAAAAAAAAAGATTGTTTTTTTTTGTAATGGCATTCATATTTTAAAAGTCGATTAAGATGATGAAACATTAATTTGGCAACAATAACAGCTACTTGAACTCTATGACATAAAAAGAGATAGATATCACAAATAATATAAAATATTTAATTGTTGCAAGTGTGCCAGTCAAAGGGTCGGCGCGGCTACCTCATAGATCCGTGACAACATGACGTACGACATCTAATATTTGGTCCGAAATATTATAATGTTTTTCTTCGTTTTAAGTTGACATTGGTCTGAATATCTTAGTAAAAAAAACCAAATTAACTTGAGCAGGAACAAATATAATAGCCATAACAGTCATCCGATATGCTTTAAACTGAGAAGTGTTCTGCATAAAGACGAGCATAGCTATATCGATTTTATTGGGTCGGAGGCTTCTCGTATACCCCCAACAAGGTTACAGAAATGCCCGGCGCAGTCAGCTTATAATATGAATATTGATCGGATAGAGACTTTCAAAGCTGAGCGATCGGAAGGCAATCCATCGAAGAAAACTTTTTTAATCGGGATACGTAACAAACCTGTTAGAAATTTGTCCTCTTCACAGATTTGCAATAACAGATTTATTTCATATATTTGTTGCATTGCTGATTATAGGAAAATCGCGTATTTGGATGTTGAATACAAAGATGAATTGGGAGTTTTTAATTATGTTTATATTTACACACTATTATTGTATAGCTGTAAAACAACTCTCATTCTCTCATTTTCAGAGCTTGGGCATTCTGGCCTCCATTCCCGCCGGCCTGCTGATACTCTCGCTGCTTGGCCTGCTGCTGTATTTGCTGACGCGCTGCTGCGATCGCAAGCAGCGCAAGCCAAGCGCCCAGCGTTGCCAGAGCTGCTCACTGGTCATTATAACGTTGATGACCTGTGCAGCTATTGGACTAGGTAAGTGCCGGCGCATTGAACCCATTGAGTTGTGTTTGTGTTGCTCCTCCATCCAAGCCCCACTCCCAACGCCCTCTCTTGGCCTTTGTTCCCATGGCCATGCCAAAGGCAAGAGAGCACTTTGACGTCGCGTGTTTAACTTGGCAATTAGCCAAAAGTAACCGTCGCCGATTGCATTGCTCCATTAAATGTGTGGCTTGCTTTTTGACACGTATCCAGATTTATGGGCGCTGATCGCCGACGGAGTCGTGTCAACTGTCAAGCATGAGCGAAATTTGAGGGAGACGCCATAACCATAAAAAAAAATCAGCTGCAATTTTAAGAACAAAAAATAAATAAAAATTTGCCCATACGGTATATAAAGTATGTCAAAGTGCCAAAGGTAATGCCCCTAATCATAACGAGTTGAGTCCAACACAATGAGACCATCTACAGAACAGTGCCGGCGCCGGCGACAGCTACAGCAACAGTAACGACTGCGAGTGGCATCATTATAATCCAACCTCCGCATACAATTAAATAATAATTAAATTAGCGCTCTTAATTGGCTCACAAATGCGGCCACGATCTTTGTCATCATACGCTCAAGCAATAGCCGACGTCAACGTGAGCAACTCTCCCTTTTGGCAGAGTTGGATTTGATATAGAAATATAGCAAATAGAATTGGAAAATGCAGTTGTCTTCTTCTGTCCTGAGCACCTAAGTTTAACTAAGGATATCTTCCTTGATTTTCATTCAATTATCTCCTGTGCTCCACATTTTCTGATGTCTCTCTTCCTGACTTCAAAGCATGGCAATGAGTTAGTCCTAGACGATAAACCGATGCTCAAACAACTTTGAAATAAAATTTTCCATTGTTTTTCTTTTTTTAGGTTTATATGGCAATGATGATTTCCACAATGGTCTTCTGCAGGCCTTCAGCTCCGGCAAGAAGGTGGAGAACCTCGTGCTTAATCTTAAACAAGAGGTAAGTTTACTAAGGTAGCCTTTGAATGCAGAAACACTTTCCTTGTGGAATACTAACCGGGATTATGAAATGAAAGCAAAATGCACAAAATACAGTTGAAAATTCTTTGCCTGAGTGTGGAAAAGTTAAAGTTTTCGAAATCAGAGTTGGAGCATTTTCTAATTGCATTTGCACATTGCAATCTCATTCGATTTCATTCGATTATAATGCACTTTTTAGCGTCATATTGCAGGCTATGATAATATTGAGTTATACAGCAAACAGACATGCCTCTAATTCTTTATGCCGCCTCCCACAACTCAACGCATATGTACACACACGTATCTCTTTGGTGAAGGCAACGGCGAAGGAGGAATGCGAGTTGCACAGGACACTCTGTCACATGCTAGTCAAAGCTTTGGATTTGATTTTCCCATTCATCAACTTTGTCAGCTCAAATTGATTATAAAGTGTAGAAGAGGATATTATGATTTTGCTGTGATGTGTGACTCGAAGTAGACTTTTCCGAATTATACTCCATAAGTATACTTATGGAGTATATATATATATATAGCATCACTTGCCGACTCGACATAATCGTCATTCAAATATACATCTATATATACTTATAATCTCCACTCCCACAAAGCAACACTCGGCCGCGAGATTTAAGTTATAGTATAAAGTTAGGCGTAGCATACATGTCACCCTTTCTGATACGACATAACTATATAAATTTGGAATATTAAGTTCCCAGTTAGAACACATCCAAATAAAATTTGTTTAAAACGTACAAAAATATATGTTAATAATAAGGAACTCAGAACTCAAATTAGATGTCAGCAGTTTTACTCCGGTCTACAAGGATATATATAATGTTCGAAGTGCATAATGTATGCATATGTATATAAACACACACACATATATAGGAACCGATAAGGCAAAAGGTTAAAAGAGTGTGACGAGAAAAAAGCGAACGTGGCGGAGCGAACGTGGCGGAGCCAACGCACAAAGTCAGATTCAAAGGGCAAGGAGAAAGGGCGGGTGCGGGCCGAGTTGTGGGTGGTGTATGGCTTAGGTGCGGACAAGATGATACTGTGGCCTAAACAGATGGCTGGCATTGCTTGGCTCTTAACTTAAATGCTATTAATTATCTAGGCACAGGAGTAAACACACATCTACTCACAGACACATGGGTGACAGCCCAGACAGTGGTCGGGGCTGGGGCTGGGGGGTGGGATTGGGTAAGTTCGGTCTTGGGCTTTGCGTGAGTAGGTATTCGTTGCTTTTAGGCAAGTCCTCGACCCTATGCCCTGTCACGCTTCCCATGTCTGCAATGCCCATCTGCTCTCTCTTTCTTTCCTTCTTTCTGTCTTTCTCTTTGGCTGTGTATTGAAAGCATTGCACGAGTGCGGAAGCAAAAGCATTAAGGGGGGAAAAAACTACTATGTTTATGTGCAACGTTTGCGTCCTTTGTTTCTGCTTGCCAGCTGTATGTCTGCCTGAGTTGGCGACTTCTTCTCATCTATCTTTCAGTCTCTCTCTCTCTCGAGCGTGTGTGTGTGTGTGCACCAGTCCTTTGTGGAAGCTTTCCCTTTACCCATTTTTGGTCATTAACTTTTGAACTGCTCTCACCTGCTGCTGCTGTTGTGAGTCAGCGACTTGGAGTAAGTTCAGTAATGGACGAACCCTAATATGCACATATCCAATGGCTTTTCGGGGGTAGTTGTCGCCTGAATATCGCTTTTATAATCAAATGCGACAACATCTTTAAGCTTTAATCTATGCGAATTATCCTATGAGAGTTTGCTTAAGGAGGATATCTAAGAGATACGTGATCTTTGGCTCGTATGGAAGGAGACGTCTCCGACCCCAGTGTTATAGCCATGTCCGTCTGCATGTCTGTCATGGATATGCCACAGTCGGAGCGATCCGAATTGAATTATTATATCATATAGCTCCTATGTTTTTTTTTTTCGTTTAAAAAGATAACCAGCAAAATTCAACCAATTTGGATAGCAAAAATCACTCATATCCGACGACTATATCATATAGTTTTCATATTCATATTCTGTCGGTTTTTTTTCTTTTCATATTTGTGAAATTTTGATGTCAGCGAGTTGGCTCCGCTCTGCAAGGGTATGCAATCTTTTATTTTTGCCTATATATTTGTGTTATGGTTGCATTCACATTTTGACAATAAATGAAGAAAACTCGTGCAACGTAAAATAATTTATATTTGGCTTTTATTGCAATTCTTATATCACGTTCTTATAGCTAAAACCTATTATTGTCTTCAGTATCTGCTGTGCTTCATTTTCCACAAAACCAAAAAAAAATGTTAACTCTTTGTTTCTGTGTGCTCTGAAAAGCGCAAAAGTTGATTACCGATGTGAGTTTCAGTTCCAATTTGTTATTTTTTTTTTGTTGTGCGAGCTGCACAAAAACCGCTTTAATTGTTGTCGTAAATTTATAAAGTTTAGAAGCCATTTATTTAAATGAATTAAATACTTGCATCTTTGCGCTTGGGAAATAATTGTTTGGCTACCAGGGTGGCTGGCATTTTACCACATCAATAAAAATATATTGGTCTTGTAGAATATCCATCGCGCCTGTCTGTTCGTCTGTATTAATTCAACTTTTTCGGACACTCCTAGAGCTATAGATTTACAACTTTGAACCAATACTCGTCTATACTGTTGGTGTTTGGTCCACTTCGGGAGTAATAAATCGATAAGTTCAAATGCAATAAGCCACATACATGGCATTATTTTAAAATTGATTAGTGACGTCCTTCATGATCGACAGCGATAACGCTAAATAACGGTTATGTCTTCTACCACCAAATTAGGAAATTGCAACGTTCTCAGTTGATTTATCATGAACCATTTATGCTTTATTTGATCGCAGCTAACTTTACTAAAATATTTCAATTGTCTAACTTACAGACTGAAACCATCAAGCGTGATCTCGAAACGAAAATGGCCTCCCACAATGTGGTGGCTCAGGTGGAGAAGCCGCATAATCAATCAATCAATCAAACGGCTGTCATGCTGCTTATCGCGACGTCCCGTTTGGTAAGCGAGAATACTTCACGTGCAGTCACCTCGCTGGACAACATGGTCCTCTACTTCATGAAGACAAAGGGCAGTGAGAATGAGACCTCTTTAATGGGCATACTGCACGTACGTCTTTATATTATAATTTATGTATATATGTTTGGAGAGGAACAATTCTACAATCTACTTTCCTTTCTCTCAGCTTGGAGATTTGTACGAGTCCATACGCTGGCCGGCTACATTGGCTTTCCTCACCCTGCTGCTCTTCCTGTGCACTGTGCTCGTCATTGGTGTCGCCCGTCGCTCCCGATGCACTCTAATCTTCTTTAGCGTTTCGGGCTTGTTTTGCATCATCATCTGCTGGCTGCTAGCCGGCATCTACTTGGCCTCCAGCGTCGCAGCCGGCGACTTCTGTATGCGTCCGCATGAGTTTATGTGCCGGCAAGTGGGCATGGTTAGTACCATTCTGATACTATGGCGCCAGTTGATGTCTCTATAATGAGCTCTCCTTCTTTCGATGATTACAGCGGAGTCCATATGTCTACTTCCTCAACTGTGGTACGTTGCGCAATCGCTTTATTCTTCGCCTTAACGAGTCTCGGGATCTTGTGGAGCGCGCTCGTGAGAGCGTTGAAATAATGCAACGGTGAGAACCAAGTAACAGGCAAAGCCGTGTACCAGCTTGTAATATGTATATATATATATCTTAATCTTTGGCACAGCATGAGCCAGGACACCTATCCCCGCATTGACATACAGCGCACCTTGAATGCCATGGACAACGATCTGGAGGAGACTAAACGAAATCTGACCAATCTTTCGGCCACACTGGACAGACGCGCGATTGACCGCCATTATGCCGAGGCACTGCAAGGCCTCTGCGGCATTGGGTTGCTCGGCCTCAGCCTGATGATGGTCGCCGGCTTGCTTACCTCATTTCTCCTCACTATACTCGTCTATGCGGACTCGCACGCCTGGATTTATTTGAGCAAGCGGTAAAGAGAAAAAACAACGAAATTTGTGAACTTAGTTGCATTTTGAACAAATTTTTTTTTTTGCAGACCCACACTGGACGGCGACAAGTCGGAGACTGCGCCACTATTTTCGGCCTCAAATGCACCAAGCGCAAGCATTTCGCCGACGGCGCCGATGAGCACGGGCACCATTAACCGCACGCTTCTGCACCATCAGCAGGCGCATGGTGGACCCATTGGCGGCAGTGTGGCCGGTGGAGCTGCGGCTGGACAGACGGGTACACTGCCTAGTGGCGGCAGCATGGCCGGTGGCAATGGCACCGGCCCATATAGGAATGGCTCAGCAGGCCTGCGACAAGGGTTGGCATCACCACCATCATCACAATCAAGCAACAATACATCAACTTACCACCACCACAACAACAACCACCACTACAACCACAACCACACACAGCATAGAACTAACTTAACGGCAGCGGCGTCGGCATCGGCGGCCACATCGCTGGCCAGCCGTAACAACGGCGGCCGCCGTTCGCCGTCGCCGCCGCCCGGCTATGATTTGGTGCATGGCACAAGGCATGAAGTTTAATTTCTTATTCTTTAGTTATCGCTTTAGTTTTGTCTTAGTTTAGTCTGTAGACAAAGCGTTAGACAGTCGACTGCACAATTCTTTTGGTTATACATTTTTATTTGTCCATGTGTAAATTACGTTACTTTACTCTAGTTGTCTTTGGTTTTCACCTGTTGATTTCACTTTTGTTTGGTTTAAATCACATTTGTTGTTGTAATGTGCCCTCTGCCTAGCACACTAGGCCTCTACTACCTGCATGACATAAAATAACTTAAGTCACATATATCCAATATATATATATATAAATATATATATATATATACCGTACAAGGACAATAACCTAACGCGTAACGCAGACACGATACATGCACCACCAGCAGCATCAGCATCAGGCGCAGTATTGGGGGTAGTTAAGCAACGAGGCGCGATTTAAATCATTTCTAACCACTGGTTGCAGCTTCATTGTTTCATCACCCCATTTATCATTCCCATGCATCTACCCTGCAATAACATTTTACTGCATTCTTTACGTGCAGCAGAACTTGGTTGCGCTGACAGAGAAACAAATATCTTCAAGATATAAAAAAAAAAAACAACAACAACAACAATCAAGATAGCCTTAAAACTGAGAGAGTTCAACTTAACACACAAAAAAGAGGACTCTGCTAGTGTTGGTGATCAATACCACTACAAAATTATAATACGCTCTACAAGAGTTTAATACAAAATTGAACTAAAGCTTGTCAAATGTAGCTCTTTGAATACAGTGCTTCGAAATATCCAAATAGCCATTTGTCGGAAATAAATTTTAACACACACAAATCTTTATACAACAGAGAGTGCGAGACGTGTTCCAAAAATCTTTGGATTTATACATTTCAAAAGAATAGTGAGGGATATCCATAAACGAATTATTTAATGGATAGTATAATAGACTCCCCACCCATTTATATTTTGCTGACAGGCTTAAAATTGTTTCCATTGAGTGTGGAAGGACTAATAAAAAATGAATATCAGAGTTGCCTTACAAAATTCAATTATCTCAGCTTGCCATTGTGTAACAATATTTGCATTATGTACAGAATAAGCAACATTTTAGACACAAAATGTTTTCAAAAATAATTCTATGACTAACTCAATAAGAATTCGGTTTTTAAGGAAATAAAAATAAGAACATTTTGAGTCTTTTATATGCAAGAGTTGTACATTTCTTTCGAGACAATTTCTGATAATATATATATATCGGTCGCATAAAAGTTTGGTAAACACTTGTGATTTCAAAGTGTTGCAAGAAATTCGTATGTTCGTGTAGAAGAGTCGGCCGAAAGGAATTCAACTAATTCGTATGTGTGTATAAATGGTGCACAGGTCACTTTATAAATATATATATATATATATATATATGTATATAAAACAAACACATCTTTAATATCATCTATAAATTAAAAAAATAAAATAAAATATATATATCAAAATCGCCGCGACTTATATGCCTGACTACCCCTAATGTTGCAACTAGTTAACGTTTAAGGTTTACACATGTATTGCAACAAAACTACTCACTACAATATACGTTACTCATTACGTATACCGTTATGTATTTGCAGATCCGGCCACCATACGCTGGGGCGTCTGCCATCCCACCATCAACAGTCAGCATCTTATTTGCAAGGCCCGAACAATGGCAAATACGCGACGCTTAGCAAGCAGTGTAAGACGCTCGAATCGAACGACTTTTACTGAGATTCGCTTGCCTGCAACACGTATGCAGGCAATAGCAACAACACGCAACAGCAGCAGCAGCAACAACAACAGCAGCAACAACAACAGCAGCAGCAGCAACAACAACAACAGCAGCAGCAGCTACTGCAGCATCAACAACAAATGCAGCAACAGAAGCAACTGCAGCAACAGCAGCAACACCACAGCAGCAGCACCACATTGAAAAATATATTCGCATCGGCCACGCTGCCACGCTCAACGGGCAGCTCCATACGGTCCGTATTGTCCGCCCAGACGGCTAACGCGATGTGCAAGTCTACGGGCAATGGACTGGATGCTGACGGCCTGATCGATGATCGGGATCCGCGCGACGTCACCAACAACAGCTTCAATCGCTTCGATCCCAAATACATAAGCATTGGCCCCAAAGCGGTGCGAGGCAACAACAATCTTAACATTATGGCCGCCGCAACGGCAAACAAGTGCGCCACACTGCGTCATGTGGGTCGCTACGGTGGCTCTTTAAAGGGCGCCTCGCCGTCGCCAAATTTGCGTAGCGCCAAGACGCCCTCGATAGCCACCGTGTCGAAGGATTATTGCCAGCAGGCAGACTGCATGCCTCAGGTCTATACCGGCGGCTCCACGGACATGCTGGTGCCCAGCACAACGCCAGCGGTGGTGCAGCAGCAACAGCAGCAGCAGCAACAACAACAACAACAACAACCATTGCAACAGCAACATCAATTACAAATGCAGTTGGTGGCGCAGCAGGTCGCGCCACCACCACCGCCTCCGCAGCAACAGCAAGTGCAGGCACAGCCACAGCTGCAAGCACAGCACGCGCCACCTCCGCCACCCAAGCCAAAGATAGTCAATACCTTTACGGAGATACCCGGCACAACCGGCGTGGGCAGTTCTTATGCCAAAGAGCAACAGCAGCTGCTGGTTCTGCAACAGCAGCAACAGCAACAACTGCTCGCTCTGCAACAATTGCAGCAACAGCAACAGCAGCATCATCCACCGACAACACACATTCTGCCCCCCTCAGCCGTATATAGCATTGAAAGCAGTGCAGTCTATCCGACTCCAGCAGCAGCAGCAGCTGCTCAGCAGACAGCGCCAACGGCGGCGCCACGCGTGCAACGCTCCCTGAATCCGGCCTCCATAGTTAATCAGCCGCTGCCAGAGATACCTGTGCAGTCGCCCACCGGAAATATTGGCGCTCCTATCGCCCAATCGAAGATCAGTTCGCAGCCGTTGTGCGCTGCCACATTGGGTCAATATCGGTCGCTGCAGCGACCTCAAACAGCGGCACAGCAGAAGCTGCAGATTGCCGCACAACAGCAGCAGCCGCCGTCGCTGCCGCCAAAGAATCGACACAAGAACTCACGGGATGCCAGCAATGCCAATCATATGCAAACGCTGCCGCCCAAATCAGCCAGCTTGCGACAGCAGCAATCCGCCAGCTTTGGTTATGAACGCGAACGAGATAGAGACCGTGAAAGAGAAAGGGAGCGCGAGCGTGAACGTGAACGTGAGCGTGACAGAGAACGTGAAAGACCACGGCGTGCTGAAGCGCTGGATAATGCGCGCAGCTATGCGGAGCAGCAGCTGCAGCAGACATCATACGGAGCTCAGCCAATGCTCAGCAGCATGAAGAAGCAGCACTCCTACGACACCAGTACCTACCATCATCAACAGCAGCAGGCTTACTACCAGCAACAGCAGCAGCAACGCCAACACAACAACAACTATCATGGCACAGTTGCGAGCGGCGGTAGCAGCAAGCATCATCACCAGCAGCAGCAGCAGCAACAATTACTGATGGAGCAGCAGCAGGCGTTGTTCTATCGCTCACTCAAGCGTGGTGGTGGTGGCGGTTCTGGCGCTGCTGCAGCGGCTGCTGCTCATGTCAACAGCGATTTATATTCTGTAACGGAGTTGTAGGAGTGCGCCTGCTGCGGCGGCGGCGTTGATGTTTTGCGACGTGCCACGAACTGTTCGACGGGCACGAACACAGCATCAGCGTCGCTGCACGCAGCAGCGGCGGCAGCCTCAGCCAGTGCACAGACTCAAGCTCAAGCGCAGCTTAACCAGGCACCCATACCGCTGCCGCCCAAAAAGCATCGCGCACAACAGCAGCAGCAGCAACAATCGCTGCCGCCCTGCAATGCGAATCTGTGCGATGATCACGAATACGACGAGTACTGCCCGCAGCAATACGAGTCACAACAGCAGCAGCCCACCCAACAGCAGCAGCGTCATGGCAAACAGCAACGCGCTGCCACTTTCGATGTCACGGACGCACGTGACTACGAGCTGAAGCGTCTGGGCAATCGCCGCTCGCAACAGCAGGCGGCCAGCAGCAAGCGCAATGGCGCCACTGCAGCAGCAGCAGCTGCTGCTGCCGCCGCCGCCGCAACAGCAGCCAACGAGCAGCAGCAGCAGCAACATCATCATCATCGCACACACGATCGGGAGCGTTCACGCAGTGATCATCGCATTGCCACCTATGCCTGCGAGGATGCCTCAACAACGGCGCTGTGTAGCGCTGGCTCCATGAGCCTGCTGGCCGCCAACGGGAGCGCTCAGCAGCAGCAGCCGCAACAGTCGCATCGGAGCCACCATCAGCTGCAACAACAACAGCAGCAGCGACGAGAAAAAACGTTTAAAGTATGATTTTTAGAGACGTCATAAAAATTGCCCAGCCCGCGGCAAGTTGGCTACAACGACGACGACGACTGCGTTGGTGGTGCAGCTACGCGGAGGCGACGCACGCACTAAATATACAACAACACCCATAACGACGGCGGCGCCGGCGACGACGATGATAAAGCCAACTAGCGTTGCGGATTTTTCTAATAATAAGAAAATTGCACACACAAAGCAAATCAAAAGTGAAAATTCTCAAAATGTGACCCCGAAAGCAATTGGCCTAAACTGTGGCATTTCTATGCCTGCCCAGCCCCCTTATAGCCCCCTTCTTTCCTTCTGCCCGTACGTACCTTTAAATAATATGTGAAAGAACTAGCAATTTGTATTGCTAATTGGCCAAGTTAAATCAAAATCTATTGCGAAAAAATGCTCAATTAATTCAAAAGGGAATGTTGCAATTAAATGTTGCAACTTGACGATAAGCCGTGCCTCATGCAAATGCACACAACATACACCACACAAATTATACACATACACACAAACACACATACTTGTACATGCCGCGCTCCTGCCCCCCCTTAAATAATGCGCCGCCCTTTGTTCTCATTCATAGGTTACAGTTGCCACCTGCAGCAGTTTGTTGCAGCTGCTGCCAATTTATTAACAATTGTTTGCTCCGTGTTGATGTCTATTGTTATATATAATTATCAAACCAATTTTTTTATCTATACATATATATATATATATATATATATATATATATATATATATATATATATTTATGCCTTACTGTAATTAATTATAGACGTGTTTATACTTAAGTTTAGTGCAACTTGGTTAAGTTAATTTAAGCCATTATTATTTATTTATGCAACTCCGCAGCTCCCCACAAACAACCAAAATAACTTTATTTAAGACCACATTTTTTTTTTTTAACAATTATGTTGTTATACCGGGAATTTTTCAATTTGTTTATTATGTAAAAATCCGTCGCGAGACTGTAAACAGTGAAACGTTCGTAATTTTTGTGACGTCAGAAATCTAAAGAGAAGTATTCAAAAACTAAACAAAAAAAAAAAAACAAAAACAAAAACCAAATCAAACAACAAATCACAAACAATAACAACAGTAAATTGTAATACCGTTTTAAATGTTGAAGAAAAATGAAAACTGCAGCGAGCAATAAAAGTGAAAAGTGAAACAAAAGCACTGCAAAAGCCATACAAACAAAAATTCAAGCAAAACAAAATTCTTTAACTATTTTACAATCTAACATAAACAAAATAAAATATATATACATACATTTACATAACATAACATAACATACATATATGCATACATAATGAATTACGTATATTCAAAACATGAAATTATAATGATGATATAATGATGATATTATTAACGAATGTTCAGGTCAATAACTGCATTTAAAACAAATTTGTTAGGCGTTAAATAGCTGCTCCTTTTATATACAAAAGAAATGACAAAAAAAAAAAGAAAAGAAAAGAAAAGAAAATTACATATACATATACATATACATATACATATACAAATACATATACATACAACATACAAGCTTACATACCCTACAATACAATACCACATACTACAAAAGATGTTTGCATGGACAAATGATAAAAGAAATTAATGTACATTACATATTATATAGAAAAATAAAGTAAACAATGAGAAAATCCGAAATATTTCAAAAATGAGAATAATAATTGTTAAGAACAGCCATTTAATTCGTATATAATTTAATGATATACATGCATAAATATACACACACATAGAAGAGAATAAGATAAATACAGCAATGTTAACAAATTGATATGGAAATGATGATGCATGAAAAATTGAAACTCTGCTGTGCAGATGCAAATAAACACAAATACAATAATATACGAAACAAATAAAATAAATAAATAAAACAACAACAACAAAAAAGTCATGGTAAACATTTTCTTAAATGTGAACTATTCAAATATTTTGCATAATTACGCATGTATCTCATACTTTCCGATCTAAGTATATAGTCTACAAGATGTACATACTTCTAAGAAAGGTTCTCCCAGCAGCCCTTTCTTTCCCTCTCTTTATCTCTTTGCCATTCTCCCTCTCTCACTCACACACACACAAGCACAAGCTGCAAGAAGTGGAATCTGTTGCACAAGAAAAAAAATGATATACGTATATAAAACATACCGGAACATTCCATAAAACATATTTGTATGCTCCTCATATGTCACACTTGCCAACCTGCGCCACTCCCCTCCCCTCCAGTTAGCTGCCCATCTCCTGGTTTTCCCCTCAGTGGTAGTAGTCACAAGTGGTTGCACACAACACTTTGCTCAATAAAAACAAAAACAAGTTAACAAACACCGAAAATTAGTTCATTCAGAATTTGGCAACAAATATATTGATTGTTACAGGCTGTTTACACTTGTATATAAGTACGTTTACCGTAATATTTATAAGTAGAAAACTGCAACAGCAATATATGGATACCATATGAGGTACATAAACATGTTTTCAATTTTTTTTTTCTGTGTGTGCTCTGTTGCATTCCACGAAATTTCGTTTGGGTGCCGCAAAAAAATATTATATTAAAAAACGAATTGAATGCAAGACAACATGTTTCAGTTAGTAGCGTAGTGTAGTGTCGCCAAAATAGTTTTTTATTAAATAAGAAATCCAATATAGAAATAATTAAAATATACCAAATAAAAATGAACAAATGCGCAGTTAGGCAGGTATTCACAACACTTGTAGCATTTAAGTCTAAGCCGAACTACAAAATATATAATTAATGATGATTATTAATATATAATTTTTACCGAATAAACAAACTTAATGAAATGAATAAAAAAATACGTATGTAAGGGCTGTAGCAAAACGACAACAACAACAAACTCCAAGTGTTTAGACGTTTTAGCTATAGACAAAAAACTAGCGCACTTTTTCTTACTCAAAAAGATTTAATCAAGGAAAAAACATAGAAATCATAAAATTAAAAGAAAAGAAAAAAACACACACACACGAGTAACCCAATCCTACAGTAAGCGAGCTGCAAGACGAATTTTAGAGTGTGCCGTTTTTAAATAAACTAAGATTGTATTTTAGTGATTTTTGTTCAGTTTTTTTTTAATACCCGACCAACATGGCTTACCCTTAAGCGAACTGTTGTTGCTAGCCATGTGTACAGCTGCAAAGACAGATAGATACGAACCACACATGTGTGTGTACGTTTATTTATGCTCCAATCTCCTGTTAAAACAATTTTAATGCATATTATATTATTATTGTAATAACGATATATAAGTCTGTACATTTGTTAAAATTCTAAGCTCGTAAGGTCTTAAGGCAAACGAAAAAACCCCAGCGTACATCTATGTCGTCTATGTAGTTGTTAGTTAAACCAAATTACAATTACAAAACAATTACAAACAAATCAAACCAAAATCGTGAGAATAATACACAAATTATTGATTGATTGGTAATGATTAACAATTGTTAAAAGCAAACGCTTTAAAATCAAAAAATTAAATGAATAAACACAAAAAAAAGCAAAAACAAAAAAAAAAAAAAAGAAAACATAAAAATAATTATATAACAGTTGTGAACAAATTATATTTACATAGCGTATAAATAAATAATAAATAAATTGCATAACAATTGATTTAAAATACATAACAAAGTGAACCTTTTTGAATTATTCGACTTTGCTTTACCCCTCTCCACTGGGCTTCATTTCCAACGAAGCGGGTGTGGCAGGTGCCACTGGCCAAGCAAGTAGGTTCACCAACCACTTTTACATGAGTGGAGATCAAGCCTTATCTTTTACAAATAGTTATACCTTGGACAAAGTGCTGGCCTTAAGAAGTTTTGAATCGTCTCAAAGACCATTTTTCGAAGGTATAATTTAACATACACCTGAGTTCGATCTTTGACTGCAGTTCTCGTATAGAGGCCAAAACATGATCAAAAAGACCTGGTTTTTGAAAATAGCGCCACTTTTGACAAAGTTATGGCCTTGGAAACTTTTATTTTTGCAATATGTAGTATTCGAATTAATTGTAGTTAATTGGAGCAAGTGCTGGTTAGCATCCAAGCAAAATCCGTATTCTGTGCGAACGAAAGGTCGCCTTGGTTAATACGCAGACAAGCATCGGCCCAACAGTTCCAACAAAGTTCCAACAACAAGGGTCTTCTTCAGAGCAGAGTAATTTGTGAGGTCATCAGAAACCACGTCGCCGGTCACCTCTGATAAAAAATGTTTTGCCTTAAGTCCAGTTAACAGATCGACGACAAATTTCGCGATCGAAATTTCAAATGTATTTTGTTTATGGAACCTAAAAATAAAGAGGTCTGCTGAGAAACTTCTTTCTTAAAGATTAAATAAACTTTTCATTCATAATTTACTATCTCCATTTCGATGCACTTGCCGCTTCTATGGTGGTATGCCGACAACCGCCATCAAAATATATTATATTTTTATAAAATTTTCATTTTCAAAATTTTTTTGCTTGCACAAATGGCCTCAGGTTAAAGGCGACGAACAATTTAATAACCTTAAAATAAGTAGCGTAATGTTTTTTTATTCGTCAAAGGGTTTCTGCATGTCTAAATTTAGTTAATTTAAAGCAGCATGCAAAAGCAAACATATATCTTAAATATTAGTATCGAGAAACTGCAGAAAGCTGAAAGGCAGAAAACTGCTTAAGTTTTGTAGATAAAAGAGAGGGGAACTAAAAGGTTATTAGTATATAAAGCCATCTGTGTTGTGTTCGAAAAGGGTTGGTGACTTTGAGCACCGCAGGATGAGCGGGAACGTTCGCAATACCAACTAATCCAGCAGTAGATGTCGAGTTCGTAGTTCGATTGTTTTCTTGTTGTCTGTTTTTGCCAATGGCCGTTATTGCAGTCGTTTGAATGTTAGCTGCCTTAGTGATGTGTACATTTGTATAGTGATTGTAGGTAGATGAAGCTGCTCATTTTAGGCAAGCCGATTCGTAACAGCATATTCAATAAATTTAATATATATTGTAATGTTTTTTTTTGTTCTTAAATATTTTGTCTTTCAACTGTTTTCAGTAAATATCGCGAAAAAAATATCGATAGCATATCGCAATTTAAACAATCGTACAGAGAGAGGAATCTTGATATTATCAGCTCTGGCACGTTGTCGGTTCTTCTACTTTTATGCTGAAGCAAAATGCCACCGGAGGTGCAAATTACGAGCGACAGTGACTTGGATGCCGTCTTGGAGGAGTTTAAGGCCAAGCGACAACGACGCGACAGCACTGGCCCCAAATATAACTGCAGCATTGGCGGCTGTGACGCGACGTTCAAGCGCTTAGACCATTTGGATCGTCATGAATATCATCACACCGGCATTGTAAGTGGAGACTATTTTCAAAAAGTATATAATATATTTAACAAATTGGGCATTTCTGGGGATGTTAGAAGAGGCACGCCTGCAACTACGAGGGCTGCCTCAAGAGCTATACGATAGTCACACATCTGAAGCGTCATCTGCGGAGCACGCATGAGCGTCCGGCGGCGCCCCAAAAGAATATCAAATGCAGCCTGCGGGAATGCAGCAAGATGTTCACATCCGACAGCAACATGCAGCGACACGTGCGCGAGGCGCACGAGTGCCCTCGCGAATATGCTTGCACCCATTGCGCAGCCAAGTTCAGACAGAAGATGAAACTGCGGCGGCACGAGATCACCCAGCACACCCAGGAGTATCCGTATAGCTGCGAGAAGTGCTCACGCGGCTTCTACCAGCAGTGGCAGCAGGAGAGCCATCAGCGCAGCTGCAAACTCTACGATTGTCCGCAATGCGGACTGAAGTTCAATAAATGGTCGCTGTACACAAAACACTGCCGCGAAGCGCTCCACGGACGTGAGCGTCACAATTGCGAGCACTGCGTGAGAAGCTATGTAAAGCCCGCCGATCTCAGTGCCCACATCGCTGCCAAGCATCCCGCAGATAACGAGTCCACGTTCACATGCCCCGAGCCCGACTGCAATCGCAGCTACACATACGAACGCAATCTGCGACAGCACGTCCTCACCGCCCACTCCGGCAGACGCTTTGAGTGTCTGGCGGTTGGCTGCCAGCGCTGCTTTAGCAGCGCCCAGAACCTCAGCAAACACTTGTTGCGCGAGCACACGGTCAAGAAGCGCTTACCAGCGGCAATGAAGACGCCAAGCCCAAGTCCTGGCCCCACCCTACGTCCGGTAGCGAAACTATCGCGCAAGCGTCGTCGGGATGCCGGGCAGACAGCACGCTCTCGTCTATCTAAGCTAGCTGGCCTGGTGCTGGATAAGAATGTTGATAAGGAGGTGCGTCAACGCGAGCCATTAGCGCTAACCAGCGTGTCTAAGGAGCTGCAGAAGCAACAGTCCCCCGCCGATGATATGGAAATGGAGAAACGCACACGCACCCTGC
This sequence comes from Drosophila atroscutellata, assembly GCA_035041605.1. NCBI lineage: Eukaryota > Metazoa > Arthropoda > Insecta > Diptera > Drosophilidae > Drosophila > Drosophila atroscutellata. The sequence continues at coordinate 25,134,844 of JAWNLA010000108.1, read as the reverse complement.
AGGATGACAACCAGTCGGAATGCGCCGCTTAACGAGTCAGGAGAGAGGCTACATAACTTTCATGTGCACTTTTTCTCCATCAATAAAATGGTTAAAGTAATAAATTCACAACTTATTATTAAGCAACTATTATAATATACAATATCCACGGATAAAATATACAACATTCTTAATTGATGAATGTACGTTCTTTTCGCCACTCGGCATCTAGTGGATGGTTGGAAAATAAGGGAAATTGCTCAAATCAGCATATATATTTAGTTTATATACTTTTCAATTCAATTTGAAATTTTCTGAAGACGCTGAATTGACGTACGGGTGAAAAGATCATTGGAATTTTTGAGCATTTGGTTAAAGGCCGGATGCTATTTACGAAGTGTTTTCCTGAATACCTAACTGAGAGTTGCTACCGTAGCGCATCTTGTGTATATAAATACATACATATATATAAATAAATATATATATATATATATATATATATATATACATATTCTTGGTCTGCCTGTCGGCATAGTCGCTCAGTGAATCTTTAGTTTTATTACGCTCATCCACAAAGCATTTATTATTTTATTTGTTTAATTTTTATATTACAAACTTATGACTTAGCAGCAATTACTAAGCATAACGTTATTAGCGAGTACTAGCCTAGGCCTCCGACTCGAGACTGGTAATTAATCTTCGTCGCCTCTAAGAAATTGAACAGCATTGCTATAATTAATTTTGAATTCAAATGCGCTGCATGTGAAAGGGGCTGTCTGTCTGTCTGTGGCTGGATGGTGTATGCCGTGTGGTATTCTACAAGGAGTTGATCACCTTCCGGCTGCGCATCTGCTCAAGCCAGTGCTCATACTGCTGCTGAGGCGTCTGTGGCTCGGGCAGATAATAGTGCTGCGGAGGTTCGCCCTCCTCCAGGCGCAGGAAGTAGTGACAGTGCTTGTACTCGACGCGACCAAAGCGACCGCGAGCATGCCGACGCATACCCTTGAAGACGCGTCCCTTACCCACAAAGGATTCAGCTGCGCACAGACAGAAACAACTAATTAGTTTGAGGACATAATGATTGGTTGTATTTAACTGTACCAATCCACAAATTGCTCTTGTATTCCACGTTGTGCCGCTCAACGGCCATCTGCTGCGCCTCCAGTATCGTCTCCTTCACATCTGTGGCGCCCTTTTTAAGTACAAAGTTGAGTTGCTTCAGCGCCTCGTCGACGGACATACCGCGCACAAAGGCCGCTATATACCACATCTTGTCCGGGCTGTATTTGATATTGCTGCGCATGTGGCAAACATACTGCGGCAAATAAATCGAACGCAATTTTAATCAATCGTTGAACAATTGGCATATGGCTTGTTGGCTTACGGCTTTGCGTGGCTCTACGTGCGCCTCCTGTGGCGAATGCACTGTTTTGTTATATTCCAGCCATTTTCGTGGCCCGTAGTTGTTCTTGTTCCATTTGGCACATGAGCCTCCAGTCGCAGCCGTGTGCACGTTTTGCGTGATCGTCGTATGTGGTGGAAATGCGAGCAGCTTGACGGCGCCGGCAGCTGGCGCGGATGTCAGCAGCGGTGCTTGCAGCGTTAACTGCGTCATTTGTCTTATCACTTTGTACATGGTGCTTCAGTTATGCTTCAAGGAAATTATGGCAACAAGTTCAAATGGACCAGAGACACCACTGGTCGCGTAATCTGCCAGCAAACAGCTGTGAGGCACATAGTGTGTACCTGATATCGATATATCGATACACTTTACGATACGTTCGATGCAAGGTTCAGTTTGTTGTTCGATATTTTGTAATAAGCCTGTAAAGCCATTGTAATAACACAACTAAGCGAAAAAAATACGGTCTTATCAAAGGTGTCTTTTTTAAAAATAAAGTTTAACTTCTAAATTCGTTTTTAGAAGTGAAGGAACTCTTAAAAAAAAGGGAGAAAATAATGTTATTTAGCGATTTCAAATTATTTAAATTTAAATAGGATTAAAATTAAACCTCATGAAATATCAAGAAAATTAATCGTTAACCATGAAAATCATAAATAAATAGACGTAATTGGTGCTTTTATTTGTTTCTAGCTTTTAATTATTGGGGGCAAACTAAGCAACATATTAAAAACCAAAATTTGAAAAAATTAGGTTTTTTTATTCGTAAAAAAAACGATTTTTACTTATCATTTGTCAACTTATCATTATCAATTGTCATTATCAATTGTCATCTGAAAATTAAAATTGATTACAGAAGCTGTTGAGTATTTATTTAGGTTAAAAAAACCGTTTTAAAAAACTCTAAAATGGCCATTTAAGCACGGGATTATGTTAGACGCAGTTCAAGTTTAACATACCCAAATGTATTTGACGGATCGAGGGTATCAGCTATTCGGTCGCTCCACACTATAGTGCTCTTGATAATCTAAAATGTTATGCCTAAATAAATGTTCTAGTTACATATATACATGATACACGTGCATATCATTCACTTCAATATATACATCCCTTAACATTTTTGTATTTTCTTCGTTTTTTTCTCTATTTAAATATTCGAACATTTTGATCTCTCAATTTAATATTTATTTAGTTCGCTTTCGCCATCTGCCTAGGCGAAATACTGTAATATCGTAAGTTGGTACACACTGCATGTGATTCATGTCTCTGCTAACGTAGACAGCTAACAGCACTTTTAACATAACAAAGTAAAACGATAACAGTTTAGAGAGCGCCAAGTTATGCGAATTCCCAATAGTGTATAATTCAAATAAGCCATACTGTGCATATCAAGATTTTCAAGACCGCCGTACCACGTCTGAATTAATTCATAGTGAATTTTTTTATTCATCGATATTCCTCAAAGTGCACATACAACCTCATTATTGGCATTTTACCGCACATAACCGTTAGCCCTGATATATAACCGGTAAGTCCGCCATCTTTAGTGGGCTCCGTTTTCGCCGAGTGCTTAGCATTTTTGCTATAGCTCAGATCAGTCATGCATCAATTTAATGAAAAAAAAGCGCACTTCATGCGGCACTATTTGCATTTGGATGTGCCAACGTTGCGGGGAGTCTTATCGCCAGCGCGAGGATTGGCAGCGACACAAATACGTTTGCACTCAAATGGCGTAAGTTGAAACGAGAATGTAGAATTGCTCGTTGCATGTATATAAATATATATATTTAAGTGTGTGTATCAATAAAAAAAAGTAGGTAAAAAGTACACACACATGCATACACACATAAAATTTATATGTATTGGCGACCACTATTTGAATGAAATTCCATTTCAGACCAGTTGCCTTCTTCAAGCCCATGAAACCGATGCCGATTACTGTTGCGAGCCATATTTATTTGCCTGTAAAGCACATGGCCGAATTAAAGCGGGCCGCTTTCCAAGTCAAGCTGCCCAAAAATACGGATGTGCAGCTGCATAAGAAACTGTCGTTGCGGCTGCTGGACAGCCAGACAGACGATGGCATCGAGCAGGTGCAGCTGAAACCCGAGATGACAACTCCCATTACTTTGCCGCTGCTATTGCTGACTACCGGCACTGAGCTGAGCGTTGCTAGGATCCTCGATGACAGTCGCAAGGAGCCGCAAGTGGCGCTCTTGCAGATCAAGAACTTGAACGCTTGTCTCGCTGAAAAGCCGAGGCACATTGAACGCTTACTGCCGGCGCTTTATTTGGTCTACGAAGTTGACGAGGGTCGCATCTCGATATCCAAGGAGATGCGTTCCGTTCCCAACCATTCAATGCGCGTGTTTGCCGTCACCTTCGGTGATGCCGGCAATGTCAGGCAGCTACTAACCCAATGTGCATCATCCGATCTCTGCGTCAAGTTCCGAATGGAGGTCGAGCATGGTGTGGAGAAAGACAATATGCGTGCAGCACAGGCAACGTTGCTGCTGGCCAACAACAATAAGCCTGTCCGCGCTGTTCGCGTCAACAACTTCCTGGGACAGGTGGGCGAAGTGGGCTGGAAGTTCTGGCGAATCTATTGAGCACGGCAGCTTGGTGTACATCACGCATGTCACCAGCTATTTCGAGGTCTGCATCAGCTCCGTGTATACCAAGCAGTATCAGCAGATTTTCCAGTGCTTGGGTAACAAGTGTCTGCCCTTTAAGGACGCCAGCGATATTTCTATCGGCAGCATTGTGCAGGTTGTGACTCTCAATCAGGGCAACTACCGAGGCGTGGTGACTGCTGTAAAAAATAATACGTTTTGCGTGCAAGGATCAGTACCATATGCGAGCTACCTTCGTGTGCTTAGCCGGCAATTTCGGCTGCTCTGCAGCTGCTGAATCAACTGCGCCAGCACCAGTCAAAGATGAAGGTGTGGTTCAGGAACTCTAAACGCACCGTTATTGATTTGCTCGACTTTTCGGATGAATCGCTGACGACTCCCTTACTTCGGTTGTTGGCTCCCGATGAGCAACTGTCGACTCAGAACGTGGCTGCAGCAGTCCGTGTGGTAAAACAAGAAGCGATATTATGCTAGCGATATATGGCTACGTCAAATACCATTGGGCGAGAAAATTTAAATATTTGTCCTGAGTGCTATTGATGTGCACAAAACTGGTTGCATTACGGCATGCTTCTTCTCCGGCGACGATCACTATTTCTTTTTTGAGGAGCGTCTCTACAAGGTGAACACTTATGCCAAAACAATGCCATCATCGCGATATGTGCCGCACGTTGACGAAATGTGCATGTATTTCGATGCGGAGAAAAACTTCTGGTACCGTGCTGTTTGCCAGCATAACTTTGTGCCTGAGAATGCTCGTCTTATGAACTGCGACCTTGGCATCTCGAATATAGTGCCCTTTCGATCGGATCAAACCGATTCCGAAGGACGCTTTGACGCCTTTTTATGCCACCAAGTGTTTTATCGTCGGTATCGATAAAACCCAAAATTTCTTTATTCTGCAGCAATTTCTTAAACCGTTAACTTGCGATATTCTCGATGGACCAGTACCCAATACGCGTCGGATTCGCATTCACAATTTGGACAAGATTTTGTCGCGCTGCTCGCGTTTTCTCAACTGGTTCAGAAGCTGCCGCCTGTGCGTTCTGACGTCCGTTTCCTGATTGAGATTAGGAACTTGATTAGTTTTTTATATATATAAAAAGGTGTGAAGAAAACGACTTATACATTTTCAACAAAATTATAAAAATACCCAATTTACAATATATTAATTCATTAGTATGGGGACATTGGTTCTCCATGATAGTCAGAAGTCTCTGGCCTAAGATGATTACGGCGATTAAGGAGTGCAAGGCTAGCTAGTTGAACACCCAGAAAATCTTAAGATGAGGAAGAGATTGGCCTTGGCTTATTGAAACTGGCGCTATTCAGAGGGTGGTCACCCCCATTCATGACTGCTTTTTTAGTTAATTTAATAGGAATTCTTTGCATTTGGTAACTAACGTTTCCTTTAGCATCGCTTCCAAACAAATTGATCTGATTCCTCATATTCAAATTTGCTTGTTAACCAAAACTAAGTTTTCTATAGCCAGAGACTTCTATTTAAAGTGCACAAGTTATTTTCTTCACATCTGTTTTAGTATTCATATATGTATGGAGAAGACACTCACTAGACTCTCTGCTGTTCCTGTATCTGGCGTTGAAGATGAAGCGTTTGTTTTGCCCGCTGCCGGCAGCATTCACATCGACAAGCGTTTCACGCAGGCGCTGCAGCTTGCTTCGCTCGATGGTGAGCTTCATTCCTACGTATTTGAGATCCTGGGTCTGCATGAGCGCCAACTGGTCGGGCGTGTGCTCGTCCTTGGCCTCCTCTTCCGTATGCACATCCTCGCTTAGCTTCGAGTTTATCATGTGATGGTAGAACTCATCGGGATTCTTGTTGAGGGCGCGCTTGTGGAGCACCTTCAACGTTTTCTCCTTTTGATGTGCGTCGATCGCACGGTTTTTGTAGTCCCTCTTCTTCTAGAGCAGACCGAGATGCTGGCGCTCCTTGGTTGCTCATCGATACTTTTTCCAGGAAGACATGACTATCTAAATAGATTGTTTATAAAAATAAAAAACCTGCTGCGATAACAGCCGTTAGATGAATGTTAGAATGTTCGCTTTCTGTATATCAATAGTTACCCAATTACGCAACTTTGCTGCTTAGCGATGTTTTAAATGAAACATTCAATGTCACAATATATCGTTTATTTTCTAATGAAACAAAATAAAAAACGCCCTTAGCGCAGTTTACAGATCACAAAAAAGTTATCGATAGTGCAAACGGCGTCAAAGATGCCGGTAAATATTTCTTCGCAATTGTCACTATTTGGACTTGGTTTGGATCTTCCCCGCTTTGTGATTCGACTTAACTCGCTGCTGCTGCTGCTGCTTCAGTGCGGGCGGACTATAGGTGCCATGCAGCTTATCTAGCCAGCCCATAACGCCATAATTATAATTGAACCTAGGAACAGAAGAGGAAATCAAACTTTTAGATATACTTGTTCATAAGTTTGCATACACGCAGCTCTCTCACTTGGCATGATGAAAGTCGTGGAAACGCACAGATCCGGCAGACCAGGGAAAATTGTAGCCCGAATGATCGGTCATCGAGTTGATGAGGGCAAACGATACCGTAGCCCAGGCAAACAGCACGTGTGTGCCAAGTATGGCTAGTGAGATGCCCATGGGCAGTAAATTGGCGACCACATGCTCGATGGGATGTGCATAAACAGTCATAGCCGCATGGGGCGCTGTCCATTCGTGATGCTTCTTATGCACATACTTGTAGATGACCTTATGATGTAGCACACGGTGCACATAGTAGAACATGATCTCCTCCAGCACCACAAACGAGACAAAGTCGCGCACAATTCGTCCAAAGCTCGGAAGTTCGCGTAGACTTTGGGAATTACGGTGTCTGAACACCACTTCAAAGAGAAACCAGGTTGCGATCACATTCACCACAATCAGATTGAACAAAACTACTTTGACGGCAGCCCACAATCGGGGCAGATCCAGTGGCTCATTCTGCTCCGGTTGTATTTTGTATTTGCGCAGAAATCTCGGTCGGTTGGTTATGTCCATGAACATAAAGATTGCAGCATAGAGCCAATAGACGACAAATATGATCGATGTGGTGCCGAGCACCCACAGGCGCATCGGATCTTCGCCGATGACGTCAAGCAGCGCCACCCAGCGCCCTTGGAGCACATCGCCGGTATAGCGCCAGCGCACAGCGAAACTGGTGAGGATTGTGCTAGTGTCCATAGCCCAATTGAGACTGCCATGCGATAATCGCTACAAATATAAGCTTGTTACCTATGGATGCACTACAATTGAACGGGTATCCTGACTTTCAACAGCAGCTGGTGACGATCGAATGCGTCGAGTCTATTCAAAATTAATTTCAAAATTCAATAACTGAATGTGACTGAAAGTAGTTGAATTTGATTTATGTAAATTCAAAACGGGAAATATTTGAAATGCTACGAATTCCCACATTAGTTTCTCGTCATGATGACTAAGTCAATTGCAAAAGGTATTCAATTTAAACTTAAAATTAACATCACTGGCCAGATGTCATGCAGATAATAGTCATATAAAAAGAAACTTATTAAAAAATGGTATGAAGTTGGAATAAAAAACTCAATCGATATGAGTTAATTGATATAATTGTAGGTCATTCGGTTTGGTGTGTAGCTTTGTGGTTTTTTTTTTTGTTTTTTTTTTGACTGAAATGGTTATCAAATTTTCGTAGGCAATTTATAAAAGATTAACTATTGCTAGACATTATTCAAGTCAGAGGTTAGATTTATTTTTGGTCAGCGGGATTATAAGAATTTCTGGCGCCCAAATCCGAATCTTTTTGCACTTAACATTTGCGTCGATTTCTCATTTCTTTATTATCGCTAATTGTTTTTATTTGTTGTTTTTAGTTCGTGCTGTGTGAGAAGTGTGTGCGTGTGTGCCTGTGTTCGTGTGTGTGCTCATACATCAAACATTCATCAATATATTTATATTTATGATTATTACTAGTAAGTTTTTGATTTGTGTTACTAACGCTACTAACATACACATTTACATCTATCTTTGTAGAGTATATCATTATCTGAATCATCCTTCTTCTTTTTTGCTTATTATCACAATAAAGTATACACGTATAGAAATGCAAGTAAAAAAAAGGAAATAACAAAAAAAATACATGTTTTTCTAGGAGCACAGAGCATAGATGGAGAGACTATTCATATGTCCCAATAATAACAGTTGTCAGTTGAAACATAGGGAGCTCAGCCGGTCAGTGCTGCAATGCACAGCACTCACTTCATCGTGGAGTCGGGAAAGGCATCGCGTGGCGGCACAAAGCTCAGCATCATAATGTGGCGAGCATAGGATTTGGTAGCGCGAAAGAGCGAATCGGTGCCATGCAAACGGTCCAGGACACCAAGCACCCCAAAGCAGTTGTTGAATCTAAGAGCGCAACAAATAAATATATGTAGTATAGAGTATCGAGTATAGAGTATACAGCTTTCAATGTCTTTTGCAGACTAAAACGCCATGACAGATGTTAGATAATTCATGGTAAATATTTAAGTTAGACCTTTTTGCATTCATTTCAAATTCAAATTTAAATTAATATTACATTTTATTTTTAATCGATGTAATTAAATGTTTTTTTTTTTGAGTGTGGACTGATATTAGTCAACATTAAATTCTGATAGTCCGATGTAGATAATGTCAAATGTTTTGAACGTAAATAAAGCAATTTAAATGTGAGTTTTTTTTTGGTATAGAATAGATTGCCGAAATGTGAACTGTGTATATATGAAGTCCGCTCTTCATAAATATTAAATTATGATTTCTTCAAAAGCAAATAAATTGTTTATAATCATTAGCAGGTTTTCAAAAAATTCGTTCAATGACAGATTAGTTTTATATTTTCTATTACAGCTTTTGTGATATAGTGGTCAGATCAGGACGATTAGAATAAAGTTTTAATACGATCAGGTTAGTTAGCATTCAAGGCGTAAGACGCACATGACAATATAAAGTCGACCAAGAATATGAAACATGTATATACAATAGATTGGACACATCATCACAAATTATGAGACACTGAAGCGACTAAGTAACTCACTTTAGATGATGAAAGTCGTGTGCCTCGGGGCTGGGAAAGAATGGCAAATGATAGCCCGAGTGTGCATTCAGCGTAGAGAGTATGGCCAGTGCGAACCATAGCCAGGCGGTGGCCACATGGCTGCCCATCAGGAATACGCCCAGAAACGGTGGCAAGAGATTACTGAATATATGCTCTATGGGATGGCAATATATAGCAGTCACTGATATGGGTGCGGTCCATTCATGATGCTGCTTATGTATAAACTTGTAGATGTGCTTATGATGCAGCAAACGGTGCGAATAGTAGAAGCCCAGCTCCTCCATCAGGATGCACACGGTTAGCTCAAAGCATACCCAGTGAAATGTGGGCAGTTCCCGTATATCGCTCAAGCCCCGCACTGTCATCAGTTTATAGCTGAGATATGCCAGTGGTATGCCCACAAAAATTTGATTACAGATCACACGCCAAATGACCTGCAAAGATAAATTCAATTAGACTTCATTCATTCCGATTCGTTACCAGTCACAGAACTCAATTTCATATAAAAAATAAATTTCGGATTCGTCACCTTTAATAGACGTCCGGCCTCAACGGGCTCATTGGTGCCCGGCTGGATTTTGTACTTGCGGAGACATGCCGGTCGATTGGTCAGATCCATGAATGTATAAATGCCGCCCACACTCCAGTAGACTATCATTGTGAATATGGTGGTACCGAAGACCCAAAGCATCATAGGATCATCACCTATAATCATCAATATATAGATATGTATATATATACATATATATATATATGTGTGTGTGTGTGTGTGTGTGTGTGTGTAATAAAATATAATCTTATTTTATTTTACGAATATTTCAATCGATCAGAAAAGCTTGGACAAATAATTGAAGTTGGTTTTTTACTGATTCTGTTAATTCTATATTAGGTGCGGACTTATTAGAAGTGACGGAAAGGCAGCCAAATATTGGCCTATTTGTGCTTTGTAGATTCATTCAAAAGTTTCATACCTTAGGAATTGCACTCCATAGCCGAGAATCAATCGAATAGTTTTTTAAACCGAGCGAATAGATCGCCAAAGCCTTTCCTAGTCCGCCTCATGAATCCCATCATATACCTTTCGCTATTTGCTATTGTATTTATTTATGAGCAATTATTTAACAAATATATCATGTTCAACTTAGTGTTTTACACAAACCGATGAAACACAAGTCACAAATTGTACTCGGACACAAGTATAAATAAATTATACAAATTTGAATTTGTCAATCTGATTGCTGGCATTTATGTAGATTTTTCATCATTTTTTGAATAACAGTCCTATTTTTTTCCAAAATTAAGTCTATTTAGTTCAAATATTTCGTAAGTCATGTGATGTCAAGTGATGTTTTATTGGTTTATTGTAAAAATGCATCTAAGAACAAGTAAGAATGCCACGATATACCCTCGATATAACTCTGCTGTTAAATATATGGTTCTAAACTATATATGCAACTGAAAGATAAATAAACATAAGCAATTGAAAAAATAATATAAAATGTATAGTTCCTCACTATCGTCGTGTCTCCACATGCCACATATACTTTATCAAGTTGCACCATTTTTAACATATGCGCGAAAGTTCTCTTATCTCTCATGTCCACATATTCTGAAGAATACAAGAGAAAACGAAAACAGTTCCCGCTATTTACTGAAATCACTGGCTTGCGACACATTTGTACATCTGTGTGCGTGTGTGCCTGTCTGTGTATCCGCAATCGCAGAAAACACAAACATATTTACGATCGTTGCGATCAACATGCCATCTCTTTCTGACACATGTACACATCAAACGCTTGCATAATGAGAAGGGCCCAATCTTATCCGAACTATTGTTCAGTTGATCAATAGTATATCAATGTATATTGATAAACAATTGGTAGGCTCTGCTTTTGAAATTTAGTGCTATCGTAATTCGATATTCGTGCAGTTATCGATCTACTGAAATATACTTGATTTAAAGTCTAGCTCTTAAATATATCCTCGTGCTTATAAAGATCTACAATCTTGTCTATATTGGTTCAAGGTATAAGAACTAATCTATAGTTATATGGATTACGATTAATATTTATTGTTGCTCAAGTCTCAAGTATTACATGCATTATATATATATATATATATATATATATATATATATATATATATATATTTACATACATGTATACATACATATACATATTTACATATATATATATATTATATATATATATATATATATAATTAACTCTAAACACAATGAAATTTGTCACGTAATTCGTTAGGGTAAAAGTCAATCGACTGCTGTGCATTATAAATATTTGTATTTATATATGTATATACGCATACATAGACGTAGTACGTACAATCTAAATGTTGTTTACTTTATTAGTTAAGTTATTTAAAGGTAAAGTGTGAATGGTCACAGAAATATCAGTTTTAACTTTAAACATTATTTTAAATTGAATTAGGCTTTATTTCCCTTAAGCTCAGCTTCAATAAAAAAAGAAGATATTTGACTTTTACATTTTAAGGTGATGTATGTATATTATATATCATATTTTCAAAAGAAAAATCTTAGATAACCAATGAAAAAAGTGGGTTTAAATCACTAAAATAATCATATACAATAAAAGTACACTGTGCAACAAAAATAAACACAATTTACTTTGTTAACAAAATTTTGCAATATTAAGCTAAAAGTAAGTATATCATTTACATAGATTGAAGAACTATTTATAACATATCAATAGTACAAATACCACTCATGTTGTGTAGTGTAATCAAAGTTCCACACAGTGCAGCCTCAGTGTGTGTGTCTGTGTGTGTGCGCGAATTAATAAACAAAACAAGTGCTGTTTATTTGTTTGCCTTTGTTGTTGTTATTGTTGCTTTTTGTGAATCGGAGTCAAAATTGCAAATTGTGATATCTGACATAAGAAGACACATGAAAAGATACACACCACACACTCACACAGATACACACATGCTTACATATTTATATATACGTAGATAGAAGACGAAGCCTTCAGTTCATCCACACTCACAAATAATTTTGGGTTCTTGCATTCTTTCACGTCTTGGCTAACTTACCAAACTTGTCAATGAACTTGTCCCACAGCGATTGCCAAAAGTCTCCGGATGCGCCCCAGAAGCTCTGCAAATGCCTGGTGGGCAAGTAAGAAATATCGTTAAATTTCGTCATTCGATACTCAGATGAAAAATGTGTTACAACAAAAAAAAAGAAAAGAATCTCATCAACCGGCTACAAAGCTATCTCTTAGTCAACGGTCGCCGAGCAACTGAACGACTGAATTTTGGGCTTACTCGGGAAGCGTGGCTCAGCAGAGAAAGAGAGTGGGAGAGAGAGAGAAGAAAGAACAGACATGTTCTCGTCGATCATAGTTAAAGCTTTGCATGTTTCTGAATTATCAAATTTGTCCGTTATTTTAAGCTTCCCGAGTAGCTTGCAGAGCTTTTAAGACAGGCATATCCAACATATTTAAATATAGATCGCAATTTAGTAAACGGTGAAAAATCACCTTAAATTTGCGCACTTCTTGAAAAATGGAGTCTCTTAATTAGTCGTGTTAATTTGTCTATTTAATTTATGATTTGCACATTCATTCAATGTTTCCAATAGATTCTAGAGAACAAAAGTCTAATATTAATATTATAAGAATAAATATAAAAAAAATGTTGTAGGTACAAAATTAGATTTCCTAGAAAAGTTGATGAAAGGAATATATATATATATATATATATATATATATATATATATATATATATATATATTTATATATATTCTCGGGAGATCGATGACATTGACTGATATATATATATATATATATATATATGTACTTACCAAGTTAGCACATTGCGAAACAATATGAAGACGGCCAAAGCGCACGTAATGATAAAGATGACGCTGTGCAATGAGGATAGCCACAGCGGACTGTCCACCTCATCCGTTCGGCCATGGACTGTGTGCACTGTGGGGACCATCATCTTTGGCGCCATCGTTCCACTCACATCCAGCAACGTGTGACAGGCAGATGCTTCTGCTGCTTTTCCTGCCACATTGGAACCGCCGGCGCTAATCTCATTGCTGCTGCTGCAGGTGTTGTCGGTTGGCGTCTTTTGCGCGGGCGAATTTGTAGACATTTTTGATGCTGTTGCGATTGTTATTGATGTTGCTGTTGTTGTAGGTTTTGTTATGCTTTTTGTTGCCCTTGACATTTAAAGCACTTCGATTTTTTTCGTTGCTATTGCTTAAATTGTGCGAGTCAATGCTTACAAATATAAACGACCGGCATTTGTTCTTGTTAGCCAATAATAAATGAGTGTTGCAAATGAAATTGTCTTCGTGCCGCTTAAATTGATGTTTTGCATTTTTTGAATTTCTTTCGACTTGGTCTTTGGCTCAAAGCTCACGCACAAACACATTCCTGCACAAGCACACACACACACCTGCACATTGAAAATACAAGGCAACACTGTGTGTAATCGATAAGCGATATTTACTATTTTACGACAAATGGCAACACTGTTATAACAATCAGTGTGACCATGCTGAATGGTTTATTTAACCAAAACTTGCACCTCACAGAATTGTAACAGTCTTCATTTTGTTTTTGTTGCGCGCGGTTGTTGTTCGATTGTATGTATAGCAGCAGTAGCAGCAGCAGCAACAGCGCCGGTTTGATTGAGTGTGACGGACGGACGAACGAACGGACGGACGGCCGTGTGCTGTTAGTTGTTGGCACAGAACATTTTCTTATTTACTTGTATCAATTTTTTTTCTTGTGCGGACGTGTGTCTGTGTTGTGTGTAAAACTGTTTTTTTTTTTGGATTTACTGCCGCATACACATACAATAATATGTGCACACATAAACGCTTACATACAACAATTGGCCAAAAGCGCAATCAATAATAGAAATTTAGTAATTGTTGCCTTTGAATATATATATATATATATATATATATATATATATATATATATATATATATTTAAAGCAAGCTGTTGTCAGTTATTTTGTATGAGTGTATACATATGCGTGTGTGCATGTGTGTGAGCGGGCACCGCGCCCAAAAGTAATTTAAACAAAATAGCAAATTTACCACTAAACAACAAAATGAGCGCAATTTCAAGTGAAGAACAAACAGCAAAAAACAACTCAACTCAAATTAAATCAACTCAATTCAACGACGACGCTTAAAGGACGCTGCTGTTGGCAGCATCAATTGCAACAACAAAAAGCACAAGAAGAAGAAGAACAACAACAGCAAAGTGTTCTAATGTTTTACGTTTATTTGGTCAGATGGCTGTACAAAAATGGAAATATTCAAAATAGAAATAAAATAGGCGCAGTCAATTGCCAAAGTCGGTGTCAAAAACCTAAGCACATTTTGTGCATTTTGGTGAAAATTATAGCACTCCTCTCTCTCCCTCTGCGTGTGTTTGTGAAACACATATATATATGTATATATGCATATGTGTGCATGTACATAGAAACTTGCGCAGAGCAAAGCAGCCAAAGCCACCGATTCAACTCGAATCGAGTCGAGTTGACTCAACTTGAGTGACTTGCACGCGCTCTCTCTCGCATTCACTCTCTGTGGCTTACCTGGCTCGTGACGCTTTGCTAGAGTTGTGGGTGTATGTGTATGACTGTGTATGTTGCTCTCTTTTTAACTTTTTCACAAGTTTTAGTTTTAGAGTTGCCACTATTGTTGTTGTTCTTCCTCATCTTTTTGATTGTTGTGACATTACCAAGCAACAAAGGCTCAGGACTCTTTTTCTCAGGTAAGTTAACAGAGCATTTTTGCAACACTGTTTTGTAAAACATTTTTATTAGAGAAACCATTTACGCATTCCGCAACACTCTCTTTTTCTGTTTCGCTCTCTGTCTCTCTTTTTGGTAGACATTTTGTTGTTGTTGTAAACTCTAAACTGGTTTTGCTAGAGAAAAAAACCAGCAGCAGCCGCTGTCAAACACGAAAATAATACAAGTCAACACACACAAACACGCACGCACACTGAGCAACATAAGACTTCAGTCACACAACACACATACAATCTTAATTCGCGCTTATTGTCTGTGCGTGCATGTGTATGTGTGTGAGCTAAGGTGGGGCTATAGCGGCGCAGCAGAGACTGACGACATCAGTTCTAGAGATCAGCGCTGTCAGCGTCGCTCAATTTGCGTCTCTCGCTTTTTATTTTTATTTGCTGTTAATAAATGCATTTCTTGCTCTTTTTGGCTGCGATTGACGACGTCATCATTCCTGCGCACCTTGACGTTAACGTCGACGCTCACATCGCCCCAACCCAGAATTACCTCAGACTTTGTTGAGGGTAAAATTGGGGATATATAATTATATATAACAGTTTTACTTATTTGTAGAAGAGTTTTACTTATTTGAATATAGAGAAAATCATTTTACTGTATGTGAAACTTAAATTATATTCAGATCGAAATACACTGAAAAAAGAAGAACGAAATGAATGCGAAGAATATATTATTCTGACTCCCGATAAATACCAGCAGAAATTAAGCTTATAATTCAATTAAAATGAAGAATATAATAATTATATACATATACATATATGTATACAGATATTAAAATATAATAATAATATTTGTCTCAGAATTATACATGCCTAATAATTTTCAGACATATTTCTATGAATCTCTATTAAAATTTCCATTTATTACTGTTGCCCCCATTTGGGTTTAAATTGAATTTCGAGCGACCTTCAATTGGAAGCGACCAACTAAAATTACGATGACGAAAGCAAGCTCAGGAGAAACGGAGAGAGAGCACTGATGTGGGTGGGTCATTTGGGAGAAGAGAGAGAGAGAGAGGGAGAGCGAAAGTTACGCACGTTGAGATTGATGGATGGATGGTCATGCTTCAGTTATTTATTCTTATTGTCGTTTATATTATTTGCCATTCGATATTTGACATTTGCTCTCCCTCTCTCACTCCCTCTCTGTCTATTAGTCTCTGTGCGCTCCTCTTGAACTGTAAAGAGATCAGATATTTTGTATAGAGTTTTAAATTCAAAATACGTTAAAATTTTCGATTATTGTTCACATTTTATTAGACAAGTTCTTCATTATGGTCTTTTGAAACAATATTTAAGCATTCAATAGTTATATTCCAATTAAGCTGATTAGTTATTAGATCGATTCCTCCCCTTCTGCCTCTTGAGTAATGTATTTATTTATTTATTTGTATTTTTTGAATTAAATTTCGAATACTATTGTTGCGTATATTGAGTTGGTATGATATGATATCATCGAGCTGATTTCGTCATTGCCCGTCCTCTGTCTCTGTCTCAGTCTCTCTCTCTCCCCTCTATTTTCGGTCCACTCTTTTTAGATTTATGATATTGTTTTCTTTTAATTAAAGCGAATCGCCCAAAATTAAATTTTGTTGAAAAAAAAAATAGTTTCGTTTTTTAATTGTTTGATTAAGTATTTTAACTTATTATTCCATACACATATAATTGACATTTACATATATATATATATATATATATATATATATATATATATGTGTGTATGTATATGTATTTATAAATATATATCTGTATGTATACATATATATATATATATATATATGCTTGATTTTGCGTTCATTTGAATGTGTTTATGTTTTATAGTCAAAGCTAACACTGTATTTGTGTTAATGAGTATCTGTGAGATACATTTGTATCTTTTGGCTGCCATGTGAAACTTGTATCTTTCGCAATTTTAAACGCATGCTGCTTATTCTCCTTCTGATTCTGCTGCTTCTTCTTCTCCTCCTCATCTTCTGCTCTGTCTCCCGTAGCAATTCAATTTGCCAAAACAGCTGCCGCCGATTGCGTCATTTTGCGGCCAACAACGAGCGCTTCTTCAATCGAGAGTGCTTAACTATCAGATACCCTGCACCTTGAATGCAAGCACAACATTCACTCGTCTGTCCAAGCAGATCTTTTCATACGGATCAAGAATATATACATCTTTCGAGATGATATCTACATTTCCCCTATCACACATTACTTAAAATCCATCATGTCAAATAAGAAAAGAAAACATTTCGTTAATGGGTATTGAAGGAATAGCCAAAATTCTTCCCCATGATGTCATTTTTGGTTCAGTTTGTTGCATGCCCCCGACACGCCCTACACACAAATCCACCACCCACCAAAAAAAACAACGAAATTAACTCGTGTAAAATCCTTTTTTGCCGGCCTACAAGGAAAAATCAATAAAAGCGACAGGAAATAAACATATACATATACAAATACAAATATTCATATACATACACACGTACAGCTAAACCAAGAGACCCAATACCCAGCTCATAAGCAAATGTCGGGTGGCCTGCCGAATGACATCATCAACAACAAGAAGAAGAACAACAACAGCAACATTGTTTGTCATCAACGTTTGTTATTTGGTTCGTGTGTTTCCGATTTGTTAGCTTTCTGTATTTTTAATTTTTATTTCATACGCTTTCTTACGCCTGGATTCCTCGAAATCAATCGGATCAGATGATTAGAGGGCGCGCGAGAAGCGAAAAACGATAATATTTCGTACTTAGCGAGTTGCGCTTATATACCTAGCAGCGAGCACGTAAAGAACTCCACATTACAGAATGCATCGTGTAGACACACAAATGTAATCCCTTACATAGTAACGCATTGTATGTTGATTTGTATGGTAGGGAGCTATGCTAGTCAAGCACAAATTTGACTTCGCGATTTGCTTCAAGTGAAGCAAAGAAGCTAAAAATATCGGAAATTTCTGAATTTACACATTCTAATTGACTTTCATTATTCTTTACTAATTTATTTCAATAATGCAGTGCAGCATGCTTTATTTCAAATTCGACGCTAATTGGAGCTGAGCATACGGGCAGCGAAGATTCAGACGATAAAGCATATTATTAATTAATCTCTTGCTTCTTACTTTGCTCTCTCCTTATCGCTTAAGCTCTCTTGTTTTGGTCTCCCACTTAGCCAAGGGTTGCAGAGCTTTTAGCGCATGCCTCAAAGATCGGCTTAAAAATATGCCGACCTTTTCAGACCTATTCGATGTATTGTGTACTCCTATGGTTAGCAGTGACTTGGGCATGTTTAAGATATGCGTAACGTTTCTACAGTTTCCAAAATGGCAAGCAAAACGAATATATATACTTGCATACACTTAGAGAATAAATTGTCTTGGTTTTTTTGAATACCAGAAAGTTTTTCTCGTTTATTGAAATTATTTCTAGATACAAGAAAATCAATTTCTAAGAATTGGAAAGGTTCTCTTCTGTTCTTATTGATCAAAGACTATTTCTAAAAAGTATAAATGCAAATTTATTTCTTAATAATATAAAATATTTCTCAAACGCCGCAGGGTAATGTGTTTTTGCTGAGTGTTGTTAATTATCAAGCCGCATCTATTTATTATACACAGCAACAGTTTTAAATCAAGACATGTCTGTCTGCTTGTCTGTCTGCCCACCTGGTGGTTAGTTGGACGACGACCTCGTCAAGGAGGAAGCAACAACAACAATAACAAACAAACAAACAACAGCAATGCATTGAGCGTTATTTTCTTATTTTGCCTTTGCCGCGGTTTTCGAGTCGGTTTCTTCTTCTCCGTTGTTGCGGCGGTTAAAGTTAATTTTTGTTGTTGCTCTTGTTGTTGTTGTTGGTTTACCATGTTTTATTATCATTTGCGGCCAGCTTTTACCGTTGCGCTGGCTTCGCTGCCGGCATCATCGTCGCCGTTGTCGAGTGCATTGCACTTTTAAGTGGTCTGGCCCAAACCGACCCGACCCAAACCGACCCGATCCGACTAGCATCAACTAACCATCTATGTGGCACAGTTGCACACATCAAATGTCTAAAAGAAATACTGCATTCGCCACTAATTGCTTGTTGTGCCACTCTGATACCACCGAGCGTATGCACTCACCAAAAAACTATTCCTACATTTAAAAAAAATCGCCATTAAAAAATGTGTAAAGTTTTTCTAGATTTTAGAAATAATTTCTAAATATTTGGAAAACAAATTCTAAAAATTAGAATTGATTGCTCAAATCCTGAAACAGTAATGTTGTAAAGTGTTTAATAATAATATAAGTAAGAAAAAGCGCTCATATAAAACAACGATTTTTTGTTGAGTGTATAAATGCTGACGTAAGTCCTAAAATCAGATGTCTCATTGAAATAAACAAAACTAGAGACATTGGAAGTGAAAGTAATTACAATGACTGGGTGAGTTGAGAATTCATTCATTTTCTTTGTACCTGGGTCTTCTAATGTGTGTGTGTGTGTGTGTGCGGAATCAGGCACATGCAGTTACAAAGATCACAAAATTAGTCATGGATTATAGGATGAATAAATGAATAACAATCTAGCATAAAATGTTGCTGATTTTACTTTTAAAATTGTGGCAGATATACGTTTAAAGATAAGTCGGTCGATGTTCTATTTATTAAAGTATTATAGATTTCGAGCTAAATCGACATGTTATCGATTTCACCCAGTGGGTAAGGCTTGGGCTTATTTCCCTCATGACTATTTATTATTATCATTAACAATGAAATCAAACACATAAGCCGCCTGAAAAAGAACAATGTGCACATGTAAGTTTTGATTGCGCTGTTGACCTTGATTTGATATAGTGGCCTCCAAAGCAGCTCATTTCTATATGTTTATATATATGCATACATACATGTACGCATTACTTGGCATATACATATATGCCATGAAATCGTTAATTTCTTTTTCTTTGCTACCCTGAAATAATTCAAAATGAGTGCAAGGGCGTATAATGGTTTTGTGCAAAAGTATGTAATCTATTCCATATATGTGCTTGATTAGGATCAATATTTTAGAGATTTTAAGAGATCGGTACTTCAAATTCCGGGCAGATCAAGATTATTTAATTCTTATTGCTAACTGCCGCCGTTTCGCAATGACAATAAAAGCCACACTTTTTAAGGCAGCACTTTCCCTTCATACATAATATCCTTTGACTCAATTCTGAGTCTGCAAAACTGAACAAAAAAAAAACAATTTGTTTAACTGGGTATTTCGTAGTCGAGCTCACCCGATTACAGCATTCCAATTTGTTAGTTATGCCTATATCAAGAAAGTTAACATTTTAATTTATAGCTTTTTTATGCACTCAGTTGTTGAATAACTCAAAATATTACAAATATTTATACGGGTGAAGTAAGTGGGGAAACACATGTCTGAATTTATAGCTTTTATTTATGCGGTTTTTTAGTTATAAGCAAAAAAAAAAAATAACTTTAGATGCCAAATGTTCTCAATGAGTTGCGAAAAAATTTAATGTTTGATTTTATCCTCTTTTTAAAGGGAAATTTTGGAACGATTCAAATGCCATAGGGCATATCGTAGTCGTGCTGACTCGACTGCAACATTATGACTTGTTTTGTGCTGATTCGCTGTTAATCTTAACCTCAAATTTCCGTTTTATTAGCGTTTGCATTGCACAGCTGCCGCTGTTGACGTCATTATCATTGCCATCATCATCACCATCGCCAGCATAGTCATCATTTCATTATCATCATCGTCATTGCTGCACTGCGGTGCATTCAACTTTTGATGTCAAACCAGTAAATTGTCCTCCTCCCTCTTTCTCCACCTCCCCACCCCGCCATTTCCCCCCGGGAAAGTGCCTGGCAGCATTCAGCAAATTAAGATAGTTCAAGGCGCAAGGTGTCCAATTTGTATTTGTATACATTAATGTGGGTCGGCTGAGTCATATGTATATATATATATACAATGTCATTCGATTAGACGGCTCATTAGAATGTTGCTTTGTGTGTTCAAATTCGATTTGCTTTTTGTTCTTTTGTTTATTTATTATTCAATTGAACATTATTGCCATTGCCAACAGTAACTGTTGCCCATTGCCACTTTTTAAATAATCGTCAGCACCTCTATATATACTTATGCCCACATATAGACATATAAATAAAATATAAATATATATATTATATATATATATATATTAATTGATAAATCAGTTCACAAGTAGTACGCACATATGTCTGAATATTCTTAATTATCCTTCGATCACCATATAACCCAATCAAATTTTTAATTCCTCCTGCATACTTATCCATCTTAAGCTAGTCTACCTAACAACCTGCTCATCTAAGAGTTGCGGTGATAGTGATGGTTTTTGCGTAGAAATATTCTTCGAGCATATATATATACAGTGGCGGGCAGCTTATTAGGCCAAGTGTCAAAGAAAAAAAGTAATTGCCTGCCATAAGCTAACCATTCATTATTTTTCAAAAATTCCAAAGACCGATGGTAGGTACATATAAGTGACAATGCTCGATTTGAACTGTGACACACTGTATATGTGCACTGACTGACCAGAAGAACTGCTTCTGTCATATTTGTTTTGGTCTACATTGTGTGTATACACTCGTCAAAAAAATCGCCCCAAACTTTAATAAATCTCCAAGGATTGGTCCTCATAATGTTCAGACAGTAAATATTCAAAATTTATCGTTGTTGCTTTCTGCTACCACCAAATTTTTGGGACTGTCGATTTATTCATTTTAGAAATATTTGTTCCTTTTTAATTTAATTTAGATCGATTTTGTTCTAAGTGTAAGGGGATATATATAGAAAAGCATTGACTGATAGATTTGACAGAAGAACTGCTTCTTTTATATTTGTTGTGTACACCATTTGATCTACATATTTCGTTTCATTAGGATTAGGAGCGGGGCTTCTCCGCCGCAGTTATTGGTGTTAAACGGCTTTTAAATTAATTGCTCAAATGTCGATGATCTGATGCGCGATGATGTGGCGCTGTGAATCTGCTGGTCAACTTATGCAATATGTGTTTATGCTTCTAGCGAATCCCACACAAACTCTCCACCCCTCAATGTACTTACTACTTAATTTACAACATTTATTGGCATTTAATGCGCTCGAATGCGGGCACGTAGAGAAACTATTGTAAGCCATTTTCTTTCAGTTTTGATTAGGCACGTTCCACAGCCACGCTGAGCAAACAAATTAGTCATAAAGGCAGCAGCTATCAGATCAGAACTGCAACAACAGCAGCAGCAGCAAAAGGAGTGCAAAGAGCTGCGTAATGAAGCGCAGCTGTGTAAAATCGGTAGTAGAGAGAGAGGGGGAGAGAAAGTGGGAGGGAGAGGGGTAAAGAGAGAGAGAGAGAGCATTTTCGACCAAGCTGGCTTAAGCGACATCCATCCGACGACAAGCTGGCAGGAAGCATGGAAAACGAGGGCAAACGGGGTTCAATTGCCACACATTGCAGCTGATGCTGATGCTGGGACAAGGCCAAAATACAGGATCAATAGACTGCTATCTACAAATTGCGGCATTGCAACGAAAAAATATCGCGCGAAATAAGTTTTAAACTGTGCTGCAAGCATAGGCAACTAAAGTTTTCAACTTTCAAATGAAACAAGTGCGAGAGTGTCCGACTGGTTGATACCCTAGCCAAACATATAGTCGTACTCACTTTGTGAATTCATACCAACAAAAAAAAAAATAAAACAATTTTTTTTTTATTGTTTTTATTTTCCTCTCTTAGCTGATTTAATTTTAGTTTGCCTCCTTTATTGTGTTTGTGTTTGTGACATCTGGAAGCAGATCGGCGAGCTTACCCTCTTTCTACTCACTTCTATGGCCAGCGACTGGTTTTAATTAAATAATTAGCATAAATTATCAATTGAAATGCGCTCAGCGAAGCAGTCAAAGTTAGCCAGTCAGGCAGGAATCCCTTCTGGGATAGGGGTGTATGGCACATTTGGTGGTGCCCGTAGGGTAGGGTTGTCAGCCACCCTGACCCGTGACCCTAACGATCGCATGCAACCCCCGTTAAGCGTGGATCGAGGGTGGGTATCGGTACACGGGGAATGAGCCCTCAACCTACCCCCATTTGGTGGCACATTAATCAAATATATGTAATATGTATACATATATATATATATATATATATATATATATATATATATATATATATATGTTTATGTACATGAAGTATTCGAAAACATCGAAGTTATACAAAAAGTATAAAAAAACCCGACCGAAATAACAGCTCTTTTAAGATAAGACTGCGCCCAATTCAGTCATGGTCGCCCTATTCTAAGTCAAGATAGAATAATTGATCACTCTCAAACACAATATAAACATTTTTTTTTTGTTGTGTATTTTATTTATTTATTTGTATTTTATTGAATTTGCTAGTTCTTAGATCAAGATGAAGTTGCCTTGCAAAGGTGTAAGAGAAGAAAACGGAAATTGGAAACAACAGATATCGAATTCGGGGTTTTCAGTGTTAGTCGTGTTTATTTTAATAGCTTTTGATATTAAGCTGCAAACTAGGATTTTTCGGATGAAGATTGCATGTTCAAAAAAAATAATGCATCTAATTCAAAAAAGTTAAATAAAAAAAAAAAAAAATTGTACAGTGCTTACAGTAATATAGTACTTAAAGCATTATTAATATTTTGCATATTTGTTGTTAAATAAATTTTTTTACCATATCTGCTGTTGTTATTTTGAATTCGCTTTTTGAATTTCTTGCTTTATGAGATGAGACTGCTGATTGTTCCACATTCCACATTGCACGTTCCACATTGCACATCAAATCTCGACTACATAGCGACTACTGCTCGAGGGACTTATGGAATAGTAGCTATTCTCTGCAAGAAACTTATACAGCATCAGAATGGGGCTGGTGCGGGGTTGGGGCATTACGCACCTTCATCGCTGTCAAAGCTGTAGAAATTGTCATCGTCTCGTGTCATAGAGCGTCGGTTGGATCGCGCCAGTTGCGATTGCGAATGGGAATGCGTTTGAGGTGCCAGAGATCTGGCCGATCTGCTGTTGATGCTAGTGGTGGGCACTGTGGGCGTGGAGCTGCGTCGCTGACTGTGGTTGTTGGGATATGGAAGCGGCGACCCATATTGGCTGCGACTGCAATTCGAATTCTGTCGATCCAAGCTCAGCTCCAACTGCTCCCGTGACAGATCCCTGCTTAAATTCTGGCAGCTGTTGTTGTTGCTGGTTGTTGGTGTTGTCGTTGTTACAATGTCCGGTATCGGTTTGCATTTGACATTTGTTGGCGTTAGCTGACTGATAGGCTCCACCTGCATCTGCTCGAAGAGATCGTCGGTTTGTTCGTCATCATCGCTGCATATGGTCAACTCCTCGCTATGGAGTCGGCGACCACAGAGTCGGGGTCTTCCCTCAAAGCGTGAGATCAGCTTATTGACTTTGCCCACATCGCCGGGATGCATTTGCTCCCTGTAAGTGAGACGCAGCGAACTGGTTTTCACAAGCGGCTTGGACGGATTCGTCATGGAAACGCTGCGTTGCGGCATCTTAGCTGCTGCGGGTGATGCAACCGGAGCTGGAGCTGCTGTTGCTGCTGCTACTGTTGTCAATGGTGGTTTGCTGATGGGCAGCGGCGGCGGCACTGCATCATAAATGGGCGCCATCGTGCTCGGCGGGGGTCGGCGCTGCGGCAATGGTGGCGGTGGCGGAGACACCGATGGTGGGCGTTCCGTTAGCTCCAACTGCTCAACATCCACAGTCACATCCACATCAACCTCCATCTCCATATCCATATCCTCATTATTACCGTTGTGGTCATTGTCTTCATCCTCCTCCAGGGGCTGCTGCTCCATGAGACTCTCGCAGCTGTTGCCAATCTGAGGCGTCTGCCTTCGTATTCTGGTCACTCGCGAACTGCTGTCATCCGCATCCTCCTCGCTGCTGCCGGCGCTGATTCGCAGCACGGGGGCATTGCGCAGCGCCTCATCGAAGTCGGCAAAGGCGCCAGCGGAGCCGCCTTCGCTCTCAAAGATGTCAATACTCTTGGGCTTGTACAGAGCCGGTCCGGGCCAAACGCTCGAGGATGTGCACGCTTGTGCAATGAGCTGCTGATGCTGCTGCTGCTGTTGCTCCTTGAAGCCAGCGATTATTTGCTCATTAGACACCCATTGGTGTCGATTGTCTCTTGTTGGTGGCGGCGTTAGAGTTGTGGCCACGGCTATTATCAGTGTGGACTCGTAGGCATCTGTGTGCTGCTGATGGATGAGCACGCGCGGATAATCGCCTGCTGCTGCCAGCTGATGTTGGCCCCCTAAAGCCACATCCTCCTCCTCGAGTGACTCGCTGCTCCAGGCTGTCGTCGAGTGCGCCTGCAGTTGCGCCAGCGCTCCCATTGTGGGTCGTTCTCGTTCCCGTTTCACCTGCTCGCCGGCATCCAGCTGGCCGAATGCCTCATCGGCGCACACATCCTGGCCGCTGTCATCGCTGCCATTGCTATCGTCGCTGTCATCGCTGTGGTGATAGGTTGCCGCCAGCTCCTCGTCGTCGTCAATATCGGCGGGCTCTTGACCAACTGTGTTGGGTTTGTTGACGCCCAACTGCGTCGCTGTTGGTGGCTTGTCCTTGCTGCTGCCGCCACTTGCACGTTGCCGAAAGAACTTGAGCTGCTGCATTTTCTCGTTCAATTTGTGCATCATGCCCATGCCAAATGTGGCGCCAGCTGCTGCTGTTGCTCCTTGGGCTCCTTGAGGCACTTGCGTATCGCTGGGACTCTTAAAGCTCTTGCGCCAGCGCTGTTGCAGCTGCTCGCTGGACGTGAAGCGACGCAGACGCGCACGCATTGTTCCACCCCCCGCACCTGGCTGAGATGGTTTGGCCACGTGCCCGTCCTCCTCCTCGTCTTCATTGTCGTCGTCGTGATCTTTGCTTGCGTGCTTGTCGACGACTTGCTTGGGTTGATGCTGATGCACTCGCTTGATCGATTTGCGCAGACGTTTCAAATTCTGACGCATCGCTCGACGTATTGGTGGCTGGCCCTGCTCCTGCTGCTGCTCCTGCAGCTCTTCCTGCTCCTGCACAGGCATGTCCAGTGGCGGCTGTCGCACCTTGGCAAACCTGGTTGCTGCTATGCCCGATTTCTTACGCTGCGTCGGCGGCACTGGCGCTGACATTGCCTCCTCCATGCCACTCTCATCGTCGCTCTCATGCCGAGCAGTCTCTGCTAGTTGTTCCTGCTGCTCATCCTTGAGCGTATTTTGCCTGGATAGCGGCAACGTTCTAATGTGTATATCATAATTGTCGGCGATCTCGCGATCTCGACGCTCCTGCGCCAATTGCTCAACGCGTCGCTCCGCCTCGTACAGTTCCACATAGCGGTCGACCTCGATGCCATCCCGCCGTACAATCGTCTCCTTGGCAAACAGATGCTTCAGCTGCAGCTCGCTCAGATTCCTGTAGCCGCGCTGCAGCCGCTGCGTCAGACTATTGCCGCCATATCGTGTGGCAGATGTGGCAGCTGCTTCTGCTGTTGTTGGTAGTGGTGGTGGTATTTTAATGGGACTAATTGGACGGGAGACGCGTGTATTGCCATATGGCGCATAGTAGTCATCATCAAGGCTGCCGGCGCTGCAATAGGTGCCAGCAGCCAGGTGACTGGAGGATGACGGCGCCATCTGTCCGCGATTGGCACCCAACGTGGCCTGCTCGTGCATCAGTGAGCTAATTGTGGATATGCGTTGCGGCGTCCGATTGATGAACAGCGCCGCCGGCACTTGCCCCGTCTCTGCGGCAGTCTCACCTACGGCTGTGGCAGCCTTGTTGCTGCCACTCGCATTGTTGCCACGCGAACTGCAAAAGATGCGACGCGCAGCACGCATTTTGGGCAACGATTTGGGCAATCGCAACTGTGGCAGCGATGCCAGTTTAGCTGTGCAACAAAATAAGAACACATAAGTAGGCAAATTGCAATTTGAGGCAGCTCTTAAATTATGGGATTTATCTATGATTCAGTCTCTTGAAATGAACCAAAACACGGTATTACAACGGGCCATCTTGCCGATCCCAACCTAATCTGAGAGAAACAAACTAAAATGCAATATAGACATTTCTTGACTGCACTATCGTGTTTTAGAACATTATCTTGGATATATCCCTATTTTTTCTCTCTTTTTTGTGCATTTCAAGTTGATTGCTTGCACTTTTTCATAATAATAGCTTCATTACAGATGTTCGATAAGAAAGTCAATGATTAAAGATCAAAATTTGAGCTTGACTTGAACGCTTAACGCAATACTCACCTTTTAGACTATCCACATCGAGACGTTGGCAAAGATTGCGTAAATCCATGATTCCGTGCTCACTGTGACTGTTTCGTTCCTGTGGATCCTGCTGTTGCTGTTGCTGTGGATGGGTCATTGATGGTACTGGTGTTGACTCTCTGTGTTTGCCAAATTGCCAAATTCCAAATTATATTCAACGTCCGTTGCAGTTCAACATTGTTGCCAGTCTGAAATGCGGCACGTTGAGCGCGTGCACAGACAGCTCGCAGCTTGAGAAGAATTGTCCGTGTAGCGCTAATTTAATTAGCTATCATTTCTAACCCGTCTTTTTGTGGCATTCGAATGCTAACTGGCCATATTCTGTCTCGGCCCTGTCTCCTTGTCTCTGTCTCTTCCTTATGCATTCACTGTATTCTCACTTGACACATTTTCCATTATTCAATGGATTTTGGAATGAGGTCTACAACGACGTACTGAACCACTACCAGACATCCACAACACAGTTTACACTTTTTTAAAATCAATGGAAATAAGCGCTACAAGGTATATCTAGTTAAGGTCAGATCTGGAGACCTTAAATCTGGAATATAAGTTATCGAGGAGTATAACTTGGCAGACTGTAACATCAATTGTACAAATCATGCTCGAACACGAGCAAAGTTAAAATTTAAATGAATTGAGACACGTGCTACTTGGAGTGAGGAAGGTACGGGATATCTTCTAGTCAAGCTCTCGCCTGAAATATATATAATTATACTACTTATTTTGCCTTATGGCTGGGTATTCGCCGAGCACTTCCGATGGGGCAGCGGCGCTATCGATTTCTCGACAATTCTCGCTGCTGACTTACGGAAAAGTAATAACGGCAATAATCGATATCCAAGTCGTGGTTTGTTTAAATCAAAATAAAGCAACTAAAGCTATCTGCAGCGCACGATTTTCCACAGACCTAATGAGCAAAAATGCATCCGACCCATGAATTGCACTCAGATATGGCTTTTCGCCTATTCGGGCGTACTGTAATAAGCAGATAGTATCACACGCAGCGTCGTAGATAAGATAATATTAAGACATTGTGCATATATAATGATCGATTGTTTATGTCAACTTGTACATAGATAATTAACCGTCTAAGAATTTGGTATATTAGCCACGAATTTTTACTAAATAAATGAGTACAATTCATCACTTAAGCCTAATTTATTTCAACTACATCCATTGCGGTGACAGTTGCAGTGGTGCGTAGTATACACCACTGATGTCAGATATATAATGGAATAGAATACAATTTAAATTTGGTTAATCTATATAAATTTATCGATTAACAATTACATCCTTGCATTATTATCGACGTTCTTGTGAAAAATGTTCAAGTATGAACAGCACACTCAAGGTTAGGGACCTGAGGCCTAATCTATTCGTAAAATTTTCCAAAAGATAGCGAGGGATGAAGTTTCACTGTGGTCGTCTTAAGATTTTTCAATCAAATAAGGTCTTGCTCGTCAAAGCAAGGCAGTCTGAATTTACAACTCAAGCTTGCGAGTGTATATTATTTATACAAAAATGTCCCCAAAAATTGTGATATTTTAATTGGTTACCAATAATATTCAATTAGTAAAAATAGTTAGGTCCAGCTTCTGTGGGACTCGAAAAAGCTATTTTCTGCGTGGAAACTGTGGGGATGCCAAATTTAGCATGTTATAGTTCAAAACGTGGTCCCCAAAAAAGTATTCAAATTACAAAAACATTCAATTTGAAAATGTACTCAAAATAACAAACTATTGCACACAATAATCATAATAATAATTATAATAACATTTATGTTTTCTTCTTCTTCTCTTTGCAGACAGACGACAGACAACGATAATAATAAAAAACAGACAGTGATAAACTTTTACTAGCAGCCAAGTGCATTTTACACACAGATACAAACATATATTTATATATATATACATATATATGCCATTTAAGTGTAAAAAGTTGCTCAATGTGTTCTTATTTATGTACTTTGCCAGCTATTGTGTTTGGAAAAGGGAAAACGCTAACTTGGATGCAATTTTCATTAGCGCGAAAATTGTGAGAACTCAGCGCAAACAAAAAAAAAAGAGAGAGAAAGAATCCCAACAAAACAAAAAAACAGAATTAAATAAAAATAAAAATAAGAAGAAAAATAAAAAACATTCCAGACAGACATACAATCGCAACACGACGGAATTGACAGTACAATTGCGGAGGTTGTTGCAGATTCCAGGTCTAGAGCGAGTGTGCCACACGGACTGGGACACTTGCGAGTGTGCGTGTGTGTGTGTGTGCGAATAGATAACTGCAACCACAACAATTGAAGTGTAGTTGAACAGCAACTGAAATGAGGCGGCAGTCAATGATGCTGGCCGCGATATTACTGGCTGCCATTTTGGGCAGCGCAACAGCAACGAGTAAGTTGATCCCAATAACTGCAATCGAAACGCATTTAGAAGGATTTGTGTCCATCTATATCTGGTATCCATCTATCTATAATAAATCTGTCTATCAACTGCGGGGCGGCACCTATTAAGACTTGTATTTCACATATTTATAGCAAGTTTCTACTTAGCTCAACACAATTAATTGACACCTATACCACTTAGGTCGATTTTCTTAAAAAGCGTTTTAAATAAATCCTTGCCCCACTTCAAGTAATCTCTATTTGAATCAATTTATTGTGGCGTAAAGCCTACAGACTACCGAAGCCACTCTCCCAATGTTCCCAATGGACTACTGATCCATAAAAATAGCCATCGACTGCGACACTAGTTGATAAAAATAAACATAAACAGCGAAAGCGATCAACTTATGAAGTTAATTTAAATGCGGGGAAAATGCGAATGCCCTAATTTATGTGGCGCATTAGTGAAGAAATAAAAAAGAACTCACATCACACTGGGCTAGCCACATTCCAAGTCAGAACTGACTCTGTCTTCATTTACGAATCTTCTCTAACAGACAATTCCCCGCCACGGATAAGCAAACAGCCGCCCACAGATGAGCTGCTCTTCAAGGTGGCGCAACAAAACAAGGAGAGCGACAAGCCATTCATTATTGAGTGCGAGGCCGATGGACAACCCGAACCGGAGTAAGTACACATCACCATGGCATGCTTGTTATGTATGTTTTGGATATGGATCACATCTACATTTACACAACTCGCACAAATTTTAAATTATATATAATATATATATATATATATATATATATGTATGGATGTGTGTGTTCGGTTGCTAATTTACATAAATAAACTTTAAGCAGACACATGGCAAACAAGAATTTTTTGAATCAAAAATCGTTTGCCTCTACTTTCTCGAAATATGTACATTAAAATGGGTGTATGTGTGTGTGTTTGTGTGTGCGTGTGTGCGTGTGTGTATTTTTCTTTTGAATTTCTTGGACGTCGCGTAAGAAATATTTTAAATCTTACATAAAAGCGAAAAACTATATACAACTTGATAATTTCCGCATCACGCAACTCCAACTAAATATGCTGAAATCGAAAGATATCGCCTAGATGGCACATTTTTCGACCATACATTTATTGCTCTAGCTTATTTTTGAATCATAAAAATACGTACCGCTTACCGATAGCCATAAAAACTGCATTTATTTATTTTTTTTTTGTATATATAACTTTCCATTAGAAAGTAGTAGAAATGTATAGGAAATGTGAACTAATATATCTAAGTGGGATAGCCAAAGATTTGCTTACAGGGTTTCTGCAAGTTGAGTTCTTTCTGAGAGGAGTGTTCTTCTTTCGAATTCAATCTAACAAACATTTCGCGTTACTAAACTTCTGTGCGCCAGGTGGCGCCTTAAGGCAACAGGTCACAGGGCCCAATAAATCTTACTGATCCATTTTCCTCCTACAAACTTTTCAGTTATTTAGTTGTTGATTCTTTTTATAAATGTGCTTAAAATAAATATGAAATAGTTGTTGGCTTCTCTTATACCTATATATATATATATATATATATATGTGTGTGTGTGTGTGTGTATCTTTTTATACTCGTATACCCTGAGTAAATACATACACATATGTTTATTCATACTTTAATTATATTCCAGTGTGCGATTTTTCTTGCATTTGCACGCCCGACTTCATATCCATCTCGTTTTATCATAATGACGCTGATCTTGATGCTGTGACATCATTTGAATTGAAATGACTCACATGTCTGGACATGTCAGTAACTCAAGTTAGTTTTTAAATTATGTGATTCTCTATATGACCGATTAGAACCTGTTCGCCATTGAAACACGTTTAATTTTTTTTTGTGTATTTTTTTTGTATTTTGTACGTTACTTTCTGTGAAGTTTTTCTTTTTATTATGCTGCCGCCTGTACTTGCATTAAGTCATTTCGAAATGCGGAATTTCATTTTTAACGCGCTTGGACGATGACCTCATTTGTGATTCCGAAAACAAGTTGGCCCGGAATGAAGTGCGTGACGTGCTGCTTGAAAATATGAAAAGTAGCCGACCGAAAATAGTTTTTCCTACGCAGCAGTAGCAGCAGCAACAGCAGCAACAGATGTCAAATGGCTTTTCTCTCTCTCTCTCTCTCTCTCTCTCTCTCTCGCAATGTGTCCCTCTCTCTCTTTTCCTCTTACTTGGGCCCAGTTTGTAACCTTCTGCAATAGTTGGCAATGCGTAAATTTTTTTATTTATGTATTTTACATCGCGTCAAATGGGTTAATAGTGGGAAACTTGTGTGTGTGTGTGTGTGTGTGTAAGTGCACGCTTTTTGGGCCATGACGTCGCTCCTAATGATGACGAAGATCATTATTATGTTGGCAAGTGTACGGACAGGTAGTAATAATAACCAGTTTGACCGGATGGTCCGGCATGCTTAGAATATACGATTACATACACATTTTCGAATGTTAAAATTTTTATGTGCATATATATATATATATATATATATATATATATATATATATGCATACGCATGCATAAGCCAAGCTATGGGCATTACGTAATGATGTCGAACTCCGAGTTGAACTGTTCACTGTTGCCGTATCCTAGACAAGGCTTAATGCCAGCATGGCCCAATTGTTTGAGATGACGAGCTGTTGCTTGGTGGCTTTTCTTTGTAGTTCAGCTGTCATTGCTTCCTTCCTACACTGCATTTTTCCATTTGGTTTTACTCGATGCAATATGCAATATGCAACATGGCATAGATCGAAATATGTGTTTGTCGCCTTTCACACTTTCAATTTGTAATGATTTTCTTTCAAGGAAGAGTTTGGCCAATTTGTAAAATTGATCAAATAATTGCTGAATTGTTGTTAAATAATAAAATCTACAACAATGACAAACTATGTGTGTGTGTGTGTGTTGTGCCCCATGGCTTGGCTTCGTTTCGATTGGATTCGAAAAACCAGTTTTCAAGCGTGTTTCTTAATTTATAAGATTAACCATTTGAGGAAAAGAAGAAGCCAATTTTATATTGAAAGATAAAAACTTGAATATTACATAAAAAAAACACATAGATATTAACAAATACTACGAATTCCATGGCAGACAATGTATGTGGCACGTTACCTTTAATTAAGACAATTACAAACATTTAAGTTAAGTCTGAACTTAAGATACATAATAAAAAGCTCAATTCGAGACAACTCGACTTGGAGATACCTTGAGTATATTTTATGCATAGATGGGTTAAGGCTTCCTTCATGTGCTGTGCATTTGGAAATACGTGTTCTTTGACAACTTTTGTGTTCCTTAATTTTTATATATTTTTATATACATATATATTAAATTGTGGCATTTGTGCTATCAATGTCAGACTTATATCGATTTAAGACGAACGATTGCAGTTATCGATACAGTTTTATGAACGTGATCTGCGAGCAGAAACTGATTCGAGAACTAGCATTTCAATATTAAGTTATCTTATAGTCTGTCGGCGAATGAAAAGGGTCAGATCCGTAAAGGAATCAGGGTAAGAAGAGGGCAACATAAAATATAAGCATTTTATTGGATCATTTAACTAAAAGACGATTTTTGCATTTGCTGCTGTAATGCGATAATGTCATAACTTACTTTTCATATATTTTGAATAGGTTTCCACAAGAAACATATGCATACGTGCATATGTACAGTATGTGTATGTTTAGGTTGTGGAGAACTGGGCGGGACGTAATCGGTGCCGCATTGAAGTCGTGCAACATTCAGTTCACAATGGACTCGCTGGTCTCACGTATCTCTCTATAGACGAACTATACGCCTCTGTGATTCAGCATGACCTACTTTGTTTTTTTTGTTGTCATTGGCTGCTTCTGCTGCTGTTTTTGTTGTTATTGTTGTTATTTTGTTGTCTAATGTGCAACACACACACACACATCACAAAAATTGTTGCTGCTGTCATTGCATAGCAGCGCAACGTGTAAACAGTTTTTTTTTAGAATACCCAAGTGTTGATATTCTTTGCGGTTATTAACAATTCGATGTTAATCTATGCATTCATATGCACATACATATACACGTACATACTTATTCACAATAGTTTGGGTTGAGTGGCTTTTCACCATTTTCGGTGCGTACGGCTATCAAATTTTTGTTCATTCATCGTTAACAATAATAAATAAATGAATCTGTTTTTCATTTGGAATTTCTTCATTTCTTTTTAACATACTTTTTCAGAAAGTGTTTTTTGGGAGTTTCGTTGATTTTTGATAAATCTCACTTACAAGCTCAGTCAATGAGAATGAAAACAGTTTAGTTCAAATAATTAAGGTTGCAGTCTGGACCTTTCGCATTTGGTGACTCTAGTTTTAGAATTACGATCCATTTTTGAGGGCTGGGTAAGCGGTGGCCTTAGTAATCTACCCTACCAAGTTTCCCAGTTTTCAGAAATTTGCAGTTATTGCAGTTTTAATCCACAAATTAGAAATAAAAAAGAAAATACTACAAGTGCAGGTCTATGCTGCTGGACAGCGCAGCTTTCTCTGGTTCGTATCTCGTATACGTATTTGCATCTGTGTCTTTCACTTAAGTTCTCAAAAGTTGGCTGGGTGAACTTTGTGAAACTAGTTTGGAGTTTGGGGAGCGCCCAAGACAAATAGCAGCAACAACTTTTAGTGCAACCTTAAACATATGTACAATACGCTGCTTGCAACATCTGCGCTTCGCTTCCCTCAGTTGGTAGTCGGGCATTGCTTTTCCAAGTTGCTGCCACACAGTGTGCCGAATGTCTGTCAAACATTTGCCAAAAAATGTTATTAGAAGCAGGACTATTTATGGCCTCCAGAATGTCGGACGACTTTGGAAACCGTTGCAGTACTCAGGATCAGAACTTTTTGTTTCTCGCAAATATCCTCATTCTTTTAAACTCAGTCCATGATAACTTCTTATTTGTCTGCTTATATATAAGCTGCTTGCTATATACATTGATCGATTTAAAGTTTCTCAAGGGTTTTAGAAAACTCAGCTGAAGTTAAGAGTAATTTTCCAATATTTTTATTCGGCACTTAAATGTAAGCGTCTTTATAAATTTGCTGCTGTTGTTTCAGTTGCCTGAGGGGGGGCAGCAACTTATTGATTTTTCACGCAATGTTGAACTCGACCTCGCTCCTGCTGCTGCTGCTGAAGTTGTGGATTGTTATTTTTGCTTCTTTGGCGCCGTTGCTTGCTTCTGTTATTGTGGTTTTTATAGCTGCCTCATGTTTATTAATAAGCTTGGTCTCGTCTAACTGGCGCCCCAAAACAGTCCATTTGAATTTAAACACACAGAATCGCTGCAGGAAAGGTGCCCACATTAAGCAAAAACTGATCATAAAAAAAAATCAAAAAATGGTTACTAAAAAAGAAAAGCTGAACGACGATGAAACACACATTAAACAGAACACACACCACCCATGATATATATGCTTAGTGCAATCAATTGTCGTTGTCAGCATCATCATCATCATCATCGTGATTAAAATCAACTTCATCAGCGCATTTTGTGACTTTCAGATAGCCTCCAGCAGCTGTAGCAGGAAAAATGCGACAATTTGGGGGTTAACTCGACTGAATGATGCCCCACAAATTGTCATTATACAATCAACTGTTACTTTGTAAAACATTTTATTTATCGCTTATGCTGTTTTGTTCAATACTTGTTGCAGATAGCAAATCTTTTCCTCTATCCAAAAATATTTTCCCTTTGCTGCTTACTATTCCTAATTTCAAATTGTATAAGCATATATGTATGTGATGTGAAACCGACATATATATCCAGTATAAGGTAGAGCGTGCTCGTCAATGCCGATGACACAAGTCACCCCCAGTCTTAGGGCGAACTACTTCCACAACTTCCGCACATGATTCATGCGTAGAAATCAAGCTTTTGCACAAGCGACGCTGCCATTTGACATTTTGCTGGCTTCGACTTTGGTAATTGGGGCGGTTAAGCTTTCATCTAATATATTCGTACATACATACGTACATACATACATACATACATACATACATATTCACTTGTGTATGCATAGCAGAGTATATTGTATTTCTGAACAAAATCGATGAATGGCGACATAAGTTGACAAAGCTCTATATCTCATCTGTATTAAAACGAGTTTCGGTACAGACGTTTCAATTTAGAACCGTACTTCTCGATCGGTATATAAATCGATCTAATTAGACTATTGTATCCGATTTTCAATTCTTCCTTTATATATATATATATATATGCTTAGTCACTTTTTAGCATCTGTCATTATGTAGCGAGTATGCATTATATCCAGGCCATACGAGAGTATCGCTGATGCCATGAAGTCTGTCTGAGACTTTGTCAAATTTGGAATATGAGATCAAGTTTACAATCAAGTATACAACCTTGCAATACATTGAACTAGTGTAATATTTTCATCAGTTAAGACACCGAATGGAATCGTATATTACTCTACAACATTGTTATATACAGGAATTGAGTGATGACATGATGATGATAAGTAAAGACTAAAGTCGCCTAATTGCCGACCTACAAATATCTAAAAGGATTTTATTTCAATTCGAATCGTTAAATATAAGTTGCAGGGTTCGGTTTTAATATTTCTATTATATATTGTATATATCAATGTAGTCGTAATCCAAATGTAGTATCGCTTAATCATATTAATAGATTAATCGATGGTTATCGGAAGCAAAAGGATTTCGATAGAATCCAAGAGATATTATAACGGTAATACTTCTATCGATTACTCGATGATAGTTTTGCCACTTTGCTCACATTTGCAACATTATGAAATATCCGGAGTGATTTGTGATTCGTGTAACCAAGCACAATTTTCTACACACAATATTTACATAATATTGTGAAGCTGTGGCTGTATTCAGAGCTCAGCCCTTAGTTCCACCAGCATCCTAGCCACGTGTCTGAGCGTCTAGCCTCTTGCAACACGAGCAGCTACAACAACAACTACAACAACAACGGCAACAGAGCAACAAACGTGGCAAGAACACTCACTCGTCAGTCTCTAATTCATTTGATTCATTCATGCCGCACAGCGTCAAGTGCTTTGTGTGTGTGTGTGTGTGTGTGTAGAGAAATACCAGAGCACAAACAACCCTTTCATATATTCTGGTGTGGGGAAAACGCAATTCGCCAAGCGCAATTCCCTCTTGCAGCTTTGTGCCCTTATACGTTGGAGCATTCGTCTAGCCTGGTCTGGTGGGGACCCTAGTACCTAGAACATAGTCATTTATGTCAGATGTTAAGTACATATGTACGTACATCAACTGCCGTGCCGCGCCTGGCATTCATGCATTCGTTTCGGATGCAGCCAGTCAGTCAGTCAGTTAGGTTGGTTGGCTGGCAGTGAAGTTATGCGCGCCTCGATGAGTCATAATGAGTCCAGAGTCCTGGATCTGCCACATCCCCAACATGTGGCATGTGGCGTTGTAAATTCCGTTATTGTTTTGTTTGTTTTGCCTAAAAGCAAAGGGTTTCCACTCGACATAAATCGATAACAGAGCTTGATATACATACATATTATATATTATATATATGCATCGCTATGCATATTCAAATATGTTTACACTCTTGTTGAATGACTTGTATCTGACTGACTTTGACTGGCACTCACTGACTGCTGCTTGAGTCAAACACCACTTTAATTACAACAGCCTATTAGAAGCGCCACTTAGAAACACATGAGCAGGTTTGTTCGTTGGTCATCTTCCCTTATTGCACTACATCTATAAGAGTTCTAAGTGTAGTCATAATTTATGCAATTATGTCAATTGACACGCTTGCGTTGGAATCGCAAATCGAGTATTATATTGTAGCAGCAGTCTCCAATATTTTCGGTTCGAAATCTGAAATTTGCGCAATGATTAGTCAACCATTCAGCGAAGAATGTAGCCATTA
This sequence comes from Drosophila atroscutellata, assembly GCA_035041605.1. NCBI lineage: Eukaryota > Metazoa > Arthropoda > Insecta > Diptera > Drosophilidae > Drosophila > Drosophila atroscutellata. The sequence goes on along the minus strand of JAWNLA010000108.1, from coordinate 25,097,234 downwards.
AAAATATGGTAAATATGAGGTATTAGAGACTATAAGAGACTATAAACGGGTGAAAATCGATTTAATACCTTGAACAGCTGCGTACAGAGTATCTCTTAGTCGAGCTCTAATTAGTAATGGGAATTTCTAAAAGACGAACCTTAGCTTAACTGAGATCATTTATTCACAGGTCGTCCTTTAACAACAAATTCAACATATATCCAGGCAAGTTGAATTCGGAATGGAATAAATTGATGGTTTTGGACTATATGCTCGGTATGCTTTGATATTCTCTGGACGTTGTGACTCCCTGAAGCGCTTTAATTGTGTATATATTTTTCTGTTGCTAGGACCCACGCAAACTCTAGCCTTTTTTCGGCCTTTCTCACCCTATCTCGCCCTATATGGGAGTTCTGAGAAATGCTAGAAGACTGGTTTGCATGCTAACGTCACATTAATACGACCAACAAGAATGTCAACTGAAACTTTTGTCCCATTTTTATGAGCAACGCTTTGTGGTGATACCTTGGAGACGGTGCCTTGTGTCCTAGTCGGCATTTTCGGTGTCATTGCACGTTTGACATGCACGCGGGGCACGCCCAGGTCACAGTGGCAGAGACAGTCGCAGCCGGCTTATCTCCTTCCTTCCTCCCTTACAACTATTTGTTTTGTATATTTTTTTTTTTGGGGTTGATAATTCTATTGTTGTGCTCCACTTCGAGCTTTATGTGTACATACATTTATTCGCACACATATGTATACAGCGTAAAAGCATTTCGCTGTAAATTGCGCAATGGCAACCCTCTAGCCACAAATCCACATCAACATCCTCAGCCATCAGCCCTCAGCTTGGCGACATCATCCGTCATCTGTCATCCAAATGCTGTCCGTTTTTGCTCCCTGCTCGAGTTACATGTCATTCAAAGCACACACCCACAGTGCCTGAAGTGGGTGGGCCATGTAAAGTTTTGGTATTTTGTGTCGCAAAAATTACAAATTAGTTGCGAAAGGCATCATTCTGATATCGCATCAGAAATCGATATATACATATATCTATATATATATCGCATATATAACGAAAAGCACTTTTTAATCCATCCGCAATTTTCCCACTTGCAGGTTGTAAAGGGGTTTAACTCCATAACTGCCCAACTCTTCAGTTGTTGCTATTTTCTATGTTTTTCCCGCTAAGTTGCATGGAGACGCCTCTATGCAAGTATTGCATTTACTTGTGGTTGTTCTGGTTCCTTTTCTTTATTTCACTTCAAGCGAACATAGAAGTGGGTTATGGCTTTCTATTCGCATGCCACATGCAGATAAAAGCAGCCGCAAGGAACGTGTTTCCAACCTCACAACCCAACCGTATAGTAATGCGCTAAAAAATATGCTCTGGCATTTTGTTAAACTTATGCTGTTTATGCGGCCCTGTACCCTCTTCAAAATTATTAATGAGGGTAGTACAAAATTGTAGCAATGAGTTAATATTCAGCAGAAAGCATTTTCGCTACCCGATGAATGTATGCTAAAGGGTATCTTGTGGTAAGGCAAGCTAACTTGTTTAGTATTTGCAACCCCATTTCCCAAAAAAAAAACCAACCCATTACTGGGTGTGTGTGTGTGTTATGATGACTCATACAGTTAGCAGCAAGCACCAAGCCTTCTGCCTGCTCGCAATTTCTAAAGAGATTTTAATCGCACTTTTGTGCCTGGCAGAGGCATAGCAGGGTTGGATGGATGGATAGATATCTGGTAAGGAGCCATCCAAAAACTATTACAAAGTCGCTGGGGTTAAGTGGCAGCCAAGCTGGCAACCCAACAAAAAGCACACACACACACACACACACACACATACAGTTACAGTTAAAGTTACACAGACAAACGGCTCAAGGAAGTTGCATGCATTGCGAAAGGACTGGTGAGGGGGGAGGGAGGGAGGGAGGGAGTCTTGCCTTCGGCAACAGCAGTAGAGAAGTGTTAGTGTTCAGTTAAGGGTGTGGGCCGCTGCACATTTAGCCGCTTTAGTTGGGCTGCTTAACTTTTTCGGTCAGCAGCACCTGCCCGCTTGGCTGCCTTCATGTTGATGGTGTTGCCTGATGCCGACTTGGTTGACTGAACTGTGCACATAGCCGAGACGAAGGGCGGGATGCGGGTATACGTGTAAATGTGTATGCGGGAATGGGGGGCGGTCACACTGAGTCAGCGCGTGTATTGACTAGGCTACCATGGGGTTAACTAGGGGTTAGTCTAACTTTACCCCATGGACTTGCCCACCAACTTAATGTGTCATTGGCACAACGTCACCCTTATTGCGCAGCAACAGCAATTGACACAAGATCTGCCAGCTCATTTTCCGAATGGAATGTTCAAATGTACACCAAATACTTGCTTACTTATAGTAATATAAGCAAGCGAACTTCCATCAGTCTATCTCGCATAACAACGTAATATTATTCATCTTGAATTACTCATATGCCAACAAATTGATCGATAAGTTCGCAAAGAAGCAGAAGAGGATTTGTTGGGAAATGCCTTGCAATGAATTAGTTAAATTGGTTACAAACCACTGCTCGCTAAGAAGTTCAACAAACCCAAACAGCAGCCACATTGTTGCAAGCTGTGGCGCAAGCCCATCATCTCGCCCCATTTTAAACGTTGAATTACAACTTACAACACTTAAAAACAATTCATATGATTGACCTATTCCATGACCGGCAGCAGCTGGGACAACAGGGGCCGGCCGGGGTAAGAGGTGAGAGGTGAGCAACGATTCTCGATGTCTCGGGAGCCGCTTGAGTAAATAATAAAAACTCACAAAAACTAAAAATTCATCGCTTAACAAGCTCAAGCAGCGACCAGTTTACATAATTGACTTATGAAAGAGGGAGGCAGTCGGGCAGACAGACAGAGAGAGAGAGACAGAGAGATAGAAAGAGAATGAGAATGAGAATAAGAAACTTAAAAATATCCAAAAATAACGCATCATCTGAGTTGTTGTTGCTTTCGTTAACTTCCTTTGCGCTTAATTGCAATTACATAAAGCTTGAGGCAAATGAGAGGCCTCATCTTCTTCCTCTTCCTCGTTTTCCCTGCTCCTGGGTTTAATGAACCATTTTCGCAATTGAAAATTAAACAATTCGTCATAGTTATAATATGGACACTTATTAAATGTCTCATTGCTCAAGAAACAAAAAGAAAATTACGAAATGAAAAAAAAACGTAATGTGTATGATTGAAGATTGAATCAAATTAAATGTGGAAATTAACTTGTTAGAGCGCCGACGCTTAATGAGTCGCAATTGAGCAAATCAGGAAATATATATGCATATATCTTTCGCTGTTTTAGCAACTTAGTAATGTCTTTAATCCACATACATGTACATATGTATATAGTTATAATCTTAATAAGATAATCAAATTTAAGTGAGAAGCTTGCGTAAAGCACTTGATATTTATGTTAATTAGCGAGTAAATGGGCTGGAAAATACTCGAAAATAATATCTATAATAAATCGGTTAGTCCGGATTGATTTTCTGACTGATTGCTTTAGCTTTTGTTTTGTGGCTTAAGTGACCACTTGAACGGTGTTTCGGAATATTTAAACCACAATTTGGATTTCGAAGCATATGCGAACTATATTTCTATAATCTGTGTGAGACTTACCTCCACTTAGAACAGATTCGTTTAATGATAATGAATTTCTGGTTTATCATCCATTCAAAAACCTATGTACAAAATATAAATAAGAATACAAGAAATATATCTGTTACTCATACAAATCGCAATGATTTTATCTAATTGCAGATATAGATGGATCAAGAACGGGAAACCGTTTGACTGGCAGGCATACGATAATCGTATGTCCAGGCAGCCCGGACGCGGCTCATTGGTGATCACATCGCCCAAGGATGAAGATCTGGGACAGTATCAGTGCTTTGCCAGCAACGAGTTTGGTGTTGCCACATCGAATTCGGTGTTTGTGCGCAAAGCGGAGCTGAATGCGTTCAAGGATGAGGTGGCACGCAGCGTTGAGGCCAACGAGGGCGATCCCTTCTCGCTTCAATGCGAGGCGCCCGACGGCTGGCCAAAGCCAACGGTTAACTGGCTGATCCAGCAGAGCATCGGTTCGGGTATCAAGTCGATCAACAACTCGCGCATGACCCTCGATCCGGAGGGCACGCTCTGGTTCTCAAATGTGACGCGCGAGGATGCCAGCGATGATTTCTACTATGCCTGCTCGGCGACCTCGGTGTTCCGCAACGAATACAAGATCGGCAACAAGATACTCCTCGACGTCAAGCAGATGGGCGTGAGCGCCTCCCAGAATCGACATGAACCCAAGCGTCAGTACGTGACCCGCAAGAATGAGGTGGCGCTACGGGGCAAGCGGGTTGAACTGTACTGCATATATGGCGGGACACCGCTACCACAGACAGTGTGGTACAAGGATGGGGAGCGGGTGCAGTGGAGCGATCACATTACGCAAGGCAACTATGGTAAATCTCTGGTGATCAGGCAAGCGAATCTCAATGATGCAGGCACCTACAACTGCGACGTGTCCAACGGTGTGGGCAACGCCCAATCCTATTCAATTAATTTGAAAATCCATGCGATACCCTATTTCACCGAAGAGCCGGAAATCCAAAATGCAGCCGAGGATGAGGAGGTCGTTTTCAATTGCAAGGCCGCTGGACATCCGGAGCCAACGATCCAATGGATCCACAATGGCAAACCGATTGAACAGAGCGAACCGAATTCGCGCCGCATAGTTACGAATAGTTACGTCAAGATTACGAATCTGGTTAAGAAAGATACTGGCAATTACGGCTGCAACGCCACCAATTCTCTGGGTTATGTCTACAAGGATGTGTATCTAAATGTGCAGGCCCTGCCGCCAGAGATTCAGGAGCCGCCCCGTGCCGAGGTTTCCGTCAACGGACGCAACATCACAATGAAATGTCGCGTCTTTGGTGCACCCAAGCCACAGGTGAAGTGGCGCCAGAACAACAACTGGCTGACCGGCGGACGTTATGCGGTTCTCGCCTCGGGCGATCTTGAGATCAAGGATGTGACCTTCGCGGACAATGGTAACTACACCTGCCTGGCGGTCAACAAGTTTGGTAATGCCACCGCCCAGGGTTCCCTGGTGGTTAGGGAGCGCACCCGGATCACACAGGAGCCGCAGAACTATGAGGTCGCTGCTGGCCAATCGGCGACATTCCGTTGCAATGAGGCGCACGATCCCAACCTGAATCTGACGATCGAGTGGCTGAAGGATGGCCAGAACATCGACTTTGATGCGGAGGCGCGTTTCGTCAAGACCAATGACAATTCCCTGACAATTGCCAAGACCATGGAACTGGATTCGGGTGAATATACGTGCGTGGCCAGAACTGAACTCGACGAGGCCACAGCGCGAGCCAATCTAATTGTTCAGGATGTGCCCAATGCCCCCAAATTGACCGGCATCACATGCCAGGACGACAAGGCGGAGATCTCCTGGGAGCCGCAGGGTGACAATCGCTCCCCTATTCTACACTATACGATCCAGTACAATACCTCGTTCACGCCCGCCTCCTGGGATAGGGCGTTCGACAAGGTACCCAGCACGGATTCCTCATTTGTTGTGCAAATGTCGCCATGGGCCAATTACACATACCGTGTGATTGCGTTTAATAAAATTGGTCAATCGCCACCGTCCGGGCACAGTGAAGCGTGCACCACACAACCGAATGTGCCATTTAAGAATCCCGAGAATGTCGTCGGCCAGGGTACGGAGCCAAACAATTTGGTCATCGAATGGACACCGATGCCGGAAATTGAGCACAATGCACCAAATTTCCAGTACCGCGTTAGCTGGAAACGCGACATACCCGCTGCCGCCTGGGAGAACAAGGATATCTACGATTGGCGTCAGAGTAATCTATTGATCGCCGATCAGCCGACATTCGTCAAGTATCACATCAAGGTGGTAGCCATCAATGAGCGCGGCGAGTCGAATGTTGCCGCCGAGGAGGTAATTGGCTACTCAGGTGAGGATCGTCCTCTCGAGGCGCCGACCAACTTTAGCATGCAGCACGTGACCAGTGCCACCAATGCTCGTCTCGTGTGGAATCCGGTCAGTGAGGAGTCTGTGCGGGGCCATTTCAAGGGCTACAAGATCCAAACTTGGACAGACAAGGAGGGCGAAGAGGGCTTGCGAGAGATTCATACGATCCATAGTGATGCGCTCGTCACACAATTCAAGCCGGACTCCAAGAATTATGCACGCGTCCTGGTCTACAACGGACGCTTCAACGGACCACCCAGCGCTGTGATTGACTTTGATACCCCCGAGGGTGTGCCGTCATCGGTGCAAACCCTGGAGGCATATCCGCTTGGCTCATCCGCCTTCTGGCTGACCTGGAAGAAACCGCTCAATCCCAATGGCAAGCTAACCGGCTACAAGATCTTCTATCAAGTTGTCCGCGGCAGCTATGTCGAAGAGAAACGTGAATACGATCCCCATATCACCGATCCACGCATCACACGCATGAAAATGGCCGGCCTGAAACCGAGCACCAAATATCGCATCTCCATCACTGCCACCACCAAGATGGGCGAGGGTGCCGAGTAAGACACATGCACGCACCACCTTCTCTCTTTGGCCGCTTCTATAAATTTCCATTCTAATCTCTCTCCAGGCATTACATTGAGAAGAGCACACTAGGCGAGGGCGATGCGATCCCGTCCGCGCCCTCTTTGACATGGGAACAACTGCCGTCGCCGAATGGTCTGCCCAGATATCGTATTAATTGGATACCCAGCACTGATGGGCGTTCAGGCTCGCACTTTTTCACTAAGTACAGGTAAGATGACCGTCAACTAACCTTCAAATAGTTGTATATACTAAATTGGCAAATATTTACAGAATCAAAGGTGAAACGGAATGGAAGAGTGAACACCACGAGAAGTCAGTTGATTATCAGGAGATTGGCAGCCTGGATCCGGATACCGTTTATGAGTTCCGCGTTGTATCCGTCGATGGACACTACATTGCGGAGAGCGCCACCAGCGAGATTGATACGAACAGCATCGAGGGACCAATAATGGTGCGAAATGAGAGTCTAGCGAACGCTGGTTGGTTCATTGGCATGATGCTGGCGCTAGCCATCATCATCATCCTGTTCATCATCATTTGCATCATACGGCGTAATCGTGGTGGTAAATACGATGTGCACGATCGGGAGCTGGCCAATGGTCGGCGTGATTACCCGGATGAGGGTGGTTTCCACGAGTACTCGCAACCGTAAGCATCCGTCTATAATATCGATAACATCGATAAAGTCGATAACGATAACACCCCCATTTTTGGTTTTGCAGTTTGGACAACAAGAGCGCTGGTCGCCAATCCGTTAGTTCAGCGAATAAGCCCGGCGTGGAGAGCGATACCGATTCGATGGCCGAATATGGCGATGGCGATACAGGTAAGAGCGATAGTTAAATCCACTTCATCCCAAGTGTTCCAAGTGTCCCAGTCCATGTCTTTGTTTTTGTCTACTGTTTTTCTATTCAATTTTTCTTTTGTTTTGTTTTGTTTTTAAATTTTCATTCGTTTTTGTCACAATTTTTTTGTTTTTAACGTTGATGATCATGATGATGATAATGATGATGATGATAATGATGATAATGATGATGATGATGATGATGATGTTGATGATGATGATGATGTAGCTGTGTCCACAGCCGCCGGCCATGCCGCCACCGCTGCGCGCAAGGTTGGCATTAAGCAGCCATCGACTTCGCCTCAGTTTCAATCTCAGCCTGCCCAGCTGCAGCAGTCGCCGCCGCCATACGACTCCAAGTCCATGAGCCAACAATTTCCCGCAGCCTAATCCCCTCACAATTGACTTTCTAATATTTCTGTTGATGCACAAACACACTAACACACACACACACACACACACACACACACACACACTCACGCACACAGAGAGACACACACATTATCGCACACCCCCACACAGACATATGCAAGCGCACCATCTCTAATTGTTGTCGTTGGCGGCGACGGTGGCAGCATTGACGTCATCTTTCTTCAACCATTTCGTCCAGGTAGCAATTTGCCCGGTATTCGCCTTAGTATTTCTTAAATTGTCTTTTGGCTGGCTTCTTGTGTCGCGCTTCGCTAAATCCTTTTGTTACTTTGCACTTTTTGCACGCGTTATCCTCTCCATGGATATGTTTAACTAAGATATAGGCAAGAATTATCCATCTTTTCGATAAACATTTGCTGATATCTCTCCAGAAAGCTGGAGCAGAAAACAGGTTGGAAAACCTCAGCATGATTATGTTTTGCATATGTTATGTACAATTACCACTTAAGTTAATTGCAGACAAAATAAAACAAAATTTAAATCATAATTTGTAAACTATTCTGATATATTTTGCCAACATTTTCAGAGCTAATGTTGTATCAATTCAGCACACCTAAATTCAGGAATGTGAACAAAAAAAACTTGACAAAGCTTCACGCCCTAAAACATTTATTTATGAGTAACAAAATAATTTATTTATTATTGTAAATAAGAAAAATAAAAAAAAGTAATATATTTCTGTGCCGCTAGCGTGTTGTTGCCACTTTCTTGCATTTGTTAAGCTTGGCATAGTTTCGCAGCTTATTGGCTTATTCTTGACTTTTGGCTTGTGACACTGTACGGAGCCAAGTGGATGATGCTGTGTTTCTGATAATTCATTTGTACATATTAGCGAACGTATTTGCCTTTATATACCCTTGTAGTTAGTATTATATTTTTGTTCTGAAGTAAGGTATATAAATTCTTGATCAACATCATGCTTAGATTTCTGTCTGTCCGCCTATATATATATATATTTTTTTTTGAAATTAGTAAAATTTCCATTTTATTGCAATATTACTACACAACTATGGAATTTTTAGTTAATAATATCAGTCTGCAACGTATAAAGTAATACAAATATTTCGTGCTCTGAACTATTAATTCAGATATATACAAGGGTATATAATGGTCGGCATGCCTGAGATAACTGTTTTTGTATTTATTTATGTTAAAGGCCCAGTAGTTAATCGTTAAATGTTTATTGCCGTTCAGTTTGATACACCCTTGCAGAAGGTATTATAGGTTCGTCATGAAATGTGTTATGCCTTAGCCTCAGAGTATGTCCGCCGTCTGTCTGATTCTAAGCAAACACGTATCAAAGTTTTTAGGCTATGTTGATTAACGAAACACTCGTAGAATATTTGTCGTATCATATATAACTCTGCAAGGGTATGTAATTTTCGATGTGCCGAGGTTCGCTGTTTTTTTTTTTGTTCTTGTTTTGTATTTGTTTTTCGTTTCTTTTTAATGTTTTATTCATTTTGCACAAACATTTGATTTACTTATTCGTATCATTTTTTTCTTTTCAACACATGAAATCTAAAAAAAAAACACAAACAAACAAACAAAAATACTACACCAAACAAAAAAAAATAAAATAAAAAAAAATAAAATTAAATTAAAAATAACAACGAAACGCAGGCATAAACGAAGATGGTTCCTTTATTGGCCAATATGGACGCAAAGGACTTTGATTTAATTTGTAAGCAGCAACCCGAACCAATTCGAAACGAGCCCCTCCACAACAACAACAACAACAACAACAACATCCGCAACAACAACAAATACAGCCCAAAATTCTACATGAAAATCAAAGTTTTCTTTAAGTTAATTTTTAGTGCGACGAGTTTATTTTCTATATGAATGCGAATATTTTTTTTATAAATAACTAAAACTTAGAACTAAACACACAAAAAATGACTGCCAAGCAAAATGAAGTTAAAGAACAAACCATAGCAGCAATGCAGCAAAAACTCCTTTAAAAAAAAAACAAAAAATGAAACATCAATTACATATATTTACATAACAGTTGAATAAATCTGACGATCTGACTCGCCCATTTAGCGACAGTAGCAGCAGCAGCAGCAGCTGCAGCTGAGAAAGCAGCAAATTCAGAAACAAAAACGAAAACCGTTACCCAACTTCAACTTCAACTCCAACTCAACCGCTCCCCAATCCACCACACACTTCTAAGCAGCTCTCTCTCTCTATCTATCTACCCATCTGTCGATCGGACTAGCGCTCTCAGTCTGCCCTCTGCCACACTTTTAACATGTAATGCATATGCGTAAATACATATTTAAATTTTAAAATTTCGTTTAAAAAGTAATTAATGTAAATTCCCCGTTCTTAGATTCCTCCTACTTGAAAACCAATTTGCATACTTGTGTATTTTCTTTTAAATTCTATTTAGTATTGTTTCATAATTTTAATTTTGTGTACAATATTTTTAAATGAAATATGTTTTACCTTATTATTTCTTAAATATATATAAACCTTTTTTTATCAGTTCGCTTGGACGGCAAAACATAAGGAAATGTTGTAAACAACTGTAAATTGTAAACAGTTTGCTGTCTTTTTTGCATAAAAACTAAAAACAAAGAAAAAAAAATGCATATTATGTTTATTTTTTTTTCTGTGTGAAGTAGAGCTATTTAATATTAAATAAATAAAACAAAAGAAACTATAAAAATATTTAATTTTTATATGACTAAATTAGAAAGGAAAACCAACAAACAAAATAAAGAAAAAGTAAACAACAAAGCGTAAATTTGAGTCATCATTTCAAAAGTTTCCCACCAACTTGGCATTAATCACTTCAATCTAACAGTTTGATGTCGATTTCAAGAAAGATTCAAAGTAGTAGTAGTACATTGCTTCAATATAACTCTAATGCCCGTGGATGAATGTGTTACTTCAAAACATTCTCAAAAAAAAAGCTTCAAATATTTTGAAATATAAGTGCTGTAAGAGAAAAAAAAACCATATTTTCAGTTGCAAAACCCGATATCCTACTTAAGTAATTACCAGGTAATGTTTATGAAGCATGCAGCTAATGTATGTAGTTATCTTGTTTGTATACATACCCAGTAGTTAGAGCCTAGTTCATCCCAATTAAAAATAAAAAACTATACACCATAAGCACGACTAATCAATCGTCCCCGCCGTTAGCCATGAATCATGAATCGAGCAGCTAACTCAATAAACCTACAACATGCAACACATAATAAATGATAATACAAACATTTTTACACCTAAACGCGTCTAACTGAACTAACGCAATCAAAATTCAAATGGTGTTGGTTGTAGCTAAAACAATCGCTTAATTTAACATTAAACTAGTGAATTCAACAATTTGTAATCGCTTCAATTTCGTTTATTCACAGGTCAGTTCACTGAGGACGGATCCTTCATTGGGCAGTATGTGCCCGGCAAGCTGCAGCCCCCAGTTAGCCCACAGCCGTTGAACAACTCCGCTGCGGCGCATCAGCAGCCGCAGCTGGCACAGGCTGGAGCATCCGCCGTTGGTGGTGGTGGTGGGGCCAATGTAGCTGGCGCCAGCAGCAGTGGCGGCGGCGCAGGAGCTGGTACAGCGAACACAGCTGCCGTTGCCACCTACGTCTAAGAGGAGTAGCAATTGCCTTCATTTACTTTCAATTTGTGCAGTCAAAATCAACATGCAAGTTTACTTACTAATCTTGTGTCTGTGTGCATATGTGTGACTGTGTGTGTGCGTATATGTGCGTGTGTGTGTGTATGTGTGTGTGTGTGTGTAAGCAAACCAAAATCTTCGTAAATATCGACTAACATGAACAAAGAAAGAGAAAAATGTTTATTTTCAAAGATGCGTGGTTGGAAAAGTATTAAAACTCGCATTAAAGCATTCAAATTTGAGTTTCTTGCTTTTTTATGTATGTAAAAAAAATAATAATACTAATATACTATATAAAATGATGTTACATTAAACATCGGATGATATTGCAAATATAATCATGTTAGATTGATGCATCCTCTTTGTTCTCATCGTTCACCAGCAAGTAACATCATGTGTCATTTATAAAAGTTCTTTTGTCAACTATTACATACCCTTGACGCCAAGCTTTCATTTTTCCATTTTTTTTTTACTGATTTTAAATGATTTTTTGCCGCTGTAACAATTGTAACGAGTGAGTTGTCAAATAGAATGGGTATTTAGGAATGGGTACCTATAGTTCGGAGTCCATCTGCTGACATCTAAATTTCTTGATACATTTTAAATGTGGACCGACAGATCCTATGGAGGCTTATCACTGATTACTAGTGAGTTTGGTCCGGGAATCTTTGTCAGAAATATGTTTTTCATAAGCGATTTTTCCTATGTCAGCTATAGCATATACAAATCCAATACGGCAGACTCCGACATAAGCACTGCCTGTTTGAAAAAATTACATATTCAAGATTCATCAAAATGGCTTGAAAACTTAGGGACACGGATAGGTATCGACTATATACACTCTGATAGTGATGCTGATCAAGAATATGTATGCATTATTGGATCGAAAACATTTTCTTCAATGGGTTATAAATTTCACGACAAACTTAATATAACATCTGCAAGGGTATATAAAAAGTTTTTTATAAACGTTACACACGTCTGCACAAAACTATAATATTCTCTAAAAGGGTATACAAAATAATGTACAAAAAATTAGATTGAAATGAAATCGTTGTAAGGTAGTTTTCATGGCTATTTGTGTGTACTTTTCCTTCTTGCAACATCGGCGCTTTCGCAGGGTTTGTTCTTATGGGCGTAGCCAGAATCTCAATTTGACGGAATAATAATATATATTTTTAAATTGCAAACTTTAATTCACGTACGCCTAGTGTTCAATAATAATAATATAACATCTATTTCTTAAGAATCCATACTTTCCCATTGTACGACTGTACGAAAGAATTAATTCACTGCCGACATACACTCAGATCTGTGCAAAATGTTTCTAGTTCTCAGTACATTTTCACTGGAGCTGCAGCTCTTCTTCTTCTTAACTTTTATTTACAAAATGTTCGCTGTAGGTTCCAGTAATGTAGAATAGTGTGAGATGATCATTAAAATGAAGATGAAGACTTTTGTCCCACATTTCCGTTTCTTCTGATAGCCTTTTCTTCTGATATTTTTGTAGCCCCGTCTGCGCCAATACCCACTACACCCATGTTTCCACAGCAGCACACAGAGCTCGACCTGTGGTACAATAAATTTAATTAATGAATTTCCAAACCAGGCTTAAATTAAAAAAAGAAGAAGAATCGATCAATAGCATTTTTGTATACCATCTACTAAGGAAATAAAAAAAAAAATTATAATTACATTTAAATTTGATAGAGAAAATTTATATATTTTTCAAATAACTAAAAACCATGTACAATTAAAAGCTTCAACTTAATTACTGAATCTTGTTAGTATATATGAACTTCAAATGGATTAATATGAACACAAAACATTTGCATATATCTGTTTGAGGATCAAGATTAAGTTTACATTAAGACAAAATAATTCATCAATGTGTGTTGAAATGAAAATGGTTAATTATAAAATCTCGAAAAATTGGCACAAATGAGGTAGTTATTAATATTATAGTCGAAATACTTGAGATGAAATGGTTTGCTTGCTAAAATTCGTACTGTGTAATAATGCAAATTTCTTGTGTTCAGTGTACATGTATGTGACAGTTAATATACTTATATACGTTTTGGTTGAGCAATCAAATTACTGATGCAATTTTGTTTTTATAAATTTACAAGATGATAATATTTATATGCTTATATTTGATATGGAACAAACAGATTAAATAGTCAAACAATCGAAATCCATTGTAATATCTTGCTTGCGCCTTTCAAAGTAAATATTCGAAAATAAAAAGCAGAACAAAAATAATTATAATGTAATAATCGAAAAACCATAACTTTCAAGCAACTTTGGGCAGGCTTAACATTAAAAAACTATATACAGTGAGAGACACCTTATTTGGAACAGTGTCAAAGAAAAGAAGTAATTGACTGCCATAAACTAATCATTCATTATTTTTCAAAAATTCCAAAGACCGATGGTAGGTACATATATTAACCACCAAAATTAATATATGACCCCAATACACTGGGGTTTCTCCACCTGCTAAATAGGATTATGGCAGGCAATTACTTCTTTTCTTTGACACTGTTCCAAATAAGGTGTCTCTCACTGTACACGCATAAGTTGAAAATGAACTTAATAATTGTATTGTTTATTTGTCTTATGTATGCACTAATTAAGTTAATTTATTTTGAAAACGTCCATAGCATAATTAAATTCTGTAATTTTTAAATCGGCAGAAAACCTATGATTATATCTCCGTATAACTTACTACATACTTACAATGAATTTAAATACATAATTTTTCTGTCTACTAATTATAATTATTTGCATAAGTAAAGCAATTAGTTAATTTGAATTTTGTACGACGCATATTTGCGCTTAGAGCCGATAATACAGATAGAGATAGAAAGTCAAAGTCAGCCAGTAAATACCCCATTGAGGCACCGAAAGTAACTGCCATTCATATTTAACAACTTCCAAATTAGAATCTCACACGGATCAATCAATTCTTTAGTTATAATAAGCGATTTATTGAGTGTAAATTATATGATATACCCCACATATATATATATATATATATATATATATATATATATATCCACTATTCAAAATCTACAGCATTTGTAACATTTTCAATTTATTTTTTAAATTCGATTATAAATTGAACTATTCATAACAATTTCAAGAAATAAAGACAAAATATGAAAGCCTAACAATATCTTAAATATTTATTAATTATAATAATAATTATATAATGTACAAGTATATATATTATACACATATTGAACACAATGTATATTTTTTAAGTATGTGCATTATATGCATACATACATATGTATACTTAAATAGAAGCTATACAAGTCCCTTGGCTATATTGAGTTGCTCTGCTTGCAGAACTTGCTGTAAAGTTCTATGGCTAGTTGCCCCATTGAAAAAAACTATAAAATCTATATATATATATTTACATTATATATATATATATATATATATATAATGTACACTGCTTAATTTGCTATGAATGTACATACATATATGGTAGCGTATATGTATATTATGTGGCTAAAAGCTTCGAATTATTTCTTTATAAACATACAGGGTTGCTTAGACAAATTTTTGCAAAAGATTATATAAAAAAAAATAATAAAAAAAAATAAATTGAATTAGTTTGGTATTAGGCACTGAAGAGCATTCTGTTGTTGTTCTTTCAATTAGATTTTAGCAAAATGTGTTTTATGGAATGAAATGAACAATGAAATGAACAAACAGTCCAAAAGCAAAAAAGCAAAAAAAAAAGGAGACCAAAAGAGAAAAATCGTATAATGAAACCCACAACAACAATTCATAACACCTGCAACACCACGCATATCCCAACGAATGAGATGAGAGTTAAGAAAATGACCGAGTTTTGAATGAGACAATTGAAAAGTGGTCAGAAAGTGAAAAGTGAAAATACTAATAAGGTCCGTACGGTTGGCACATACATTACATAAACTGCCACATATGAAGCATATATATACACCTATACACATACATTCATTTGTCTATATATATATATGCATATATATATATATGTATATATATATATATGTATATATATATATATATATATATATATATATATATATATATATATAATTATACATGTATAGCGGACAACGATCTAAAGTTCATAATAAAGCGATATACATATAAATACATTTACTTATGTATATTTGTATACTTAAATATATATGTACTTATACATGCATCAAATACATAAAGCATATAAATAAAGGCAGATTTTTAAGATTTTGCACAGATATTGCGATTTCTTAACAAAAATAGTCAATATTAAATAAATAAAAACGCAAAATAAGAAATAATAATATATACAAAACATTCATGGAGATTCCCTCTTTTTTATGTGTGCCCATTCAAATGAAGATGCAACAACATATAGCACATTCTCGGAGCGGCCGACTCTATACCTTGCTCTTTATAAAATGCATTTAATTGCCATAAGTCTCGAGATTGAACATAACAAACATTATAATTAACTGCACTGCCTGTCGGGTTCCATTCAGCTGTTCGTATTGTGTCTGCTTGCAAGAAAATAGTTAAATGTTGCACGAAAATGGAAAACTGAAATCTTTTTAACCAAATAAATCGAAGCCATTATGCAATGCAGAAGGGAAGAAGCAGATGGAATAATATTATTTGCACAATACTGTGATTCCTAAATAGAAAAGTCAATCTAAATACATATATGTATATACATATTAATATTGATTTGGCCCGACAATTGATGTGTTTTTATATTTTGTCCACTACAGAACTAGAACTGTTTACAATTTTGCACTATAAAAATGTATTCCTGCAAAATATTATGCCCAATATCCAATTCCACGAAACTAACAATTATTTGAACATTAACTAACCGAATTGCCTAAATAATGAATAAAACAAAATATAATATGCGAAACTTAACTAGAATTCTTTTTGAAAACTGAATTTTACCAAATCAAGATAAACTT
Organism: Drosophila atroscutellata; assembly: GCA_035041605.1. Classification (NCBI taxonomy): domain Eukaryota; kingdom Metazoa; phylum Arthropoda; class Insecta; order Diptera; family Drosophilidae; genus Drosophila; species Drosophila atroscutellata. Next base: position 25,080,735 of record JAWNLA010000108.1, on the reverse strand, counting down.
AAGTAATGACTTCTTATACAAACTTGTACAACAACAACAACATTTGCAGCGAAATCTAAATTGATGAAAAGAAATCAAATAAAAGCAAAGTGAAGTATGAATTAAAATTGTATTCTGTATATCTACAAAGAAATGCAAATAAACTAAAGAAAGTCGTATAATGGTTTATTATTTGCTGACCTCTCATATCATTTATAAGTATTAATACATCTGTTAGAAATGCAATCATTCAATTAAGCTAATGAGGAGATTATTTATTTCAATCAAAGTAATCGTACAGTTTTGACATTACTTTACGGAATAAAAAGTAGTTGACCTAATTGCGTTCGTTGGGAGAATCAAAAAAGTACAATTTTCCACGGAATAAAAAATGGCTAGTGTCAAGCAAACTGCCCGTAAATCAACTGGAGGCAAAGCACATCGCAAAGAACTGGCCACCAAGGCTGCCCGCAAGTCGGCTCCGTACACTTGCGACGTTAAGAAGCCCCATCGCTATCGCCCTGGTACCGTGGCACTTAGGGAAATTCGTCGCTACCAAAAGTCATAAGTGACAGATAATTTGGACCGTCGTCGGCTATCTTAATGGGCAGCTCCGGCCAGCCAGTGCAACCCATGCCCGCCGACCGTACAATTACACAACACTGCACAAATCTACACATCACTAGCAAACAGCTGATTTAACGGATAGTGGCAATCATAAATATTCAAAACAAAAAAAACGTTAGTTCCTACATCCAACGGCAGCCCCGCTATTATTGCCGGATCGCTCCGCCTTTCCTATGGGGCGAAATCATTTCTTGAAGGCCCCACCCTTTAAAAATAAATGTCGAAGAAAGTCCTGCACAAAAATATATCTTTCTTCACTTGGAAAAATCTCATGGTGTCCCGGTGACAAATGTGAAAAATGAATATGGAATTTAAGCTTGCAAAATATTAAATATAAATGAAATTTGAATTAGAATTTAAGGTAACATAATTAACTTACAAATAATAAGCAACAACTTAGCAAAATGTTAACTACAAAATTAAATGAATTTTTGACTAAACATTTTTGGCTAATAAATATTTAACTAATAAATTAGCAAAATTATAATTACAAATAAAATATATATATATAAATTACAACGGAAAATTATTTGTATAAATTGCCTGTAACATTGGCCAAGCTAGATGCGCATCACGGATGTGAAGCCGATCTGAGAGAATTTGGTTTTGGGCGCCAAGCCTGCGCACTGCACCTGAATAATATGATTGGAACGGACTCACCTCTATTTATTTTTGTCCACAGTTGGTCCACCAGTCCAAATTTAGCCGTTGTTTTTGTTGCTTTAAATTGAATCGGCATTGTTATGTATGTGTTAATGTTGGATGGGCACTTTTATGGAAATTTTTATTGATTCTATTTCGTTCATTGGTTCCAATTTAAAATTTAAATTTATTTATTTTATCTTGAACTTTTTATTATTCCAACAACAAAAAACGTGTCCGCCTCCGCACGTACTCTGCCTTCTTTCTTCCTTTTCTTTAGCTGCTGACTACCTCCGTGACATTCGATCGACCTCTAAATAAGTTTGGTTTTTTTTATTCCTTCTTTAACACCAACTCGGATAATTTTTTATTACTCTATACATGTGTATTGAGCGCGAGAGCTCTTTCTCTATATCTCTGCTAGGAGCCTGTCTTCTACTCTACTAAAATTCAAACCTGAGGGCTGCCACCTTGTCGACTGTTGGCAGCTCCAACTATCGATACCATCGACCCCGCCGCAATATATGTTATTGTTACTTTTCCATACTGGAAACTAATTGTTTGCTTTAAACCATTATACAGAACATAATTTGCAATTCATTTGGACTCCTAAATGTAAACCAAATACAAACCCACAATGACATATAGTTGGAGTGAGCAAAGTATTATAAGTAACTATTGAAATTACTCAGCACTGGCTGACAAAATTCAACAGAATAATCGAGAATCGCTAGTTGTTGCACGTTGTGTGCAGCGAAAGTCGCACATTTTATTTTGAGTTGCCAATATCAGGCGAATTTAAGACCAACAATGTCGTCGGGGGGCAGCACAACAATTGCAGCCGAGAGCGCTGATGCGACTGGCTCGGCATCTGCCACCGCACAGCAGGAGCCAATTTTCCAGGACATTAGCGGCGAACAGGCAGTGGAACTGGTCGAGATAGAATCCGCGTGCATGCGCTGCTTCAAATCCGGCATCACCCGACTTCTGCCCACCAAAATTCCCTTCTTCCGCGAAGTTGTGCTCATGTCTTTCAAGTGCGACCACTGCGGCTACGCCAACAACGAAATGCAATCGGCTTCCGAGGTGCAAAAGAGCGGTGTTCGCATTGCCCTGGACGTGAAGCAACTTTCGGATCTGAATCGGCGCGTCGTTCGCTCCGATCATTCCAGTGTTACCATTCCCGAGGTGGACCTCGAGATACCCGTGCAGTCGCAGAAGGGCGAGGTGACAACCGTAGAGGGCATTGTTGAACGAACCATTACTGGCTTATCACAGGATCAGGAGAAGCGTCGCATTGACCATCCCTCAGAGGCCGCATCCATCGATGATTACATCGATCGCCTGCGCCAGCTGACTAAGCTGACCAAACCATTTCGTCTTCTGCTCGAGGATATCTCGGGAAATAGCTTCATTGAAAATCCAATTGCCCCAGCCAACGATCCGCAGGTGAAAACGTCGTTTTTTACCCGCACCCAAGCACAAAACGAGCAACTAGGTGCGTTCCTATTTATTATGCGTCTTATGTGTCCCCATTTCTACATGCAAGTGCGTTAGATGGAGACAACAACTGCACAGAAAACACTTATCATTTTCAAATGGACCTACATATGATTTTTTTTGTATATTCCTGACTATGATAAAAACATGGGTGTATTGCACATTTTGCATGCCTTATCTATACTTTTACATTTTGCAGGTCTCTATGAGCAGAACCACGAGGAGCACCTGTTGAAACCCATTGCCGAGGATGAGTGGCCCATTGAGAATCTGCACGGGGAGGTACTTCAGTTCGCCACGAATTGCTCGAACTGTCAGGCTCCATGCGAGACGAACATGAAGCTGACGAATATACCGCACTTCAAGGAGGTGGTCATCATGGCCACCGTCTGCTCCAGATGCGGCCACAAAACGAATGAGGTGAAATCTGGTGGCGGCATTGAGCCAAAAGGTGTCCGCTTCACTGTACGAATTACCAGCAAAGAGGATCTGACACGCGACGTTCTCAAGTCGGAAACGTGCAGCTTATCCATACCTGAACTGGACATGGATGTGGGTCCGCATGCGCTCTGCGGCCGTTTCACTACCGTCGAAGGCCTTCTGGTGGCCATGCGTGACCAGCTGGACGGCACTTTCTTTCACGATTCTGCCGATGAGCCATCCAGGCAAGAGATGCAGCGCTTCCTAGACAAATACGACGATGTGCTCAAGATGGGAAGTGCCATCACGTTGGTTCTCGAGGATCCTGCTGGGAACACATATGTACAGTCGCTCAGCGACAACGGCGACCCCGATGAAAAGCTAACTGTGGAGAGATACAAGCGCAGCTTCGACGACAATGAGCAGCTCGGCTTAAACGACATGAAAACTGAGAACTATGAGTAGGATGTGTGATTTCTTTTCAAGGTATACGGCGCACCTGAATGCATTTACTAAATAAATCATTGCGTCTTCAATCTAATGTTTCAAAAATTATTTTCGTATTCTTAAATAATTTGCAATTAGAAACTTGTCTTGTTTTTATTTTGAAACTTCACTCATGAATATTTCTGATATGTATTCGATAAGCATTGAGTGGTAGGCTAATCGAAAACATATTTTGAATACCATCGATAATTCGAAAACATAATTGTGAACAAGACTTATCTTATTCAATTGTCAGTCTGACTTTTACTTAGCCTTGTCCAATCAATATCCGAAAAGTATTTCCATATTAATGCGATAAGTCATGAGTGGTGTACTGCTAGTCGAATGACTAATTAGTCAAATTTCCAACCGATATATCGAGGTATCGATATAGGCAAGGCTGCAAAGCAGCTCCAGCTGATTAGAAATCGAGGCAATCGAAATTGTTGGGGCCCTGACAGAGTAGGCACTGACGATACATCAATTAAATTCAACTTAAGACATAGTTTTTTGATTGAAAGAGCTCAAAATGCTCTCAAATTGTGCTGCAAAAACGCTGGCCGCTGTCGTAAGTAATGCGGCGATTATAAAACGCCAGCAGCTGGCAAGCAAACAATCGATGCCAGTTGCAAGTTATGTAATTTTTGCACTAAAACAAAAACATTAAAGTACATGTAATTTTTTCTAGCGGGGCAGCCTGCGCACCATTGCCATCAGCAGTGTACAGCGCAGCGACCATCTCTTTGTGCACCGCGACACGCCTGAGGATAATCCCAGCATACCATTCGAGTTCAGTGCGGAGAACAAGAAGCGTGTGGACGCCATCCTGAGCATCTATCCGGAGGGACACAAGCGGGGCGCGATGATACCGTTGCTCGACCTTGCGCAGCGACAGTACGGCTGGCTGCCCATATCGGCCATGCACAAGGTGGCCGATATTCTCGGCCTGCCCAACATGCGCGTCTACGAGGTGGCCACCTTTTACACAATGTTTATGCGCAAGCCGACAGGCAAATACCATATTCAGGTGTGCACCACAACGCCCTGCTGGCTGCGCGGTTCCGATGAAATCCTTGAGCAGTGCAAGAAGCAACTGGCCATTGGCGTTGGTGAGACCACAAAGGACAACAAGTTCACCATATCTGAGGTTGAGTGCCTGGGCGCCTGCGTCAATGCGCCGATGGTGTCTATCAATGATGACTACTATGTAAGTAGTGTAGATTAAATAACTAATTCAATTGCTAACACGTGTCTCCTGCAGGAGGATCTGACTGCTAAGGATATGCAGGACATTTTGAGCGATCTGAAAGCCGATAAGATCTCGCCACCCGGACCACGCAATGGACGCTTCGCCAGTGAACCCAAGGGCAACCCCACCTCCCTGAGTGAGGAGCCCAAGGGTCCAGGTTTCGGCCTGCAAGCTGGCCTCTAAACCTAGTTGATCCCTAGCTTAATTTCAACTGTACACGCATACATATTTTCTCCTTGGTGCATCTCGAGCAACCCTCGAAATACAAATACAGGATGTCAAACAGCAGTTACAAATGCAATAAACCCTAAAAAACAAGGTTATTAATTTAAATACGATTTTCGATCTATCTGCATATATTGCACCTACTGATTGCATTGCTATCGGTCAAATAAACTTTTACCAGCAACTTGGATTTGCAGCATCATCAGAGCGTACTTTTTTCTTTAATTTTCCTTCATTGGAAACTTATTTTTAACTTGTAAACAATTAAATTAAAGTTACATTTTGAAATATTCCGCAGGAAAGTGTGTTAACTAATTAAATGAAATAAAAATAAAACAAAATGGATAAAAACATATAAATTAAGGCTACTTTTTCTTAATCATATTTATGGCTTGTGTGCAACATAAGCTTACATAATAAGTAAATGGATTTTTCAAAAGTTACATTCATTATTCTGGCTTGCTTTTCTGAAACCATTCTTTTTGTTTTCTTGCCATTCGGGCCACGTCTAACAAATTTCATCGATGCATGTTAAGCCAAGCATTTTTGTCTACAAAATAAAATATATCTTATGATTAAATTCAGTTGATTGAAACAAATTGTACATAACTGTTGACATTTATGTCTAAAATTCTAATGACAGTCAATGCTGCTAAGATAGTTCCATCTTTTTAACTTAAGGCCTAGTTTTTAAACTTAAAGTCTAACCAAATGGGGTTACACAATCAATGAGATACACATTAACTGCTTGTAATATATATATATTCAAGAACTGAATATTTCTTACAACTAAAAATGTAGATGCATTGTGCATTGTTATATCGGATTCATACTTAAACAATGCACTTAACAACTAGGAACGTCCGATTTCTCGGACCAATTTCACACGATATCCAATACTCAAGCTAATTGCCTTAAAATTGTAACTTAATTTTAATTACCACTCCGGGATCAACTACGCACTTTTTATCGTCGTGAATTGCATGCTGGACTGGTGGTTTTCCACGACTTACTCCTCGCCATAGAAAACGCTGTGTGTGCGACGGAGAAGGCATTATTATATACATGAAACAAACAGGGAGGGTGAGATAGAGTGATTTTTACCGATTCTTGGCAGCAGAACGTTTTGATGAGCGCTCAATGCGATTGTGGAAATTGGAGCGTGGTGTTGTCTCATTGACCAAGCGTTTTGTTTTTTTCGGCGCCTCGCGCAGTTGTTTTACATCCACATTGCGACGCGCCTCCATGGTTTTTTTGAACTTCTCGATTAGGCTCTCGCAGGACAGATTCGATTCGGGCTCCCAAGTATCTTCCTTGGCGCCAAAGCCCTTCCAGCGTATGCGATACAATCCGCCTTCCTCATCATCGTCGACAAAGTCGAGAATACGCTCGACCTCCCATTCCTTCTCTGGGTCGCTCTCCATCTTTCTGTTCAACTTGCGCCCACGTCCGCCTTTAGCACCAGTCGGAGACTTTTTTATGACTCCAGCGGTTTTCTTGGAACTAATCTACAAATATCACATTGACAGTTTGCAGGTTTAATTAATAGCAGTTAGAGCAACTTAAGGTAGTGCCAAAGACTATGGATATACCCATATATCTCTACAGTCTTTGGTAGTACATAAAAAAGTCACATTGCATTTATATGCTGTAAGATATATCCTTGATTATTCAACGTTAGCTAAAGGTAAAGTTCGCTGTCCTATTCAAATAATGACAACCAACGATTTCAGTATATTATTATTCACATCAGATTAAAACGATTTTGTTTCTTTTGTGTTTCTATCACAGCTAATATAAATATTGCTTAATAAAATGTGGAGTCGCCATTTAGTAAAAGCCCATTCGATTCCACTTGATTTCATTGATTACTTAACTTCCTGACATATCTTCCTACTCTCTGTTTTTAGACTTGATTAGGTAAAAAAAATAAAATAATAGAGCTTGCGAAAACAATTGAAGTGTTTAAAACAAACTTATTGCGTACTTAGAAGCATCAAATATTATATGGTTTTAATTTTAATCCTCATTAAAAACAAACCAATCAAATATAGTTATATGGACCATATTTTGATAAATGCAAGACGCGATCCATTCTTACATTCTACTGACACAAAAAACACTTTTAATACCAAGAGAATGATCCTTATTAAAAAAAAAGTACGAACGATTATTTAAATTAACGGAAAAGTGGTCGGATTTCGTTGGAGGAAAAATTAAAAAATCAATCAAATAAATATCAATGCAATACCTTCTTGCGATACTTCGCGATCAAATCATCGCAGTTCAAATCTGCCTCGGGCTCCCAACTGTCGTCGTCCTTGCTGTAGCCCTTCCAGTGCACCAGGAAAAATGATTCTCCGCTCTTGGTCTTGTGATCCACGATGGCCTCCACCTAGGTTATTTCGATAGTAAAATTGTCTTATTCTCCTGCAAATGCAAATAGCTTACTTCGTATTCTGCCTCCTCATTTGCATATTCCGTCTTGTCCTTCTCCTTGCCATCGGGCTTGGCTGCCATTTTTGTATTTTGGTGTTTTTCGGCTGCTGGCACTTTACCCTTCGATTTGGATATCTTCTTTTGCTTTGTTGGTGGTGGTGCCTTTGAGCTGGAAGCCTTGCTGCCATTCAGTGGCATATCATCGCTTTCATCAGATTCGCTAGGGTCCTGCTGTGTGGGTGCTTTCCCTGCGCCAATGGAAAGCTTTTGTTTCTTGACACTTGCATCCTGCTTATCGCCGGCCTCCTTATTGACTTCGTTCTCGTCACCGGGCGAATTACTGGCTCCATTTTTCGGGTTTTCATCGTTGTCGGAATCAACAACAGATTTTTTTTTGTTGAACTCGGGGAGTTCCGCAAATTTCTTTTTGCCAAGCTTACCCATTATTTAAAAATGTAAAATTTAGCAAGTTGTACTATAGGAAAAGTGTTTGCTGATTTTGCCGCGAAAAAGAAGCAATTATCTATATATCCAACGCCGCGACAATGGCGTCTGTACAATAGGGGTGGGAATGCACTGATGTTTTTATCGTTAGAATTTCAGTTCAATATCGATAGTATGGATATCGGATAACTAAAAGAGCTTTGTTTATGTTTAAAAGTTAGCGATGCATTGGATTCTTGTTAAATATTTTATCTATGTAATATTGTTATTATTTCATTAAACTGAAATGGTGTAAAAATGCCTTCCCGCAATAATTCATGAAATGGTGTAAAAATGCCTTCCCGCAATAATTCTATATAGTTAAAAACACCACAATTTGAACAGTGTTGGAACTTGACTAACTGGTAAGCGCTACACAACACTTTTCCTGTGTCGATTTCAAAATCGGTTTTTACCATCGAATCCGATTTATTTGGCACGTGTTGCCATTGAACCCAAACAATATTTCGCTGTTCTGTTGCCTTACAAAAAATGCTTAACTCCGCGAATTCTAGGCAAACTGCCAAAACTGAGATAAGCGACAAGGTGCCAACTAATAGGCCGTTGTTCAAAAAGAATGCACCGGCCAAGTCTGGAAACAAATTTAAAGCCAATGGCAAGCGAAATTTTGAGGGGAAGAATATTAATAATAAGTTTGCAACTGGGAAACCGCATCCTGGCAAAGGCGCGACACCAGCGACCGATGAAAAGCAAGATTGGACAAAATTCAAGCAGGAGAAAAAAGATTTGAAATTAAAACGGAAAAGTACGAGAGACACCTACGAGATTACACAGGAGGTTAAGAAAATCTACGAGAAAGTGAAATGGTAAGTTCTTCAGATTACAATTCATCAACAGATTCAATCCGAAAATAAAATGAAATTTATATCCCTGTAGCCGTCGCACCCAGAATAAAGATGAACTCGTGCAGCAAATGTACGGAATTCTCAATGTTGGTGACACAATCTCCAAGGTGGCCAAGGCTCACGACACGGCGCGAGTGTTGCAGTGCATGCTGAAGCATGCAACGCCCGCGTTGCGCATTGAGCTGTCCGACAAACTGATGCCGCACGCCGTGGACATGTGCCAGTCGAAGTACGCACACTTCTGCGTCCAGCGCATGCTAAAGTATGGCGCTCCAGCCACGAAATCCAAGCTGGTGGATTGCTTGATGGGTAATATAGTGCGGCTATCGAGTCACAATATTGCCAGCAAGATATTAGACCACATATATCTGAATGCCAGCGAGAAGCAGCGCCGTTACATGCGCCAGGAATTTTACAGCGATCTGTATAAGAAGTCCAAGGACGATGGTGTCCATACACTGAGCGACACCTACAAGGAGGCTGCCAACATGAAGGCCTCCATTATGGGCGCCGTCAAGGCCAACCTGGAGCACATAGCCAATAAAAATTTGGTGGACAACTCTCTGGTTCATGCCGTCATACTCGAATTCATGCAGGCCACGGACGAAGAGAAGCTCGAGGAAACGATGAGCGCTTTGTCTCCACTAATACCGCACATGCTGACCACCAAGGATGGCACCGAGGCGGCTGTCATATGCTTTTACAAGTCAACCCCAAAAAACCGCAGAGTGAGTATATATTCTAGCCAGTATTTACAAATATTTTTCAACATATTTATTTAATTCTCCTTGACATACTTCATACATACTTCGCAACAAAATTATCATACCCTTGCCAAATGTATATAAAAACACTGCCCGAGCAAATAATTTATATTCCAATTGCTTTCATCCAAACCGTTAGGCCATTTTAAAGAACATCAAGGAACATCTGCTGAAAATTGCTTTGCACGAACATGGCCATGTCTTCCTCATAGCGCTGTTGAATGCTCTCGACGACACTAAGGCCACCAAAAAGACCATCTATGATAACCTGCACGGTGATCTAAAAGCCCTGGTAGCAAATCAGTACGGACGTCGGGTTGTGCAGTGGTTGGTAGCGCCCGGTGACACTACTTGCTTCCATCCAGACTTTATAAAAACCATTGAGGAGGGTCTGGCCTATGGCAAAAAGGATAAGGAGTCTCGTCGCAAGGAGATTTTAGAACAAATCGAGGCACCCATTGCTATGTCAATTGCTGAGGACGCTGCATTTTGGCTGTCAAACAGTCACATTGGACTCGTCACAGCTGATATACTCAATCACAGTATGTATTACATAATTAGAGGAGGCAGCGTAAATCCATTTCAAAATATCGTCAATTGCAGTAACGGGCGAGAATTATGAGAAAGCTGTAGAAGCACTGGCTCTTGTGATCACACAGGCCGACTGGCGCGTATCAGCCGTGCCATCTGAAAGTGCTCAGAACAAGAAGAAGAAGCCTCAAGATGTAGAGGCCATCATAGACGAGGCCACGCGGGAGCGTAGAGCAAAAAAACAGCTCAATGCCACAGACCCGCCAGTTGTTAGCAGCGACGAAGAGAGTGACACAGAGGAGAGCACACCAGCAAAGAAATCCAAAGAGGATCAACCACAGCCCAAAGCGGCGGAGGAGTTCCCTAGTGTTGTGGGCATTGAGGAGGCAGGCATGCATCATGTGCTCAAGAAACTGATTAAAAACGACCAGAAACACGAATCACACCCGCTTGGAGCAACCCTCTTGGAGCACCTGTCCATAGATGTGGTATTTTAATGAATCCCCAAAAATTCTCTCCAATTCTTATTCTAATCTTTTGCTTATTGCAGCTTAAAATCTGGTTCGGCATCAATCGTGCTTGCTATGTGCTCGTCAACGTAGTGGAGGAATCGTCTACCTTGTTGAACAGTTGCCGAAACCTTGTAGGAGTGAATCTGCTCGAGCTGCTGCTCACCCAAAAGACGTCGGGCGCCAAAATTTTGGCCAGCAAACTGAGCCTTAAACAGTAGAAAAAGATTTATTTGAAGTATATAGACATTAGTTTAAGTGAATGCGCTTGAATAGTTCTGTACCATTATTTAATATAGTGTTTTCTTGCGTGTTTGTAATTTTGGTTTTTTTTCTGAGCTATGATTATTAATGCATATTTTAAAAGGACGATAATTAACTTGTTTCTAAGCAACGTAGTTTCATATGGGTCAATATGCAGCAGAGCTATACCAAAAACTCCGCTTAGATTTACGAGGATCAATACAGATAGCACGAGCTGTATGGCTCGGCTCTCGTTCCATATGCTATTTCTACAACTACAGCACTTACTTTTGCTATTTGGAAGCCTCTGTTGGAGAAACATTTCTTTTTTAAAATAATTTCACAACGATCCTTATTATACCTATATTAATGAAACTCTATTTTCGTATCTTTAACTTAATATAGAAAACAACTTTTTTGTAAAAAGTAATGAAAATATGAAATAATGTTTTTTTTTGTGTGGTGCCGAAAGTTGTATTTCCGGCGCACTTAGGAGATTTGCATAGATTTTCGTGCTAGGATTAGGTCCTTTGCGATAAATAGGGATAAGTGCCAGAAAGGCAATTTACTGAGACGCGCTGTATAATGAACTGTACATCAACTGGCCAATAGACTCAATGTCCCCTAAAATTACTTCTAAAGCTTACCAGAAGAGGAAGCAGAAGAATCTCCAAGGCACTACTGATTCTGTCCGACAATTTCCAGCAAGAGATTAAGCTCGCTGGGCAACTTCTTTCTAGCCGACGTATTGGAGTTGGCAAATCTACGACCAACCAAAATTGGGAAATTTATTAACTCATCCGATTGGATTCCTTTCTTATTTCGTTGTTTCCAACCATGGGTCAGGGAAACGGAGGAGTATCCGAACACGGTAGCACCACGTGCCAATAATGATCTAAACAAGTAAGCTTTATTATTTTTATTTATTTCGTAACTTTAATGCTTAAGGCTTCAATTAGTCAAATATTTGTGGACTAAGAGAAACAAACAGGGAGATGGGTGGCGATGGAGGTTTCTGGAAGGTGGGAGATCGCAAGCCGCTAATAGACATATGCAAATAAGATATTCGTAACAATATTGGGGTTACTCTATTACTTTTAAACATTATTTCGCAGTTTGGTGTGTGTTTTAAGAAGCCCCCCATCAGACCCAGATGTAAACAGAAAAACAATTTGTTATGCACAAAATATTAATTAAATTTGTGTTCATATTTTTGGAGAAATGCACCCCAGGATTGGGTAATATATGGGTAATTACAATTTTCAGAGACCCTATTTGTTTTTTAGAATCAAAATTAAAATTGATATTTATAACATATAATGTCTTAAATATAGTGATTTCCATATGCACTTTAAATGTATAGCTTCAAAGCTAGTCTGCAGAGAACTTAATTCGGCGTCCTGATTGACGTTCAAATACAATCTTTATCTATGTCATCATCCTATTCTGTTTACGATTTGCGCACTATAATGTGCAGGCCGGAGTCAGTGTCCACAATGTCTGAGAGTTGTCCCACCTTCAGTCCGAAAGCGGCCTTCTCAAAGGGCGCTTGCATTTGACCTGACAGGGCATCCAAATGGATATTATACTTTTGATTTGGCCTTAAATTGGAGGAATGACTTACCGCGTCCGAATTTACCCAAGTCGCCGCCACGTTTGGCCGAACTGCAGTCGGAGTAGGACCGCGCCAGTTCCTCGAATGTAGCCTCTCTGTTGACAATCTTATTGCGATAGATCTCAAGCAGCATTTGCGCCTCCTCTTTGGTGCGTGTGATGTTCTCCTCGCGCCACGAGCTCGGTCGACGGCTACCCTTGTGTTTTACCAGCAAATGGAGGCACTGCACCTCACTGGAGCCATCGCCAGAGGAGCCACTGCCCCCGGCCTTCTTAGCCGGCTCAGTGGGGAAGTCCCACTGGGATTCCTTAGTGTGCACATTGAGATAGTAGCTCATCCCTGTCCAGGTACATGAAGTTTGTGGCTTCAAAATGTGATTGTTAAAAGACATGTTGGTTTTTATTTACCGGTTGAGCGGCTGGTACGTTTCTCCCAGCCTTCTGGCAATTGTTCAGTTTCTGGCATCCTGTAGCTATTTATGTCACAGCCTCCTATTAACTATTTTTTGGCCGACGAAAAAATTAAATTTTTGCCAAAGGATAAATATCAGATGCAATAGCCGAGCAACTTCGATATCAACCTGGACGCAGTGGACGATATTAATCGATGAGCAATGGCAGCATTTGGACTCTTTTTAGAGTAGCCAGCTGGTATTGAAGTATATTCAAAATTAAATTGCTGAATTTCCAATTTTGAGAACATTCGAACTTTGATATTTATTATTGTACCATTACGCTTAATAACATGCATACGGATGAATGAATGAAAACAGATAGCATCTGCGTCATAATGTGAAAGAGCTGTCACCAAATTGAAAATTCCTATGAATGTGCCTTTTTTGTGCTCTGCCTATTTTAATCAGCGCAGATCTGTTAACAGATTTGTAAAATGTAAAGATACAACAATTGGTGCAAAGTATGTCTGCATTATAATGGATAATTTTCTTTTTATATTTATTTTATTTTTTAAATGTTTAGATTGTTTTGTCTATGAAAATGAAATGATTGGGTTTCTGTTTCATTTAATTTTTATTAAGAAATAATCGATATATCGTCACATTAGATGTTCAAAACATCGATAGTCATCAAAGCGGCTTAAGTGTGAGTGCCTATCGATAGACAGAATGCGTGTGTGTAAGCACACAGCTCTAACTTCTGTTATCGCTGCACGTTATTTCAATTTCATAAACAATCTATCTCGGCCTAAAAAAGGCATTCAAAATCAACCAGAAGGTGCATCGCGAACGCCATCAGCCCATGGCGCGCCAGCATCTTGGTGTGCTTAGGAAGAAGACGAATTATAAAAACCGAAGAGTTCCACAAGCGCGCACACAAAGAGAATCCTGATGAGTTCTACCATCACAGCGTCTGCGGGAAACGTTCGTCGACGTGGATGCAGCCAGCAGCGGGCACAATGAACGCTTCATCTACCACGAGGAGGGCGTCAAACAGAAGGTGACAATCGCCAGAAATTGCAACAGTAGAATGAGGTGAGCGTCTCCTTTGTGTATAAATATATTCACCCAATATGTAAAAAGATTAATTTATTCACCTCCATCAGAAAACGTGCGACAGAACGCACAGGCAGCAACTACTGAGCGAGTTGTGAAAACGGGAGCCGCGCGAACGAGAACTCAGCATTGTCCAACGGAAGCTGGCGCTGAAGCAGGCCAAGCCAAAAAGAATCAGCGCCGTCACCAAGGACACTACGCCTATTTAAAAGTTTTGTTATAAGCTCAAAAAATATAAACCAATACTCCTTTTCTTTTTTTTTTTAATATAAATGTAAGTGTAACTAAAAGTAACTAAAACTGACTACATCATCATCTTGGTTTTCATAATTTTCTGTCAACTATTGTGATTGATCTAAAAGCATCCAGCGCAAAAAATTTAAATTCTTGCCTCGATCATTATCGAAATTATTGATTTTAAGCTTTAGCTCAATAATTGTGGGATTTACAGGTTACTTAGGTTATATGAATTACTTTCTTACCAATACCTTTGGTAATTTTGGGTCCCAAATTGTAGCAGATATTTCGATTTATGGGGAAATATAAAAGCTGATGTTGATCTCAATAAGGGAAGGTAGCTACACATCTTACCGTTATTATTCAACATTGAGCATTGGGTTGTCTAATAACTATTTAAAGTTATTTTTATCAATATTAGACTTTTTCAAATAAGACGTAGAAAGTCGAATTGTTTTCTTTCAAGATAGCTGTGCATTAGCAGAGACATGAACTAATTCCAGATGACGATATTCAAGTATTTTGGTATTGTTTTTTACCAGCAGATGGCGCAGGCGAAATGCAAAACAAACCCAAAAGAAGATTTCCAGAAACAAACGCCTTAAACACATTTGCAAAAAACACATATTTACATAGGTAAATGCTTGTTGAGTGAATGAGTTGGATTAGATATAAATCAACGAGTAAAAAAGAGATCAATAATGGGCAAATACATATATCAGAAGTGACCTTTATTTTTGTCTAAATTTTTTTCTTTGTTGCATGCGTATTTCGAATTAATTTTTAGCATTATCCGTAAAAGCGCCGCACGAATTTAAAACGTTCAAAATATAGAGTATCATTGGAAAGTTGAGGTGTACTTTAATCGAGTTTATTTAAAGAACAATAAAATGCCAAAATATATGTAATTATTAAATATTAGTTATAAGATATACTCGTCATTATATATATACTTCGAAATTTAACATGCGTTCGTAAATTTAATTAATGGAGGAGGGTGGGGGTATCGATATATTTTCCGCTACCTCTCACAAACTGATTAGTGGTGGCCAATCAACAAGTCGTTATATCGATATTTAAAAAGCAATTCGTCGCTAGGATATTTTTGGGCGATTAGTGTGTGCCTATCGGCCTTACTATCAGCTGTTGAGTCCTTTGTTAAATTATTTTGTAAGGTTATTTCTGTTCTGTTTAATTCATTAAGTTGCATTTGTTCAAGTGCCCGATATTGCCTATAAACCGCAACAAAATCGAATATGTTAGAATATGTTTTCAAAAACTGCCAAACAGCAATTAATAGGAACTCCTTAATACATATATACTCTTTTCGTATGAATACATGCACATAATTTTTCTAATCCCGAAATCTTTTCTAGCAGTCGAGAGCATAGCTCTTTCCGTGAATGCAAAAATCTTGGCGCTGCGTCGGTTCCATCAGTCCGTGTCGACGCTTAATCTCGAATTCGTGGATCTGTTCTGACAGAGTGATTAATGATTATGATGAACTCGCTGATATCCTTTAAGATTCGGCCAGCGCTTCTGGTGCTTCTCCCAGTTGTGCTATACTCGATGCTGCATGCGTCTAGCTATTCCCTTAAGCTCCTCGACGTAAGTATATATAGCATGTAGCTCTGGCTAATCTCTAAGAGGATGTCTCTCTGACTGTTTTTCTTTATCGATTAGCTGATTGGTCAGAACCGATTTGTGGGGCACACGGTTCATCATCTTTATTGCGGAGTCCCCGGCGGCCAACGTACCGAAGGCCACAGGCTTCTGCGAGATCTTCACTATGCCCTGCATCACTGCGCCCATCTGCATGTAAGTGCTGCAGTAAGAATTTGTATGAAGGAAATAATCTTGTTCTTTCTTCGAAATAGGGCTCACGTTGGGCTGATGATGATGCCCATCCCTTACTAGCACTACCTGGTCATGCGCCATAGCTTAATTCGCAAGCCGAGTCTATTCATCCACATCTATCTCCATCAGTGAATCTTCCGGCACAAGAGCCACACACATAAACAGGAATCAACCAAAACCACAACAAGGACACGAACAAGAACAAGCCAAGGGCAAGAAACTAGTTAAACATTTACTTGAATAGGTATTAAAATTTAAAAACACATTTCTTGCCGACCTCTGTTTTGTAATTTTGATATATTATCATTATTGTGTTCTTAAATTATTCCATAGTTTTGTTATGTGCATAGATTTTCAAATGTAACGCCCGTATTATTAATGTTAAATGCAAACAAATAGCTTATTATTAAATTATGGTTGTTGTCTCATTGAAATAACAGTTAAAGAGGGAGTATTGCCAAAAGCTTTAATATTTATAGATAGATATATTTATGTATGTACACCAAATTATAATAGTTCATCTATTAAATATTTTAGAAGTTATCTGTGACTTTCAAGGATATCCAAAGCGCTTGTAGAGTTTAAGTATTTCCAAGGCTCTCTTTAAGTCTTTACAAGCCCACATTTTAGATGCAGATTCGTAGCAATCCTAACGCAATCCTAATGCCCTTTATGGGGCAATAGGCAGCAAAAAGACCGGAATAGAGTTATTTGTATAGAGAAAGGCATAAGTAAATACGCAAATAGCAGCAGAATTCTAATACGCTAGCAATTCTACGAAAGGATTTTTGAACATCATGTTGACGATTTTTTCATCCCATCTCTGCCATATTTCAAGGATAGATTTCTGCAAAAAATCGCTTAAATTAGTGCTGTTCAAATGACTTCAAATGCATTTGAATATTTGTAATGCATATATTTGATACATAAGAGCCAACGTTTGATTAATATTTGCACATCGATAAGTAAATGTGTTGCACAGAATAATAATCGATATATAGTGTTAAGTAAGCCATGGAATACATGCTCAACATTTGAAAGTAAATGTGGCAGTGTTGAATCGTTTCAGAATCGAGTGGTCGAGTGGTTGCAACTTGCAACTTGCTGACGAGGACTAAGTGCAGTTGGTCTGGAGCTATGAAGCAGCATTTGTTTACAAGTCTAGAAGTTGCATCGAACGGACTGACTAATGCAAATGCGAGTCAGCAAATGGATTTGGAATTGGCAACTGGCACAACTGAAATAACGCACCGTATGTACACGCACATATCAAAGCCAAACAAATCAATTCAATTTGTTTTTGTCCAACAATAGCGGTTCTTTCGACAACGGATAAATTGCGTCGCTTCTGCTATTTGGGTGCAATTTGGGACCCTGTCTATGCGCCAAAAAATGTTGACGATACCGTTGTGTGCCAATTTTCAGCACTGCACAAATTATGCGCCGATGTCAGCGAGACGCAGTTGCTCGATTGCCTGAAGAGTGTGCTCCATCCAAGCAACGGTCAGCGATTGCCGCGTCCCGATGAGGCATTACTTGTGTTGGCTTTTTACCTATCGATACGGAGCGACGACAGGCATTTGATGGTGGTGGGTGGCCACTTTGTGGAACTGGTGCGCACTGACAAGCAGCTGCTGCTGTTCATCCGGATGGTGAAGCATGTGCAGAATCTAATGGAACGCAAGACATTAAATCGCACCGTTCGCAAAGCAGTCCTTCAGTGGTACAAACATCAAACGGTGGACGGTCTGCTGCAGATGTGGTCGGTCAACGGTCAGAGCGACTGGGGAATTCATCGCGAACTGTTGCATCGGTGTCACCACAATAACAAAAATAATCCATTCGATGCACAGACAATGGCCGCACTATGTGTGTTGTCGTCGCCCGACAAGGAGCTGGTCATGTGGCCCGATTGTCTAGAGCCGATTGCGAAATGCAAGGAAATAATTGTGGGCATTGCAAAGTTGCGTCTGGCACAGGATCCCTCCGTGGCCCTGGTAATTATAAGGCAATTGTCGCTTAGTTATGATCAAGTGCCACTTCGCATCATGACGGATGTGAATGTGGCCAATTTTCTGTATGGCACAATGAACTTTGAGCAGCTGCTGCAGTATTGGGCAACATTCCAGCGCCTCGACAATGCCAGCCAGGCCAACGCGTTTTCCAATTATGCTCTGCACTTTGCCAGGATGTTCAAGTTGCGTGCATCTGATGTGGAGCCATTCCGATTATTACTCCAGAAAAGACGCCCTCAAATGCGAAACAAAAAGGTGTTTATATATTTGCAATGGCAATCAGTATTATAATCAATATATTTTGCGTAGATTTCAGTTAAACAGCAACCAACATTGGTTCACAACTTTTACAAACAATCATTTGGCTTCAACAAGGGGCTAGGCCTGCGCCTGCATATAACAATTAATCTAGAGATGAACTACTTAGGCAGTGAGTAAACCCACACCTTGTACTCTTATTTTCGCATTTGATAATACGAAATTTGCACTATAGAATCACTCATTGGACGTTGGAGCTCAATCGAATATATCGACGCTGTGGTCGCGCTTGCCTTTGGCTACTTCAAGAGCGACAACGATGTGACCGTGAGAATTTGGCATGATAAGAGCGGCTCTCTAATCGACTTGCCTTGGCTAACCACAATGTCCGTGGATGAGGCAAAGGCCACCTGTTTAAACCAAAAGGTGCCCAAAATTAAACAAACTCTAACAGATGTGCTCGACAATGCTCTGGAGGATACACAGAAGGTGTACGATGTCTTTTTGGTTTTGGTTCCCTGCGCTACACGTGGGAATCCCAACAACAATTCGAGACAACTTTGTCTGCGTCTTGACGATTATCGTAGAAAGCGCAATATAAATGCCAGGTAACCTTTATTCGGACTGTTCGATTTTACAACCCTTGCGGAGAGTATACAATTATATATGCCGTGTCACATTATGTGCAGGAATCATTCAACACTTCAAATATCTGCATATATAAGGCTAATCGGTACAATGGGCGATGAGTTGATAAGAAGATCTGTCCGTCTGTTTCTACGCCATGCATCCTGATAAAGCTTGGTATTTTTCTTGCAGCCAAATCAGGACCAATTTAATCATAGAAGATGCATTGGTTAATCAGATTATTTACGAACTTAGACCATAGAGCTGTATGGAACAATCCGCTAAAAAGGCTAAGAACCATATCTACGTTAGCAAGTGTATTAAATTTTCAGCATCACCAAGATCGCAGTTTTGATTTTGTTCTTATGCAATTTTGTGTTTTCGCAGATTTATTATTATGAGCTTGCGAAAGCGTGATGCCTCTATGAAGTACTCGACGGAGCTTAGCGAGCACATTTTGGAGATATGTGGCATTTCCGAGCAGACGACACGTATAATAAGCGCCTTCGCACACGGCGATTTCTTCTGAGCAATTTCGTTGGTTAGAGGAAGGCAGCCGACGGTAAGAAAATAAGTCACAATTCGGACTTGACCCAGGAATCTGTTGCAGTAATAAACATGGTGGATCTGTTCGCTGGCATAGCGTATTTGCTATCTCTCTCTCTCTCTCCATATATATCTATCTCTCTCTAAACACCCACGACACACACATACACAAAGATGCAGTAACATTCATTGGTGCTTGTGCGCCCTATTGCACACAGCCTGAAAGCACCATAAATACTTATTAATAGCTACTTAGCCAGATTTATAAAGCAACACGAACAGACTCACAACATACATATATGCGAATATTTATCTAAATTTACACAACGTTGATATTTGTAAGCATTTGAGTTGAATTTGAATTGGTGTTAATCGTAGTTAAAGAACTGAATTGATTTTTTAATTTCAAAAACGTAATATAGTGATCTGTATCTAAATTAAATTTGGATTACAAATATATATAACATAACGTGAATCTGAGCAAAGCGAAAACATAAACAAATTGCCTTACAAACCAAATGTTAATCAATCATAAATTTTAACTTGATATACTTAGTTAAATACAAGGAACTGTGTCGTGAAACTACAAACAAAACAAACGCATTTAGATCAAATATACAATATACAATATACAAATATATATATACACACACACACACACACACACACCAAAGACACACATACATATAAACGACTTCAGATCATAAAGCGCCTGAATATCAGAAAGCATTAATTGTAGCAATATACGACAACGATGTGAAATCGGATTAAGCACATTTACTTATATATATTAGTTTGAAGCAGAACAACATTTGTAAGCTCGACAAGAAAACAAAAAATAGGGAAAAACAAAACAAAACAAAAAAAAAAACAAAAATAACTAAAACTTACTAACCAAAATAAGAAATTTGTATTTCTATGGACATTTTTGATATGTGTCCACACGCATCTGTGAATTAAACCGTTGTGATCGCTTTGAAATCTTTATTTGAATTGAAAATTGAAAAGAAAACAAATCAGGAGCAACTAAGTAGTAAGTCATTAATTTATTATGGACTGGAATGCCAAATATTTCGGCAAGAATTGAAACAAAATTAATAGGAGTGTAACCATAAAGTACCTAGACTGCGAATTCAAATGCAACTAACTAAATTTGAATACAAACTCAAAAACAACTCCTACGCACAACATATACATACACACACACACACACACACACACACACACTCACATTTAAAGTATTCATTCACCATTGTATTTCATAATGCAATTTTGTTGGTGATGTTTTACAAATATTTGATAATATTTGGGAATCATTTCAAACAAATTCAAACACAACTGATTTGTAAACAGTATTAAAAACTGAAACAGTCACAACGTTAAAGAATGAAACAACTATAAGTTATAAGATCAGATCGATTGATCAAATGCCTCAAATCCTGCATACAAATCTACAAATCCGCAGTAACAATAACTGGAAGCAAAACATTATGTGATATCTATTTGAAAAATATGTGAAACAGCATACTGAAAATGAAACTAAATCAAAACAAAACAAAATCCAAATTAACATGACAAAAGAAACTTGTATTGTTTAAATCTGCAGGCATTGTACCCAAAAAAAAAAGAAAAAACTAATCGCGATATTGAATCTGATTGAGCTAAACATGAGTATCTTTTTTTAAAACAAGTTTTTTCAAATTTGAGTTCGTAATTACGAGCAATGTCTAATTTGTGTCAATTGTGTTTAATAAACGGCCAACTCATTGATCAGATCAAAAACAAACAACCACTTACCAATAGTTAAGTGTGTCTTATAAGCAAATAGTTTCAAATACGTTTTATTTTGATGTACTTACATATCTGACTAGCCAGATACACATAGGTATACACGCATACACATATATACTTATATACAGGACACATTTAAGTTAAATAAACTCAATTGAACCGCAACATTTGAACACGTAGTGCCGATTTTCTGGGTGATGTATTATTTGTTTTCGGTAACAATGCCGGCGGGGCCGCAGATGAAGAGCTGCTGTTGGGTGCGCTCGCGGAATGGCTCGAAGCCGAGCTCATCTGTGGGTATGCCGTACTGCTTGAGCTTGCACTCGTATGTCTCGAGGAGATCGTCGTGTGCTTTCCACGCCTTGGCCAGCTCATAGCGGAGGTCGATGATGGCCTGGTTCTTTGTGTCGACGGCATCGCTGACGCTCTTCTCCACATTCTCCAGTTTGCTGGCCAATTCGGGTGCACAGGTGGCCATTGTGTTGCGCAATATGATGCTGCGCTTCTCATCCTCACGGATTAGTGCAGCAATCTTGCGCTCGAGCAGCACATTCTTCAGTCCCGTCTTTTGCTGCAACTCAACGATGACCTCGTTGAAGCGTGCCTTGAGTGTGGCACGCTCGTCTACGAGGGCATCGTTGCGCAACAGCAGTGTCTCCGATTCCCACATCAGACTCTCCACCTTCTTCTCGAGCAAGGTGTTGCTCTTCTTCAGGCGACTCAATTGCAACTTGTCGCGGTCGTAGAACTCCAGTTTGCGCTGCAGCTCCTTCAGTTGCGTCTTGGCCTGCTCCAGTGGCTCCTTGAGACGACGGGTCTCTGCCGACGCCTCGGCAGCAAGGCGATTGCTGCGATCCGATTGACGACGCAGCTGTTCAATTTGTTCCTTCAAGCTGTCAATTAGGGCCAAATTGTTCAATGTGACATCGTTGTAATAGTTCTTCATGTCGGTGAAGGCCCGATCGTGGTGATCCTGCAGGTCTTTGATCTGGTGATTCTTGCGCTCCTCCACCTCAAACATCTGCGAGTTAAAGAACAGCTCCAGCTTCGTGCGCTGCTGCCTCATCTTCTCATCGTGCAGCCGATTCATATCGTTGGTTTCGTTCTCGAACAAAAGTCGTAGTTCGCTGTAAAATTTAAATGCATATTATTATTGTATTGATCTTGAACAATTTTGAAAATCTATTAAAAAAAAGTGAAAGTTTTTTGTGTTTTCTAGAAATGGGTTCTGTTTAAAATGCCTGCACCTTCCACAGATTTTGAGATAGAGTCAACAAATTATCCCTTTAAAGAACGATACGAAAATTGTGGTGCAAATCGTTAAAGCCATATATCTCATACGACTTAAAGAGTCATCATATTAAGGTAAGCCCCCTTCAATAAGCGGTCCAAAAATTGCAAAACTCTATATCCGTAAATTTTTGAGCTAAAGTTACCAAACTTGCAAGGGACATTTATAGGAACTGTATTCTAAAACTGATGGGAATATTTTTAGATGACGCATAAAAACCTATAACTCCTGAAGTTTTAGAACTACAGTCACAAAGGTACATTAATGATTAGCCACTGTTTCAATAAATCCATCCACATCCTCACAAGAAGGTTAAGTCACACCAGTTATCAGAGTATTCCGCAGTCGTTTACGTAGAAATGAGTTGGTGATACTTACAGAAGCTGCTGATTGAAGTGCGCTTCCAGTTGACGATGTTGCATATCACTCATCTCAATCCGTTCACGGACCATGCGCCGCAACTGGCGCTTACCGATCTGGAGTTCCTCTTCCTGCTGCATGTGATGCTCCTGCGCCACCTTCAGCTGAGTCATCGCCTCGGCTCGGACTTCGCCCAGCTTGCTCTGATTCTCGAACTGCAAATGCTTCATCTGCTGTATAATGTGCTTCGTATCGATGTCAGCCAGATCCTGTGTGGTCTCAATATGCTTATCCTTCTGCTGCAGCTCATACTTGGACTCCTCTGCAGCCACCATTTGAAGGATATAGGCATTTCTTTCATAATGATTTGACGTAACTTACCCAGCTGTAGTCGCGTTATTTCCCAGAAAGTGCGTATCTTGTCGCGCTCCAGCTGGAAATAGTTGCGCTCCTCGCGCTCCCGGTCCATTTCCGCTTTAAGGCGCAGTGCGAACGCCTCCAGCTGATCACGGGTCATCGATGAGGTGTCCACGCCATCGATGAGCACTACGAACAATCAAAAAAAAAAAAAAACGGCAGTGGACACAGTTGGTCAGTTCGTTGGATGCCTTTAATTTTTTGCAGCACAATTATGAAAAATTTAATGAGAGTGTGAGTCGCCAATGTCTTTATTCCCATTTAGCTGTCCGAGTGTGTGTGCGTGTGTGTGTTTGGCTGTGCGTGTGTATTTAGGAATGCACTTGTACCCGCATGTGTGCAGCCCCTGCTGTAATTGGTTTGTGTAATTGGCATCGTTGCCCGGCTGGTGCCGTGCCTTTCCTCCAGTTGCCCCTGCCCATCCCCTGTCTCTGCACCCAGTTTCTGTCCACGTTGCAACCAAAACCTTAACCAGAGCATCCTACATACATTCTTCGTCCATAGAAACAATTATGTGCGTTAGAGGCCGAGCTGCGAGCTGGAAATTAAGTGCGCACTATTTTTTTCCACGCTCTCGAATGGATTGTCCACCCAGAACTGGAGCATATGGATGTGGCAGGAAGAGAAGCAGGGCATGAGGCTAGTTCTGCGTCTGCGACTGCGACTGGTGACTGTGTATCTGGGCTGGTGCTTGCGCACAATTTAATTGTATTGAGCAACCGGCCAACATGGTCGCAACTTGTCAAACTCTGTTTTCCTGCTGACCAAGCCCCTCAGATTATCATTTTTGACAAATTGTTTTGCTACCCAACAACTCGAGCACGCCACGTCGAAACTCATTGCTTCCAATGGGATCTCACTTGGAACACCAAAGGGTAACAAATTTTAACCTTCTAGTCCTTTAGCCTTAATTTGTCAAGTTGATCTTGAAGTCACAGCTCCGACACTGTCAAATGTGTGAGAATTGCGACGATTTTAGGATCAGTCGTTGTCGTTGAGCCGACTTGAGCCTGACAGCTGTTCAGATTCAGATGAACCTAGCACGCGGCCTCAAAATCGATCATATATTCCTAACCCGACTTAACACAATTCTTAGAAGCGAAACGTTTGTGAAACTAACACCCAAGCAACCCATTCCGGTTGTAACTATGTATATTGTCTCTCCTGATAAACAAAACATAAATATAGAAAGAAAAAACAACGACAAAAAGAAACAGTTATCTTAGGCACACCTGCGATATATAAATTTAGTTATTGATAAATAAATATATAAAAACAAAGAGGAGTAAAAGCACTCGGGTGTGATCGAGATATCTTGGTTAAAAATGTTGTTGACATCAGAACTTATCTCAACGACCAAATGTTTCCCTGACAGCTATTTGATATAATCGCCCCATCAGTACTGCAAGCAGCAAAAAAGTTTCATCATGCTGAACGGACAGACGGACTGACGGACATGGCTATATCGATTTGACCGCTGATGCTGATACAGACTATACATGAATATATTATAATTGATTTGTAGTTTTGGGAATTACAGAAATATGTATATACTTGACAATAGCTACACTGTTTAACAAAAAAAAATACATTCGTAAATAAGTTGATCGGTTTGATTGTAACGCTTGTAATTACATTTAGTAAGACCTTAGTACTATGTATGTATGTATGTATGTATGTGTGTATGTATTTAATAGCCAGCTACTCACCTGGCATCTTCTTGCCCTTTTTGCCCTTTTTACCCTTAGGCGGCTGTAAAAATATGACAAAATTATTTTAAAGTATTGGTTTTAATAATAAATAATGAAAACATATTCGATGTTAGCAAAAATTAAAGATTTTCAATTCAGATTTTAGTTAATGTGCAAAGCTATTTCCGGTTTTGTTTTCCTCTTTTTTTTTGTAGACGCTTAAGAGCAGCAAATAACTAATCTGATTTGTGGATCTTGGCGAAGACTGTCGCCGTTAATGTTGAATAATTATGATAGTATTGAGAGCTTGAGCTTGAATGCAGTTGGAATATCCTTGACTGCTTAATGTTTAATTTGATTTCGAGTTCTCACGACGTTTATTTATTTATTTTTTTGGGAAAAGGAGCATCAGCCCAAAGCAGTTTTTCACAACACGACGCAACGCAGTCTCGAAAGGGCGCCAACCAGCCACAGGACAGGACAAACAGCAGCAACTGCAGCAACAGCGGCAACAACAGCATTGGATGTTGCATGGAGCAGCAGCAGAGTCAACGAGTGAGTCTGAGGCGTCGTTGGTGACTCTGGTGGTGGCGGGAAGGCGGTTTGCGGGTGGCGGCAACGACGTCGTCGTTTTAAATAATGTGATGGCGCGGCTTTCAAAACAATTTCACAACAGCTGTTGGCTTATTGCATATTTTATGACTGCAAATTATTCAAAAATTTTCGAAGCCGCTCCCATCGCGACCGCTCCTCGCATCCGCCCAATGTGTTGGCAAAAGGCGTAAAATTTTCATAAATAATAATAGTATACACATAAATGGAGGTATATCTATGTATATACATATATATATATTTATATATATTTGGCTGAAAGTACAAATTGTCGAGAACGGACAACGACAACAGCAGCAGCGGGGTTGCTGCTGCTGCTGTTGCTGTTGCTGAGATTTAACTGCACAATTCTTGTGCAATTTTACAACAGTAGGCACGAGGCAGAGTTAACTGCAACTGAGACTGTGCATATTATGT
This sequence comes from Drosophila atroscutellata, assembly GCA_035041605.1. NCBI lineage: Eukaryota > Metazoa > Arthropoda > Insecta > Diptera > Drosophilidae > Drosophila > Drosophila atroscutellata. Next base: position 25,054,528 of record JAWNLA010000108.1, on the reverse strand, counting down.
GCATAAGTATATGCATATAAATGTGTATACATATCTACACATGCATACATATTTTTATATACAGTATATTGTTGCAGCACAACAGCCTGGCGTGGCATGAAAAATTGAATGCGCCCATGCAGCTGGAGTGCACTGGCAGAGGGCAAGTGGCAAAGGGCAAGCGTCAAAAGGGGCACGGGGCAAAGGGTACAGGGCAGTTAACTGGTGCTCAATGCTCTTATCAGAATTGCGTCAAATCGACAACACGACAATGTGGCAGTAAGTACTTCTACAGATACTGCTGCTGCTGGTGATGCTCAGCAGAGCCAATTGAATTGTGGCATTCGATGATTACTTAGAGAATCGTTTTGCAAACTTACCATTTTGTAGAATTCTTAGTGATTTTTTGAGAGGACGCTGGCAGTCTCTTTGAATTTTGATAAAATATGTTTTACCAGCCCAGTCTCTTATTGATAGATGGTGCCACTAGCAACGCCTCCTGGTTGCCAATAGCCACCAATGTTTGCCGGCTGTAACACAAATGCCTGGCAACCAAATAAGGAATTCACAATATTTGTATTTACAACCGATGTATTTGTGTGAATTTCGGAATTTGTTGATTTTGTGAGCAAACGCTTTTAATCTAAGCTAGACTACTTTGAATGAATACTTTTGCATTGGGCTCTGAGCTGGTAAGTCTACCAAATTGATAGAATGCACAATACACTTCCACAATTAACAAGAATATTGCCTAAAATATATAAAATAAATAAATAAATAAAAAATAATAAAAACAAATATGGCATCGAAATAAAAATGAATCATTTTATTTCTATATATATTCTAGACAAGAGACTTCTACAGAGACTTCTTCTTACAAATGGATAATGTTAACCGCTGCTGCGCTAAAATTACCAGCAGCAATCTCGTCAAGTTCCATGAGTTGCATGACTGTAAGTAATCGGGCAGATTAGTTAAGCCATGCCATTGACCCACCCATCTATTGGAAAACATCTGCTCATTGCCATATCCCTGATCACTGATCCACTTGGGTAAATAGTTCAGTTCGAATATGCGGCAAATTTACCTCATTTGAAATGCATTCACCTTATATGACATATGAGCAAGTGGCAAGGGGTAAGAAGAGTGGAATTTTAAATTACCTGCTCTTTTTGTAGAGTTAATTTGTTAATTTGAATGCTGTGGGCCAAAGCTGAAGCAGTTTTAATTAATTGGATCAGTTGAAGCTAATCAAATGGTCTAAGCCACATACTTTGATTAGATCAACTGGGGCAACGTGTTGGGTTTCAACCTACCCACAAAATTTCTAAAGTCCTCAGGCCGACTGCCAACTTTAAGTCAGACACGAAAGCGAAACTTTGGCGCGAATATTTCACGCCTTAATTCATGTGGCACTGGGCCAAGCAACTGAGCATGGCAAGTGGAGGAGGAGTCTTCCATAGATGGTCAGGGGAGTTGCGGGTCAATGGGATGGTTTGCTGCTGAAAATTATGCGCTGCTTTGCTTGGCGGTTGTGTAAACAGAAGCCCCAAATAAAAAGGATATTGCTGGCTGTTTGGGCTTGCCGGTTAAATGCTTTAATTGAAATTAATAACCGCAACCCAGTTGAGCAGTTGAGCAGTTCAGCAGTTGAGTAACTCAGCAGTGGAGCAGTCAAGCGGCGGATTGTTGCGACTGTTTAACAGTTGGTGGCTAACTTGGCTGCCAGGCTGCCCCACAATTTTCAATTGTTTTCATTAAAAGTCAATTTTCTAAGGCGAATGCAACTTCAACCCTTACAGCCTACACTCAAAAAAAAAAATGGCACTACTTTTAGTAAATTGCTATACTTTTCGCACCTTGATTAGTCAGCTAGCTATTATTCAGAAAGTAAACCTCTAAAATGTCCAAAAATATATAAGATTCATATACGTAACTTGAAAGAACGATTTTTCGAGGACCTTTCGTTTGCGAGTTGAGTTGAAATATTAGGGATTTCATTTCTAATTTTTAGCATTGATTTTGTTTCTATAATAAAAAATATTTCTAATAAATGGAAAAATCTTGGGATTTTCAATCGGGCAAACGTTTCTAAGTTTTAGAAATTTGTTTCTTAATATTTACAAATTTACAAATAAAAAATGTAAAACTTACTACTTTTTACAATTAAGTCGATTTCTTTTGTGAGTGTAATGCCTCAGGGCCGTCTCGAGAAAGGGGCGCAACGCAACAGCAATGGCGATGCCGCATAATTTTGTATTGGCAGATGTGCTCCCCTGTCTGCTCTATGTTGCCCCTCGTCCCTTGAACCTCATCTCTTGGCCATGGGCCATTGCACGGTTAACGGTAACGGCTGCAAAGGGTCACTCGCTTTCCTGCCACTGATTGGAAGTGAAAATAAAAGTGAAAGTGAAAGTACGATACCCGCACAAAGACATGTTCCCAATGTGATTATTAAATTTGCTCAGCTTGTGTCTTTTGTCTCAACATTGAACAACAGAAATTCCATTTAATAATATTCAATATATATTTATTTACACACATTGCCAGTATTTTATTTTGAACCTTGAAAGAGAGCTGAAAAGCTGAAATTTGCATACTTAGACTGCATTTTGAGTGTGCCGTTCGCCAATATCGGAAAATGGTGAAAACCATGGAATTCTTTTTGGAATTTGATAAAAAATATATACAAAATTCAATGACGAAAATTGATAATTCACCTGATTACTCACAAGATATATTTCCTTAACGGAAGGTTGCGTCTTTCCAAAATCCAAGGGATTTCTTTTCTTTTTTTAAAAAATGTATAAAAAATATGTCTGCGTTCAAGGATTTTTTTTTTAATATGTCTCCATAGAACTCTAAACATTAGCAGTTTTGTTATTTATATTATTATTAATCATTAATATTTTCAGATCTCACATATGAACACATTTCTTAAAGTTTATAAATAAATTCGTTTAGTTTAATTTGAAAAAAGACGCTGAGTTAGCTGAGAAGTTATCTAAAGCGGAAAGCAGCTGAATTTGAACATACCAGTCGAGATAGCTAATGTCAGTACTATTTTCTGCATTTCGGAAAAGTTTTGTTTTTTCATAAAAAGTCATTTACATATTTCCTTATTGGAAATATTTTCTATTGTTAAGAAATACATTTCTAAAGAATAGAAAAAAATGAATTTTAAGAAAACGTCTCTTGTTTTCAAGTAGATTTTCAAAAATTCAGAGCCATTTATTTTTCGGAGTGTGTAAAATTCATTCTAAGTATCAGAACAACTTTATTATCTCGATTTGCCAACTTTAGCACTGTCTTCAACTTCTCCTGATACCGTATTGCACAAATTACACTTATTTATCGTTCCTAGTTGCATATGTATCGAACAAAAGCTGAAATATGTTCCATGTTTGGTATTTGAGGAATTTCTTTGAAATATTTTATATTCTTAAAAGACGTCAAACACTCAGATACAAAGATACAGACTACAAAAGAGTACATTAAATCCAGAGCACTACTTGAGAAATGTGCTAAGGCAGTGGCTAACAAGTAGTTAATTCAAATATGTGTATTAAAGTGTGTGCAGTGCTGGTGGATAACTTTAGCTAAGGATAAGTTTGATCTCATCCTGGTGAGTGTGCTCAAGTGCATGTGTGTGTGTGTGTGTGTGTGTGTGGAAGCAGAGAAGCATGCTGAATGCGGTTGCAGAAGTTATTTGCTGTGTTATTTTCAGAACAGCTTCCGCCTTGCTCAGGAACGGACATCCTGTTGTATTTGAGAGTTAAATTTGCGCAGCTGCTTGGACCAACGGACTAACGGCTCTTCTATCTAAGCATTCAACACTCGCCACACACACCACTATCCACATGGCACCCAGAGTTGTGTAGAGATTCCCTCGATGACAGTTTGTGCAGCGATTTTGTTTTTGTTTTACTCTTTTACCACTTTCCTCACTTAGTTCAAAGTTTGACTTTACTTATTTACTAGCCGGCGTATCTACTAACTAAACAAAATTGACTTCGTTTTATAAGAATTGAATAATTTTTGTTATATTTCAAAATCATCTGAAACCTGAATTTAAAGTCTGAAATTATTTCACATACTTTAAGTAAGCAAACAAAAAGTAGTTACATTTCATTTAATTTTCCTCGCTTCTGTTCCTGAATACAACTGGCAGAACACTGCAGTAGCAATTTTGGAAAAGCGCCTTTGAAGTAGGTACTTACATAGATGAACATAGAAGAGAACTCAATTAGTAGATACCTTGAAACATATTATATATTATTTCTTTTTTTTTTTGCGATGTTTTCCCTTAAATTAACTAACTGATTACCTGACTTTAGCCTATTCCATATGAAAGTTAGTTTTAAAAAAAAACTGAGGAGTTTCCCAAACGATCTCAATGAAATTAATTAATTAAGAACAGACACGGTAAATATATTATATACCAACTGCGAGGCTACAATTCGGCTTTTTATTGATTGAATGATTTTTTATAATGATGATGATTTTTTTGAATGATTAATGTATATTCACGAGTACTAATTCGTGTACTTATATTCCATTTAAAGTCCTTAGCTCTTAGGATCACTAAGATCGGTTTGTACAAGCAGACGGACAGACGGACCTGACTACATTGATGCGGTGGTGCCTTGTTCTGCTTATTGTTATATTTGCTTCTTGCTTTTCCCATCAAAGTTCATATAATATTTTAAATATATATAAAAAAAAAAAATATATATATATATATATATATATATATATAGTATACAATATACTTATGTATATTGTAAAAGTACGAATCAGGTACCTACCGTTTATCATGTTTCGTTAGCCGTTTTACTTATTTTACAACACCCTGCGTCAAAAGGAACTCTCTCTGTCTCTTTTCCTCTCTCTTTCTATATATATATATTTGCATAACTCCCACTACATATGTATCTATCTATCTATTTGTATGCAATTAATGAAAATCTTATCATAAGCTCTGGTCTCACCAAGTCTAAGACAGGCGAGATGTATTTTGGGCAGCTATAATCAGAATCGATTTAAGCACGTAATATATATGAGAAAGCCGACAACACAGCAGCGTAGACTATGAATCTGTCAATATTGATACAACGAGGAGAAATCCCCAAAATCTTACCCAGAAAAACATGCGATATCCTAGGGAAACATATCTTAGGCTCGGAGGAGGCTCAGTGGAACTAACGTGGTCGCTGTGGATGGAGCCCTATAATGATAGAAAAAACTTACTCTTAAAGTCGGAGCTGTGCATTGGTCACCAGAAACTGTTGTGACCCACTCTTGCAATACATTTGATTCCATTTGATTATGTCTGGAGAGATATTTATTTGAATTTATTTATGAATATTTACCCCGCCTGCCCGCTGCTCTGCACACATTAAATAGTCAAAGTGAATCATTGTAGTAAATATATTTGTCCTTTATTTGTAGAATTTCTTATGCACTTTCTGTCATATTAATTTTTCTTTTCCTTGTTTTTTTAATATTGTTATACATATATATAGCATATGTATGTATCTATATATATATATATATATATATGCATGTATTTGTATATATATATATATATATATATGCTTGTATATAACTATGTAATAATGTATATATATATGTATATATATATACATTGATAATATCAGGGGCGTAGCCAGACAAGGGTTGCAATTTTTTCATAAATTTTACTCTAAGCCACGTTTAATCTAAGCAAAGTTCCGTTGTATGGGGGCGGGGGCTGTACCCCTGCCCATACCTGGCTACGCCCATGCATAATATATTAACTATATATGTATGTATGTATATGGGATATATTTAATTTAATACATGTATATTCAATTTATTTATTTATTTTTCTTGTTGATTTACGCTAACTGTTTTTTCATGTAGTTATGTATATAAGTAAGTATGTAAGTATGCATGTATGTATGTATGTATGTATGTATGTATGTATTTCAATAATACTTTAATATTTGTCACATTATTACTGTTGTTTATTTGCAATCAAAGTGGTTTTAAATGCTCTCGAAATGTAATCGGTAATATTTATATATATAAACGCCAAATACACTTTTGGATATCAAATAAAATTATAGACATCCATAATAGTTAAATATAATATGCCCCTTCTGTATATCAATACATACAAACAAACAAGAGTACAGGGGTGGAGAAGGGATTGAACAGCATCGGTTATATAAAACCTCATTTCAGACTGAGCTTGGGAAACTTTTAGTTGTTGGATTAAGCTGTGTATTTATGTATTTAAAAATAAAAAGAGGAAACCCTCCTCCCCCCCCCCCCCTAACCTTGGGAACGCCCTTACCAACAAGTATGTACATATGATATTATATTTATTTATCAGTATTCATCTTCTTAATCATTTTTATTGTACTTTTTCTTGTGAACATTCAGTTGATTGCCCATTTATGTATATACACTCTGCGAAACACGATCAAAGGCACTTCTTTCTTTTCCTTCTAAAATTTTAAAATAATGTTTTTAACATTTTTTTCCTCCACAATAGTTAGCTATTCCAAATAAAAAATAAATTAACTGAAAATTTGTTGTTCAAATTTAAAAAAAGTCAGTGAAAATAAGGTGCGTTATTCGATTAAAGGCACTGCTATTGAAATTAATATAACATATAGAAGTGGCATAGAAATAACAAATTAATAATGTGTTCCTCCTCCAGATTTGATTATAACTTCAAAAATTAGATTTGACATCTATTCAACTGTCTCAAACTGTCGATTACCTGCATAAACTTGACGGCACAGGTTTCATCACATGTTTTCTATGGGATTCAGGTCGGGTGATCTTGCTGGCTACTCTTGAAGTTTAAGATCCTTATCTCGAAACCACTCAGGACAGGCCCGAGCATTATCCTATTAAAGTAAGGCATTCGAGTCTGGTTGATGCTCCATAAACTTAACCAAAACTTCATCCAACAGGTTTAAATAACCCTACAAGTTTATACGTGATGCCTGAAATTTTTTCTGTTGGGATGACTGAATGCAGCAAAGATCGTGCGTGAAGCACCACCACAACTTTGAGTAGGGAAAAATCTCTCAGACTTCTCTAAATCGTACCAGCATTAATTTAAATAATTTTATCTTTATCTTTTTCAAAATTTAATGTGTGGACTTCATTTTCTTCCAAACTAATCAATCACTTGAATAATTTTTTTGCACACCTTTTTTCGATACTTATAACATTAAACCGAATAAAATTATTGATGACGTAGCATTTTTATCCAGTCCAGTCCAAAAGATTGTAGATTTTCTTATCATTGTTTGATATAGTTTTTTTTTTTAATTTTAACACATTATCAATTGGTGATGCCAATCGACTTAGTTTAATTTATTATATGTTGTTCATTCCAGTATCCTATAAGCAAGGAGTTTCTTTTGTTTCGTATTCCAATTTGTTGTATGCAAATAATCTGTTTCTACCTAGATAATATTAAATAAATATGTATACTAAGCGCGGTAATTCAAAGAGAATTCATAAAATGCCCTACTTACTTTTCCAATGGCTTGAAATTGACCGCATTTATACGATTTTCGCACCCAAACTAGCCAAAAATGATTGAAAAAGTACCTTTATCAAATGCGTAACTAAGTTCAGTTAGGTTTAGTACAGATTTTAACACCATAAAGACGAGTGCGTTCAATCGAACTCCGCAAAGTGTATATCTATGTATGTATATATGTTAAATTTTGATTAAGCCGACTGAGCATATAGCCTCAAGTGCAGTCCTCTCTGGGCACTCACACACAGACTTATGTGCATGTTTGTATAGCCACAATATATATCCTTGGAAAGCATCATTATATCCTGATCGGCTACTTATTATGCATATCTGCATTTGTTTTTTATAGTGCTTGCAGCACTTTTTATTTCCATCTTCATCTCGTGATGTATTTGTGTATTATTTGTATGTTTATATAGATATATATATATATGTATATGTAACATATAGGAATGGGTATCGGTATGTATCTGGTCTGATTATACTCTTATCCTTTTGGGTTTCTTGTAACATGTAAATCAATTGATTTACTCAAATATCAATACATTTATACATACATACATATATATATATATATATATATATATATATATATACATATGTGTTATTTATTTGTAGATAGTACTCAATATATGTTTTTAGTTTCCATTTCAATATAATGCTACCAATATATATTTACATATAATGTATTTCCTGCTCGCATCAAAGAAATAAAAATAATGTTAAATAAAAATCGAAATTATTTGGATATTCAAATTATATTAATGAACATTTGTGTTTAGATCTGATAAATTTACATTTTCCTTAACAAAAAACTAGAGTCCACATCGTATATAGAAAATAGATATTTTCTCATTGCCTAAAAACTTAAACATGATTTTCGAAATGCAAAGGTATTTATAATTCGGCACGCCGAATTTTGTAATTGATTATTTTTTTTTCGATTTTTGTCTGATTTTATAATGGCACACAATATTATTGTTTGGCAACTCCTTAAAGTCATATTCATGTATGTATGTATATGTACTATAAATATATATATATATATTACTTATGCTTATTATTAGATTTACTCCACACTATGACTAACAAAAAAATTGTAAGCATTATACGATTTTAGTGCACAAACCGTTTAACATTTGAACAACCTTGTTAAATACATTATTTTTTGTATTCTCTTACGAATTTATAATAATTTTATACAACTTTGTTTACCTTTTGTCATTATTCGTTTAGTAAGTATTATTCCTTAAAGCATGCCCAACATGATCAATCCTAAATGCTAGGGTATTTTTTTGAATTTGTCGTTCAATATGAGTTCATAGTTAATAGCCAACTTGTGATTACTATTTTGCATTTGTCTGCGATATTGTGTTTATTGTTATAGCCAACATGACAAAGGAGGTCTTAATTGAAATGCCGTAAGATGTAAATAACTAACGAGTGGTAAGATGAGTGGCTTATGCAACTCAACAGCGTCCACGTGGCAAATGTGAGCGAATGCTAAATGTAAAATATTTCTGCCAAATCAGAATATAAACGAAATTAAAATTCAATTAAACTCAATCAAGGCATGCGACAGTCGTCTTGCAAATACATATATGTTTGTGTATGTGTGCACACAGTATTGACTCAGGTGCAACAACAACAGACTAAACTTGCCACATGGCAACAACCGAAAACGGCTGTAATTGAATTTGAGTTTTTGTTGAGCATTTTGTAATCTTGTGTGTCTTTATTTAATTTTTATATTCATCATCATCATCATCATCTGCTGTGGCAGTACATGAGTTGACGATAAGACGATATACAGCTGCAAGTGGCAGCTAGCCGACAGTGGCAGCTAGCCCCTCCCCCCACACACACACAAGCACACTCTCTTGCCCGAGAAACGAAAATTTTAAATGCGTGTCTGTAAGTATTTGTGTGTGTGTGTGTTTGTATAAGTGCGTGTGTGTGTGCGGTACAAGTCAACTTGATTACCATTTGTTTTTTAGCGAACTGTGCAGTAAATGTTATGCGGCCAACTGGTTGCACATAACAAGCGGACAAACACAGCCACAGCATACGCACACATACACACACTCGCACTCACACACTCATAAGTTCAACACAACTCGACAGCAAGCGACGCATTCAATTAAACTTCCGCCAAAACATGAAGCTTGCCGCTTGTTGCCAACACATGCCTCAATCCCTCTAACCACTTCCGCTCCTACCACCCCCCACCCCCGCGCACGTTGCCTATTTGATTGTAATTCAGCTGTCGCTGCTGCTGTTGCCTTAAGGTTATAAAATAAACATGTTGCCACACACAAAATTTAAATAGATACAAGTTTGTGAGCGCATAAAACAATAAACCGCAGTAATTTAACAAAAAAAAAAAGAAGCAAACAACAAAAAAGTGATACGTATGTATTTATGTATGTGTGCCTGTGTGTGTACACAGCAAAAAAAAAACAGAACATGCTGAAAAAAAGCAGGCAAAGTTGAAGACATGACATAAAGCGTTCTCCCTCTCTCTTCCACGCCCTCTTTTAAAATTAAAATACAATTTAAAAGTATCAAATAGAGCAATTAAGCGGCCTTTTCTTATACACACACACACACGCACAAACATTGTATCGAGTGTTGAGCAGATGCAAACTTCATTACAAACCGGAACAACTTAAGCAGGAGCCTGGCAGGCACAATTATCAAGTACATGTACTAATACAAGTGCAACACACACACACACACACATGCATGCTTGTTTGTCATAGTATTTGTTCTCTCTCTGTCTCAACACAACAACAAAGATAACAACAGAGGCGTTCATTTACAAGCATCAAAATGCTAGCAGACAAGCAGCAGCAGCAAAAAAGTGTTGCCTACTTTCCAGCGGTAGTTGTTGCTGATGGACGCATTGGTGTTGCCGAAGCGGCTTATAATTTGAAACACTTGTGTCAATGTACAACCACATTACCCCTCCCCCCCACTCCTCCTACAACGCCTCTACTTACACCCCACATGCAACAAAAACGATTGGAGACGAAAACTGGCATGTTTTGGCTGTTTGCTGTTGTTGTTGGTGCTGCGGTTGTCAGCGTTTTATTATTATCATCATCAGTGGCAGCTTTGGCGGTTTTTGAATGCGAGCGAACACACACACATACAAACAGACATGCACACATACACACACACACGTACATATATATATATGAATACAAGTGCGACTGCGAGTTGTTGCTGTTGTTCTTCTTCTTGTTCTTCATCTTTTTCTTGTTCTTGTTCTGCTTGCTGACTGACATAGCACACACTATACACAGCTGTGAAAAGGGGGTGTGGGGGCTGTGTTGGGTGTAAGTATGGAGTTAGTTGCATGTTGTGTGTTGTTAACGGGCGTCTTCTCCACGAAACAGTAAAATTCACTTTGCCAAAAGTTTTTATTTCATTAAAAAGTGTATGCGTGTGTGCGTGTGTGTGTGTCGTTTACTGGCAGGCAAGTAATTCATCAAACTAAATTCAGTCACCATATATACAAAAGCTCACACACACATACGCATACAGATGCAGGGAAAAACTAACGGACTGACAGCTCAATGAAAGCAAGGCAAAGCAGAGCAGGACAAGCGAAGGGAAGAGAAGGGGAGTCGCCAAAAAGAGAAGGGCAGAGAAGGGCAGTCGCCAATGCTAATGTTGCCTTTGGCTTTATCATGCTGCAAGTTGTGGCCGCAACCAAAAACTGGCAGCCAAAGATGTTGGGCGCAGACTGAGACAGACACAACTCCGCTAACAACTGCATTTTGGCATAAAAAGTTTTTAACCTTTTGCATATGCAACTAATACAAGAAAAAAAGAAAGGAGAACAGAGAAAAACATGGCGAGTGGGCAAACCGGGTAAGCGGCCAAAACGGGTGAGCGAGCAAGCGGGCAAAACGAGTAAATGGCTCAAGTTGTTGAGGCGTGCTTTTAGCTTGTGTTGGTGCTTGTGTCTCGATGTCAGCTGCAGCGCACAGGCATAATGAAAGCTTCTTCAGCACACACACACACACACATACACATTCACGCACACATACTACTTGGAGCTTGGCTGTCCGCTGCGCTGAAAAATGAGCTGCAGCCGGCAGAATCGAAATGGGCAACGCCAGAGAGCTTAAAGCGACTGACAGCAAAGTAAGACAGCCCAATGTATGTGTGTGTGTGGACACGATGAAAATTATGCGAATGTGTTCGTGTATTTGTGCTGCAGAAATATGACATTTCATTTGCATAAATTATGCGTATTTCCCCACATCTCTCTCATCCCCTCTGACCTCTTCTTCTAGTGTGTAGCAGCGTAAAAGTTTGATTTTTGTTTGGGATATTTGTACCAAGATGTAAGGAAATGATTATTGCCGTTCATTATTAACCCTAAACTTCAGCCGTTGATTGATGTCAATAAAAAAAGAAAATCTAAGCAAAAAAAATGAGAAAGAATGACAAAAAAAAAAAAACAAATCAAAAGTTCAACAATTTTATATTAATTGACTCTTTTTTCAGACGTGTCCTTCAGCCTTTCGGCTTTAATATAAATCGAACTAGGAAATTAAATGCTGTATGTCAAAATATTAAGGTAGAAATAATGGATTCGAGCTATGAAAAAAGAATGCAATTAGAATAGCAAAAGAAAAAGTAAGCCCTTAAGCATCTATATATATAGATATTTGAAAACAAACAAATTATATACTAAAGAAATACTTATAGACATTTTTCTTTGCACGTTGACCACTTTCAACATTAAATAAAATACTAGACCCAAAAATGAATGTAATCCACATACAAATTTTTTCGTACATTTTTTTCAATGCAAACATTAATTTATGCTAAATTTTAATCTTAAATGATTATACATTGTGAACACTCTAAGCTAATATTAACAATACCATGAATACAGTTTTTAACTATGTATTTTATTTAACCCCAAATTAATATGAGGCCTTTTTATTTGTATATTTATTTTTTTTACAAAAAAAAAAAAAAAAATTGTTCAATTGAGGATTCGAATTGCGAATCAATATATATATTTTTATATAGATATACATATTTATGCAAATATATATTATAGCGCACTTTATCGATTTTGATGACATTAAGTTTTGATTTTCATAAATCAAATCCCGAAATTAGTAATACACATAGTGGAATGGAGCAAACCTAAATGCTTAGTTTATCAGAATTTCAGTTGGTATATATTTGAATGCTCTTTGTCAGATCTCGCTCATTTCGAAAATGAAGTAGCAAATGGCAAATGAGGTTCAAGTTGTGAGTAAACAACTGGAAGTACAGTGTGTTCTAACGATAGTAGCTGAAGATCAGTGTTGTGTAGCGCTAAAATAAGTCAACAATGAAATAAATTTTCCATTTTATGCAAATGATCTTCCAAAAAAAAGAAAAAAAAAATATTACAATTAAACTTTATTAAAGTGCAAGGCTGCTTTAATTAGTCATACTAGTCTTTTAACTCCAAACCGTTGTAATTGATTTTTGAGCATTTGAAAATTTTGTTGTTTAGCGCCACGTTCAGCTGGTTTCATTGGGGCAAATGCAAATCAGCGAAAACTGATTTCTTTTTATTTTTAACATAAACGTCTATGTATACAAACATGTATATTTATTTGTGTGTGTTTGTGTGTGTGTGTGCGTGTGTGTGTGTGTGTGTGTGTGTGTGTGTGTGTGTGTGTGTGTGTGTGTGCAAATATACACTTACTTTAAGCTAACGTTTTCTCTGCCTGTCCAAATCTGAGCAATGCGAATAAAGAAAGTCCCATTTGGCTTGTGGGTAATTTGTTAATAAAAGAAACCACTACTGGGTGTGTGTGTGTGTGTATTATAACAGTGTGAATGCTGCAACTAAGCCGGACAAACCCATTAAGAGCGGCTGTCGACAGTGGGACAGCCACAGCCACAGTGGAAGCCAGAGCCAGATCCCGAGCCGGAGTTGAAGTTGCAGCCGGAGCTGTTGACTGTGATAGCGGTGCTGATAGTTGTGGTATAGGGAGGCACCGCCGGAGCTCAGTTCGTTGTTGTCCATGGGGCTTCGAACATCGGGGTTGCCCGTGGCGCCGCCAACACCGCCGGCAACGCCGCTGCCACCGTAATAGGTTGGCTTTCGGGTGTTGCCAAATGCCAACTCGATGCCACCAGTGCCACCCGTGCCACCCGTCTGTTGTGTATGATGATGGTGCTGATGGCCACCACCACCACCATTAACACCACCGCTAGGCTTATGTGTCGGCGCCTTATTGCCGCTGGTGTAGTAATGGTGCGGCGATAAGGGCGGCATTCCGCCAGCGAATTCGCCGTCATCGAAATCCTCAGCGGAGCCGTAGAGCTCGTCGTCGTCTGGCTGATAGGTGACTTTGACTTGTTGTTTCAGTTTTAAAATGTCATTGGCATCCGTGTCGGCGGTGCTGCCAGTGTTGCCAGCATTGTTGTTGTTATTGTTGCTGTTTCCCTTGCTATTTGATGGACTTTTACGATTTGGTCCCGGGATTTCTGTCGTGGGCGAAAAGGCGGAAATGTAGCGGTTACGCCAACGCAATCGCCAACGGGTAACGGTAACGGTAGCAGTAACAGTAATTGAAACAAAAGGTGCCAAAAATACCTTGTGCACTCCCCAATCCCCACCCTCAGCTACACATGTGTGTCGCATTTATTATCCATAAAAAAAATGAAAAGAAACCAGGGATTGGGATTGGGGTTGGTAGTTGGATTGAACTTACCGTATAGCCGGATGCTGCTGTCAACCTCGCCCAGCGAATTCTTCGCTATACAACGGTAGGAGCCAACATCGTCCTTCTGAAATTTGCGCACAATCATCGACATTTTGGTCTCGTACATCGACTGAGAGCCTTCCTGCACATGATATTTGCCCGATGACACAATCATTTCACCTGTTGATTAACAAACAAACAACAATGGTTTCCAACAAAATGGATAAACATAATTATTATTATTGAGTAAAGTCCTTCAGCTAGCTTTGTTTTCGATTGACTTTGGATTTATATTTGATTGCACACATTTCAAAATAATCACAATTAATCACTCATTCCTTTCATTCATATCTATAATATAAATTATAATCAAAATTTGTTAATCTTAAGTAATACTTCAAAGTAAATAAGTATATCTGCAAGTCACTTAGGTGAACTAGGTAAAATCAATAGGGGAATCCGCTGATCTTGTTACAACAAGGAGGAATCGTCAAAGCCTTAGCTTTTGGAAAAGATGCATTTTTTTTAGGGAAACACGTCTTTAGATCGAAAGACATCAAACCGATGAAAATACTTGAATTGGTGCAAGAATCACGATTAATGGAAGAGCTATATATTCAATGGATCTAACGAGGTAGCAGTGGATGAAGCCTAACAATAATAAAATATATACACATACATATATGTATATATACACTATATCCCTTGCTACTTTTACTTTTTTTCTCTCTCTCTCTCTCCATCTCTTTCTCTCACCAAAATTGAAATATTATTATTATTAAAAATAAATCACATCAGTTTAAATGGCGGTAAAATATTCATTTTGTCAGGTATTAAATCGCAACTGGCTGAGAATGCAATTGCATAACGCTTGAGTAAATAGCGGAGTCAATTATAATTTAATTCATTACTGATATTAAAGTCCCTAACTAAAATCAATGGATTGCGTATGATTTACGATACGGGGAGTAGCCAGGACAGGACAGGACAGGACGGGACAGGGCGCGACTGAACAGGGCAGGCCAGGGCAGGGCAGGATGCCAATGCGCAGATTCAGCGCTGATGTGCATAATGCAGACGATAAAATTCCTGGCAAGCGGAAAGTAGCCAAGACAACCACAGCATTAACACCAAGACACACACTCACACACGCAGAGACTGTTGGACGTACAGACACGCAGAGACTGACGCAATCATTGAGTACAAAATTGAGCCAGATTTTCGCTTGACATAAACGTGTATATGTACATACATATATATATATATATATATATATATATGTATATATGTATACATAGGCGCATCTAGTATATCCTTAACAATGTACATATTTACATATTTGTATGCTGTACATTGATGGGGCCTGTCTCTACTTACGGCCATGCAATACATTTGATGTTTAATGATTGAGAAAACAATTGTAGCAGCCACGTGAAGGATTTGGGATCACTGTGGACGGCGGCAGTCCACGCAAGTGACGTAGTTATTTATAAGCTTACACACAAGACACAACAATAGGGACACACACACACACACATACACTCACATAAATGCACACTTGCTAGTTTGTTTGCTTGCGATATGCTTACAACATCAGCCCTCACTTAATCGTCATTAACACAAAGCCAACATTTGCCTTTGACAACTGTACTTAAAAGAAGCCAGCAAAGCTGTGTCTGTTCAAGCAGCTTAGAACAGCAGCTTTCGGGCTGCCTAATATTAGATACACCCAATTGATGCATGACAAAATTTAGCACGTGACTTTTGCGTCTGTTGATTGTTTTGGCTCTAAGCATCGATATTTTTGGCAAGCTAAATTCTGTAAAAAAAATCGACATGAGACAAAACCGCTGTTAGACAACAGAAATTTTCTGGATTTTAGACAAACAATTTCTTAAACTTATAAGTTTTTCTCTATATTCAGAAATACAGTTCTTAGTAATATTTATTTAATAATAATAAAATATACAAAAATTATTCTAGAATTAAGAATAGCATAATTCCATTTTTGTAAGATTCCGTTTTAGAAATATACTGTCTGAATAACAAGATGAGTTATCCTATGCGCCAAAAGTATGGAGATTTTCTTAAAATCAGGGCGATTCTTTATTTTTGGACTGTAAGTATTCCTATTGGGAGATTTTTTTGTATTGCACCGATGTGTTCAAATCGAGTGGATTGTTTCCTCATTTGATAGCTCTCTCTCTCTCTCTCTCTCACACTCTCTCTGCCTGCCATCATTAAAGAAGAATATTGGAAAAAAATGGTGCGCATAGAAGAGATTCTCAAATTCCAAGTGCACTAAAAGTGACTTATGCCTGTTAAATGCATTTGTGGTCAATCTAAATTAGATTCTTGGTAGCCTCTGACCCAAGGATAAGGAGGATTCTGCTAGTTCACTGGGCGTGACGATCTGACAATGGACTAATGACATTACATACAATACATACTGTACATAGTATGTACTCGCTTATGGATGGATGGAAAATTTGCATATACACCACGTGTCTATAAAATATAAAAGTTCAACACACACACACACTCCACACACTCAGTCGCACACACACACACACACTCGTATACTCACCGGTATCCTTAATCCAGTAGTTAATTGATTTGGGAGAAGCCTCAACGTGACACTCGATTTGAACATCAGTGCCAAGCGGTGCTCCAACTAATTGATTCGGCACTTGTATAACGGGATGAACTAAAAGAGCAGAACAAGAAAAAGAGACAGGGAAGAGAATGAGTAAGAGTGAGAGAGAAAGAGAAAGTCGTTATGCACTCGTTTGTTGTAGCAGCAGGTTTGCAGCACATTATAAAATCATTTTTTAAACGCACCCTCTTACACAAACATGATTTATATATAGATGATATATGTACATATATATACCTTTATTGCATCAGAGTAACGACAGCTTTAATAATTCTGCTATCATATAAGCCTTCAGTGTAAATGCCGATTTTTATGGGCTGGCGATAAAAGGTTGTTGGCATAGGTTGGATACGCGCTTAAAATACTCATCAAAGAGCATCTGTCCTTCGCATAATACAATCAACTCAAATATTTACATACAGCTTTGTAAACACACTAAACTTACTTAAATCAATATATTCCATTTAAAGTAAACGCTACTTGTGTAAATATTTAAATAAAATCAAAGTTATTTTCAAATTAAAGTACTTCTCTTAAAAGGTAAATAAGGAGAAAAAAATATATATTTATTTAAATTCTGTTACGAAGCATTAAGTATAAATAATAAATGAATTCAAAATTGACACATAATCTTAAGGACATTAAAGGCTAATAGCCTCTCGCTCCTAAATAACGAGTTGTATTACTCGCTAATATCGTTAAAGGACCATCGAATAACCTGTTCTGCAGCACAACAAATTATTTTCAAGGCTATGCTAAAAATAACTAATTTAGCATATTTAACTTTAAATAGGTATAAATAATAAACTAATTCACAAATGACACATAATTTGAAAGCTAATCAGAAATAAATAATAATAGCACTTGCCGCTGAAGTTGTTTAAATAGTTAGCCTTCAAATTGAAAGAAGTTGTATAATAAAAACAGTTACAAGTATACATATGTGCATAGAAAAGTAGGTAGATATATGTGTGTGTGTGTGTACATAAGTGGATATGTATGTGTAGCAATGGGAATAGAAAGCCAATTGGCTGTAGAATAACTTGGTGCGGTCATCAAAATGCAATGCAGATGCTGTGCACGTCTCTCTCTCCCGCACTCTTTCTCTATCTCTCTCTCTCTTTCTCTCTCTCTCTCTCTCTGTCTGTCTTTATGGAGTTGAATGGCAACTCTTTTGTAACGTGCGTGTTTATTATCACTTAGGCAGAGAGATAGAGGGGTAGGGACAGAGTGCTGTTGCTGTTACTCTTATATTCCTCCACACACAGACGGTGCAGACGTGCACCGAGCTATAACCAAAATTGGTGGTTTTGTAAAACTGACAGAATTGCCACAGGCAGTTGCTTGCAACCAGCTTCGTGTGTGTGTGTGCGTGCTAGGAAACATTTCTGGACAAGTGCATTGATAGTCGATTGCAGTGCAAGAGCAGGTTGCAACAATGGTCTATCTCTCTCTCTCTCTCTCTCTCTTTCTTGCTCTCTGTGCGTGTGCCAGTGTGTGCGTGTGCGTGTGTATGTGTATCTGTTCTTAGGTTTGTGCGCTCAGCATGCGACAGTTTCGTTGATTTCATGGATTTAATTGATTTTCATGGTCGAGTACATATGTCTTATCTATCAACTATATATTTGCTCAGTTGTTGTGTCCATTTGAGCCGAGAGCTCAACTTTGTGTTGAGAACAGAAAAACCTATATAGAGTCTATATAGATGTTTTAATTAATATATGTCTAAAATATATCAAATACATGTAATTTTGTTCGAGTGCGAAAGCTGCTCTTGCTGCACACCCGCTGAATATTGCAAATATTCACTGCAAACAATTAAAATCTGTCAAAATCTAAAAAGCTTACAGGTGCTTAAGAGCTTTCGTGCTCTTACTGCTCATACCCCAGCCTAATGCACAGTTTTTTTTCAGTGCCACCTGGCAGCCAGGGCCGTTTAGCCAAATTGACATGCACGTGTGTAAGTCACGCACATGACGGCAAAAACTGATATTGCAGCTAAGGCTAAAGCCGAAGCTGAACTTCGCTCGAGTACAACAAAAAAATACAAAGTAAGAACGCTGCAGCAATGAACGAATCCCCTGCCAGGCAGTCAGCAAGGGTGTCTGTTCAACTTGACCAAAGCATGAGTGCTGGTTGACTGCGTCTATTTTCAATCTGCATATAGGCACATGCACACACGCACACCTATTCTTTTTGTGGAGTGTGTATGTGTGTGTGCGTGGGGGGGGGGGGGGGGGGCAGGCAATGGGCAGGCAAACACTTTCGCTTGCATTGTACAATTTTGCTATGATTATTCCGAGCATGTGCCCAGTGCCCAGTGCCTGGTCGCCTGTGTGCTGACTTGCCTGCAACCACGGCCACAGTCCTTATTGCTCGACTACCTGCTGGCTCAGTTGTGGCAAACAAAGCCACAAATATGCACTAATGACGTCGTCGCAATAGCAACAGCAGCACTTGCTGTAACTACAATTACAATTACAATGCACGCACATGCAGACACAGACACAGACACACACACACGCATCATGTTTTGGGCTGTTGTCTGCACCTTGGAGTTAAAGCTAACGCAACAAAGACCAGCACAAACCCAATATTGCGACTTTTTCAGCTCATTGACAGCGCCAATAGGGAGCTGTCCGTTTGGAAATTTAATCGAAATGTGTGTATCACACACACACACACACATAGAAAGTTTCTAAGATCCGTTGCTCATCAATATTTTCAAAATGAAGCAATTGAAAATATAATGTTGAAACTGTTGTCCGTCCGTCTATAACCTGATATGTTGATTTCTCTCTCTGCTGGACGTACGTGATTTTTGGCGATTTGCCACATTTATTTGCGAACAAAAGTACGAAATGCGACACGTTGCAATTGCAATACAAATGAATTCGAAATGCAAGTGCAGTGGATACGATCGATTTTTAGCTATACAAATAAACGTTGAACACATACATACATACATCGCATACGCAGTGTAGAACAAAAATTCTAAGCAATTATTGCTCTTAATGATGTGAAAGTGGCAAATTCGTATAAAGAAACAAAAACCAACTTCAAATAATATAAATTGAAAATTTTCAATTCATGTGCAACACGATTTAAAGCACAAAAGCTGTGATTCCCAACTTCAAAACTCATTGATTTGATTTGTTTGAAATGGAATATGACTGCTATAAATATTACAGTTGCGATTCCAAATTTAGCTAAGTGAGCAAGGTCGGAGCTAGGTCGGGCACTTTTCGGGCAATTGGCGGTTTCTAAAATTGATTGTTAGCGAAAACTATCAATTGAAATTTGCTGAAATATGTTTCAATATCACAGCAGCGATTAATACTTATATATCGCTACACCGATTAATATTGAAGCATTGTATTCTTCTAAGTAAGGTTGATCTCAATTCTGCAACAAGTTTAGACGTACTTGTGATAAAGATAAGCCTTAATTTGCAACTGTGCTTAACTTTTCATATTCCACGTCATTTGAACATTATTTGCAATATGTGTCTGTTCGTACAAATGTCTATTTAGCTGGATGAAAGCAAATTTATAATATAATAATAATTGGGGAAGTACACCGAAGTTTTCAGACAGACGCACCTAATTTAGTTTTGCTTTTTGTTCGATCGAACATGATATAAATACACAAAATTTAAAGGTCGAAGTTCTCTTCTGATTAGATACAATATACAGAAAAAACTTTTGGTGCTTCTAGGTCTTCTGACCAACAAAATATTGGGAAGAGTTGAAATATATTTTAGGTAAACTCAATGTGTTATGGGTGTTATTAAATCAAAACTTTCTAGATTTACCTTTTATAAATGAGTTCAAAAATTGCATATTTTACTTAGCTAAAAAATAATTGAGCAACTACAAGTTTTTCATATTATATATACATATGTATATATAATTATTTTGCCGAGTAATAATCAGTATGCTGGCATGTTAATTGTGGCCTAATTGTTTGTTGCGCATCCCGGTTGTGCCTTCCTGCTGGCTTGTTACAACAAGCTACGCACCAATTCAACGTCCTTAATTAGCCGTGCAGGAAGGTGCCTAACAGGCCCGGAAGCTAGCGCAAATGGCGCGGAAACACGCAAGGGGATATGCAATGCCGGTGTCGATGTCGATGTCGGAGTTGGTGCTACATGCAGAGGCAAGCTGTAAATGTAGCCTGGCTTTATCAGGCAGCTGCAGTGCTCGCAGCACGCTGAACATGGCATGAAGAAGGCCATGCAAATAGCTTGGCAAATGAAGAAAACTTTGTTTTCACTTACTAAGCCAGTCTCCCAGCAGGGAAACGAGTCCAGGATGAAAAGGGGGGGACGCAACATTTGTCAAACAAATTGTGAGTAAGTTCCTGCAAAAATATCAACAGGAAGAGCAAACACTCGAATATGACATAGCGGGATACATGGCACGAAGGCAGGTGGCATGTAGAATGTGGCATGTGGCATGTGAGAATGCAATGGAAACTTATGGCAGCAGTGGTGGCAGCATTGGTAAAAGGCGCTTTCCTCAAGTTGATCAAACAGTTGCACAACACGGCCAGAAACAGTTGTTGGACTTTAAACTTTAATAAATAAATTGAAGGATTCGTGCGGGTCGTGGCCAAAAACACTTAAAGGTCACATTAATGAAATGTCAATGTTAAAAAGCGTGAGTTTGCCACCTAACAAACTGTAGAGAGAAAGGAAGAGAGAGCAAGTGGGAGTGAGTGAGAGGGAGAGGTAGAGAATATGGTGACAAGTTTAGTCTCTGCTATTGCTACTGCAACGAGAGTAACAAAAGAGCAAACAAAATAAACTGTAAGAGAACAGGGAGGGGGGGGGGGGGGATAGGAATTGCGGCGCTGGTGCACACGTTGGCAAACAAGCGCAGTGGAGCTGCTGCTGATGTCGTGATGATTGAGTGAAGTGCCACATGCCAGCAGAGCAGTCAGCAGAGCAGCAACACAGTTTTAGCGGAGGCAGCAAACTGAGCCGCCACCCAACGTCGTCGTCATCATCAACTAGGACAGCGTGCCGCACGTGCTGCAGACAGGTTGACAAAAAACTGTGGCCCCAACAGCAACAACAACACCAACAACAACACAGTGCACAAGGCATCAGGTAATGCCGGGTATCAGTGACTGGATTTAAACGGATTACAACAACGACAACGACAATCGAGTTAGCGCCACACAGTGTCACAAGCTGTTCACTACCTAACCACCCCTCACCGTCCCTGCTCTTCCCTCTCTTACTCTCTCTCTATTCACTGCACGAAATTAATATTTTTGAAGGAATTAGTTATAATATTAATGAAAAATTCATGTCAAGTGTCAAGTATATTTTGAATGCTGTCGCAAATCTTTAGATTCAGCGAAATAAAATCGCCATACAAAAATAATTTATAATATTATTTAAATTCATACAATGCAAATTATAAAGAATCCATTTTTTTTTAAATTTTATCGCTTGCGTGTCAAGAGTGTTTTCTGAGTTTCCCCAATCCTTGCAATAAATGTTGAGCCGCTTAACATTTTAATGCCGCCCAGTTTTTGTATATATAATTTTTTGTTGTTTCGTTTTAAATATTTAACTCAATTACTCCATTTAATTTTCTATATTTTAATTTGTAATTTTAATTTTATATTTTTATTTTAAGTACACATTAAATTACTAAATAAAATATGCTGCTAAGTGAGAAGCAAAAATGTTATACATGGGTTTGGGCTGGCTCCAGGTCCACTGTTCAATATGCTCAACAATACAGCACAAAGTTTTGAAAACCATCATGGGAATATAATCGGTTTTTAATTTTTCGATTTTGAAATGTTTCTTTTATTTTGGCAATGCTGTTTTCTCAGTGTATTCTCTGCATTCTGCTATTTTATACAACGCCAAGTTTTGAGTTGCTTTTTTCCGCAAGCATTGCTGAGGGCGCTGTGTGTGTGTGTGTGTGTGTGTGTGTGTGTGTGTGTAGTTGATAACTGTGGCTAAAGCTGGGGGCCCGCTGGTGCCAGTACAGTAAACTAGATAAACACCACGACGCTGGCCAGCTTCAAAAGCTGAGAGTTAAGCTCAAAGGATGAGACTGAGGCAGAAATGGCAGCAAAAGGCTATGCTCTGGCGACCGACCACTGACTAATGATATGTACGCGTTTGTATGTGTGTGTGAACTCACAAAAAAAGAAGGAAAATAAAGGAAAAAAGAAAGTTGACCAACCACAGCACTCTCTAATTAATGCCTCTCATCTGGCAGTCGCTTAACCAGCAGCCAGCCAAGAGCGGATTGCGGATACAGGATTTGATTTACTTACAGTGTATGCTGAGCGAGATGCGCTTTGAAACCGATGGGGGCACCCCATTGGAGGCGATGCACAGATACGAGCCCATCTCATTACGTGAGATTTTTGTCAGCTTGAGCACCTCACCGCGATACGAGGAAACTGTCATCAGATGGGTATACAGATAAAGAGAGATGGAGAGTTTGAAATGAATTAAGCACTCAGTTTCAATGCGGCTGGTAAATAGTTGAATTATTCAGTGAGCAGCATACATATGCATTTGTAAATACATATGTGTACATACGTACCCAGTGTTTTGGTGCCAGCGTTGTCCTTGAGCACTATTTCGCTGCCATCCTCGCGACGCCATGTCACAATGGGTTCCGGATATCCGCGAGCGCTGCACCAAAAAAAAAACCAAAAGTAAATACATATTTATATCTAAATCAGTATATTTATTTACAGCGGCTAAAAAAAGGGTTTCATTAAGCCGAACATAAATTTTCGAATTTCGTATTGACGTTATGAAAACTATGACAATATCAATGTCATTGATAGCTGATTCTTCAAAGTAGTGAATATTATTTTTAAACACAATTTTAATTTAATAAATTAAATAATTTGTAATTTTTAAATTTGATTTGTATATGTTGGGGTTGTTTACCATACGCTGTCTTCTACTTTGATTAATTGTCTAAATATACATTTCAGCAAGATAAGTACAAATAAATTGATTAACTATTTTACATAACTAGTTTCGCCATCCACAGTTAACGATAACACTTTAATGACTTGTAATAGAATCGCGAAATGTTTAGAATGTGAATGCATAAAAAGCCGGGAACATTAGAATTACGCCATTACAACCATAAGTCTGTTCCCAGCCATATAAGGATGATTTCATTATCTATAAATGCAGCCTTTTCACATTTTATCATTAGTTATTGCTTATATGGAAAATTACTATTTTAAATTGACAAATTTGTATCAAATTGAAAGCACGTAAGTAAGTGCCACCAAGACAAGTCTGATAACTGCTTAAGCTTGGCCTGTTGAATAGACTGATTTAACTTTTCACGTTACACAGTTGATTTTCAAGAGACTCAAAATGAATGTAGTGCAATCTTATACCACTGTAGTTCTCAGGTGTAGTTTGACGTCATAATCTAATAGATACCCTTTAATTGATGTATATATTTATTGCTTTACGGTGCGATGTGTAAAGTGAGCAAACTTTTGCAAAGTGCACGATGTGCTATAATGCAAATTCGGAACATTTATATACATGTACAGTGACGGACACCTTATTTGGAACAGTGTCAAAGAAAAAAGTAATTGCCTGCCATAAGCTAATTATTCAGTATTTTTCAAAAATTCCAAAGACCGATGATAGGTACATGTATTAACCACCAAAATTAATATATGACCCCAATACACTGGTGTTTCCCCACCTCCTAGGTAGAATTATAAAAACGTTGCATACTTCCAGGTGCAGTGTTCATTTGGATCATTCTAAATAAAATAATATATTTGGCGTATAAAATCTTAAATACGAATGTTAATACTTAGTATTATATCCTTTAGCCTTAACAACTTCCCTTAACCTGTTATTCATGGAAGATACCATCTTCCTGGTAGCTTCTGGGCTGTCTTTGCTCCACTCATCCCGCAGAGCATTTTTGAGGTCTTTGCTGGGTATGTGTGCTTCCGGATGTTACTTTCCAACAGAGCCCACAAATTCTCAATAACATTTAAATCTGGAGACTGGGCCGGTGGAATTATCATGTGGGGGCAGTTCCTGATGAGCCAGGACTGCACTATCTTGGCCTAATGCTTGGGATCGTTGTCCTGGTTGAACAGGAAAGTACGTCGGATTCCAACTTTTTCGGCACTTTGGAGTAAATTTTCCTTTTTCCATTCTTGTCCATTGTTGTTTCAAAAATCACAAAATTCCCGAATTCGGCTGACGAGATACATACCCATGCCATGCCACTTCCTCCACCATGCTTGACTGTTGCCTTTACGTGTTTGGGATTCAGCTCAGTATTGGACTGTCGCCACACATAATTTTTGGCGAACGTCATCCTAGTCCCTTTATTTTTCACGCTTATAAAGGCCTTCTTCAATGATACTCGGGCATTAAAGTCATGCTTGCGCAGAAACCTGCACACAGTTTCCACACAGCATTTTTTCCCCATTTCATCCTGCACCTGTTGAGCCACTTTTGGAGCCGATAGCTTGGGATTTCCCCTTATATTCCTAATGATCCTCCTCTCCTCCTCTTCGGTAAATATCTTGTTTAGTGCAATTCTGCCCTTGCCCCCAATCCGATTTGCGTCGACGAAGCGCCGAATGATGTTATATACAGTTGAGTTGCTCAGATTGACCATTTCAGCTATTTGGCGATGTGAATATCCGTTTTGGAAGTGTTCTAGGATGAGTTTCCGTTATGCAATGGTAGTCTGTTTGTCCAAAGTCCTTTTTGGGATATTGCACCCGATATGCAGGATAAAACTAAACTGACTACGAAGGATTGGTCTATATATACCGAAAATACTCAACTTTAGGTAAAAAATCCGGGTTTTATGGCACCCAGGTGTCCACAATGTACCTGATCCAAATGAAGCGAAGTCCTAAAAATAGGCAACATTTTTACATAATCCTACCTAGCAGGTGGGGAAACCCCAGTTTCTTGGGGTCATATATAAATTTTGGTGGTTAATATATATACCTACCATCGGTCTTTGGAATTTTTTAAAAATAATGAATGGTTAGCTTATGGCAGGCAATTCCTTTTTTTCTCCGACCCTGATTACTTTAAGCTTTGTCCCACTGTATATGTTTCCACAGCTATCTGACAGCTATCTGGCAGCCTTGTAACCGATACAATTGAGAGCAAGTGATCACACATACAATCGGTTGCAGCAAGCGGTGGCAATAAAGCATAAGTTCACCTTCATTATGAATAAACACAAACATACCAATGCAAATCGCTAAGCCATCATTCAATATTCAATTTATGATCTTTGCTACGACAATTGAATAAATTTGAAAGAAGTACAATTAAAGTAAGCTTGAAAACTGCATGGACAACAGACAGCTCAACTTATTGATCTAGAATAGGCATTTCATCATAAAGTGATACTTAGTATTTGGTTAAATAAATACATGTATCTACATGCACGTACATTTATCGAAACATGGCACTCTCTTTAAGGAATTCTGTTTAATCGCTGCCCCCAAAAGTAGGCAATGGAAATTTGGTGCAGCAGTCAGTTTTGTTCTATTCATTGTGTTCGCGGCCCAAACCGCAAAACTTCTTGTAATGTAGACGCAAACGCAACGCTTTTGGCCAGCAGTCGGCGTCTGTGGCTGAGATTGTGAATGGTGCAAGGAGATGCGAGGAGGGCTGGGCTGCAACCAGAATGTTGAATGTTGAGGCAGCAGTTTAACAGCGCACCAGACACGGGTGTGGTAAATTTTTATGATGCCGCAAACAGATGCAAAATAGCCAAGCAAAATAAAGTCTTACACACACAGATAGCGACGGAGAGACAGAGATAGATGCAGAGATAGAGAGAGAGAGTGAGAGAGAGAGAGACACACACAAGCAGACGGACAGACAGTCTGAGACACTTGGGAGTTCGTTTTGAGTGCAAGACATGAGCAAACACAATGGCGACCGCCTGGGCACCAGTCAGCAGCAGTTGCTGAGTTGCTAACTTGGCCGAGACTAAACGATTGCCAGGCTGATTGTTTATACGATTCTCTATGTCTGTATGTGTGTGTGTGTGTGTGTGTGTGGATTTTCTTGTAACGTGCTTTTGCTTGAAAATAACTGGAAGCCCACACATCAACAATAGACAAACTACACTCTCGCAATATATGTGGTGATCATTGTACTCGAGTTGTCCCCTTACTACTCGAAGCAATACACAAGTTTAATTGTACAACAGTCTCGCATAATTGCACTTAGTTACTTGGTATATTGCTTTTCAGTAAATAATATACAATTCTTACAGGTAATCATGTTCATCGATTTGTTAACTTTCCTACACTAATGCTATTATCAACTTGTATACACTTCTTTTCATATGTGTTTATATACCTAATATTCATTTTTGTGACAGCAAAGAAGAAACAATCTTAAACACCACGAAAATTAAGTATGCCTGAAGTCCGGGGTTAATCTGTTGACATATACATTGGCGGACACCATATTTGAAACATTGTCAAAGCGAACCATTCATTATTTTTCAGAAATTCCAAAGACCGATGATAGGTATATATATTAACCACCAAAATTAATATATGACCCCAATAAACTGGGGTTTCCCCACCTGTTAGGTAGGATTATGTAAAAATGTTGCCTACTTCCAGGTATAGTTTTAATTTAGATCAGGTACATTGTGGACACCTGGGTGCCAAAAACCCGGATTTTTTACCTTAAGTTGAGTATTTTTGGTATAAATAGACCAATCCTTCGTAGCAATAAGCCAGCAAGGACTATGGACAAACAGACTACCATTGCATAACGGAAACTCGTCTTGGAACACCACAAAAATGGATGTTCACATCGCCAAATAGCTGAGATGTATAATCTGAGCAACTCAACTGTGTATAACATCATTCGGCGCTTCGTCGATGCAAATCGGATTGGGGGCAAGGGCAGAATTGCACTAACCAAGATATTTACCGAAGAGGAGGAGCGGAGGATCATTAGGAAAATAAGGGGAAATCCCAAGCTATCGGCTCCAAAAGTGGCTCAACAGGTGCAGGATGAAATGGGGAAAAAGTGCTGTGTGGAAACTGTGTGCAGGTTTCTGCGCAAACATGACTTTAATACCCGAGTATCATTGAAGAAGCTCTTTATAAGAGTAAAAATTAAAGGGACTAGGATGAAGTTCGCCAAAAACCACTTGAGCAAGGATTTGGAGTTCTGGAACACAGTCATATTTGCATATGAGTCCAAATTCACTATTTTTGACTCGAAAGGGTGGAATTATGTGTGGCGACAGGCCAATACTGAGCTGAATCCCAAACACGTAAAGGCAACAGTCAAGCATGGTGGAGGAAGTGGCATGGCATGGGTATGTATCTCGTCAGCCGGATTCGGGAATTTTGTGATTTTTGAAACAACAATGGACAAGAATGTGTACTTCAACATACTAAAGGAAAATTTACTCCAAAGTGCCGAAAAAGTTGGAATCCGACGTACTTTCCTGTTCAACCAGGACAACGATCCCAAGCATTAGGCCAAGATAGTGCAGTCCTGGCTCATCAGGAACTGCCCCCACATGATAATTCCACCGGCCCAGTCTCAAGATTTAAATGCTATTGAGAATTTGTGGGCTCTGTTGGAAAATAACATCCGGAAGCACACATACCCAGCAAAGACCTCAAAAATGCTCTGCGGGATGAGTGGAGCAAAGACAGCCCAGAAGCTACCAGGAAGATGGTATCTTCCATGAATAACAGGTTAAGGGAAGTTGTTAAGACTAAAGGTTATAATACTAAGTATTAACATTCGTATTTAAGAATTTATACGCCAAATATATTATTTTATTTAGAATGATCCAAATGAACACTGCACCTGGAAGTAGGCAACGTTTTTATAATTCTACCTAGCAGGTGGGGAAACCCCAGTGTATTGGGGTCATATATTAATTTTGGTGGTTAATACATGTACCTACCATCGGTATTTTTTAAAAATAATGAATGGTTAGCTTATGGCAGGCAATTCCTTTTTTTCTCTGACCCTGATTACAATAACTTTTGTCACACTGTATGTTAAGCTTGTGTCATGCTATGAATAGTTTGCCTAGTTCATAAATATATTCAAAGTGCAGCAGGCCACTTGATCAATCGTTGTAAATGAAAGTAAAGTGGGAAAACTTGTTTGAGAAAGGAATATAATATAGTTTTGGATGCCACAAAAGTTTCAAGTAAGTGCGGACAGACCAACATACTCCTCCTCCATTAGGGTGTTGTAGAGAAACAACCGAGCAATCTGTTCATGTGGTCTACTTTTGAGCATTAGCCGTTTTAATTTTGTTTTGTTTTGTTTGTCGCATGCTCAAAGTCAAATTCATTTAATGCGACTTGCCCTAAGTGGTGTTAAAATGGAAAAAATTGCAGACTATGTCTCTAATAGCTTTCCACATACAAACACGAATACACACAGACCCACACACACAAACACACACATACACACAGGAATAGGAGGGGGAGGTGCGTTTATCGCCCTGGTTCTATCATTCTGCGGTTAAATCGTTAAAATTACTTCGTGGCCGTGGTCAAGTTCATAAATCAACGGCGACCAAATGCGTCGCGTCGAGTTTATGTCGTTGCCGTTGTCGCAGTTAGCTAAAAGGAAAAACCGCTGAAGCCAACAAGAGCTAACCAAACTGATAAGCAATGAGTCAGTGCTCAACCTAAAGGTTCCCTATAATCTGTACTTCCTTAAATGCTGCTCTATAACATAGTATGATTTTTAGCCATGATAGAACAGAATATAATAATTAAACTCTTTGGGTTTTTTTTGTTTTGTTGTTTTTATTTCTATTCTATTCTATCGGAAGAGACTATAGCAATAAATTATGGCCAAATTATCTGAAAACTTTCTGCAAAATGAGAAGCACACGAATTTGCTCACAGTGTATGCATTCTGCAGTCCTTTTGTGTGTGTGTGTGTTTTTGTGGCAAGTTGTGTATGGAAACTGTAAGACTCGATTTGTGGCAAGGGCATAAGTGAGCGCCGACCCAAATCAAGAGAAATGAAGTGTCGCTTAATTTGCTGACATTATTAAACGATGGTAATGATGCGGGTGAAGTTGTTCTTGCTTTTTGGTGATGATGGCCATTTGGATGGGATTTTAGCTGGATAAGTGAGTTGAAGCCAGTTAAACGACTCTGCGAATGCAATTGTATGGCTATTAGCTTCTAAATGAACTTACATGCACATATGTATGTACAGACATATTTATATGTATGATAAGAACAAATGCATTTGTATATATGTGTTATCTATTCTGTTTAAGAGCTGTTGATTGCTTGATAAAAGTGTTATCACTCACCGACATGTCAAAAGCACTGAACTGCCCTCGGGCACAATCACATCCGATGATGTATCCTCGTTGATAAAGTCCGGTGGTATTACAACATCGAGAAACCCAATCTAGAAGTAATTAAATAAACATATTATATTATTCTCGATATTCATTATACTCTAATACCAAAGCTATTGGCCACTACCGCGCCCGAAAGTCAAAAACGCCAATATCTATCGCAATTTTAGAGGCAAACTTGTAGATTAGACTACTAAGAACCTCCTCCAAAGATCGGTATTTTTCGGCAACAGCCATCCTGTTCTGTGGTACCTGCTTTCAAATGGTATGATTTATTGCTATAGGAGTATCTCGCAGTCGGTTACGATCAAAGTTCGCTCTTGTTTTAAATTGGCAAAGTGATTTTAAATATGGGTTAGCTTTTTGTTAATGGTAGTTAGAATTTCGCTTAGTGCGAACACTTTAAAAACTACAGCTTAAGTAAGTAGCTTAACGTAGGTATACAAATAATAAGTAAACAACGGGAAGCAAATAAAACAGTCATCAGTAAATATAAACGTAGGCGCCTGGCTAAGAAGGAAATTTACTATACACTCAGCGAAAATTTGCTGATTATGCAGACGGTCATAAAGCAGCTGAAAGAACGACGAGGCAAATGTTTTTATGTGCCGAATGGGGACACAAAACACAAACTAAGTAAGTACATACAACATACAAACATTGGTATACACATGTATGTATACATATGTATACATAACGGAGCAAATGAAATGACGCTAAATAGTTTAGGACTGTGACAGTCAGGAGCAAGAATAGGAACAGGAATAGCAAGGACTCTTTACGCAATGACAATGGTAATAGAAAACAAGACAAGGCCAAAAGGGAGCAGAGAGTGGCCCGGGGAAAAGATAGCAGAAGACAATTGGGTTTCGGTTGCGTGTGCAGCAACTCTGTGCTATTTTGGTTGCAGTAAGCAAACCCGCTACACACTCCCACCAACCACCACGCCTCTCCAACCTCCAATTGCCCGTCCCCCCGTCCACATGCCACTGCTGTGTTGCTATTGTCCTTGTGAGAAGCGTTAAAGTAAAAATAAAAATTAAGGAAGCATGAAATACATTTTATTGGCGCCATAAACTTCACTTGGCTGGACACATGAGTGTACGTGCTGCCACACGTACACACACACACACACACACACACACACACACACAGGCAGCACAGGCAGCACAGTATGTTTGTGTTAGTGTGTGTATGTCTTTCGCCTTGTTTTTCATAGTTTTCGCTTTCGATTTGCTGCGCTTTCTTTCACTTGCTTGAAATGGTGCTCAGGATGTGAGGCGTGTTGCATTGGCGGTGAGAAAGGGAGGGTCGGCAAAGCAAGTCGTAAGTACAAACGGTGGCCTTTAGAAGAAGAAGAAGATGAACAAGTAGAAGGGGCACCACAGAGAACGGTGCATTCGATTCTACTGTTGTCCCTTCAAATGCTGCTTGAAATTTTCCTGGACACTTTGCAAAATTGCTTTCAACAGCGAGCGCATGGAAAACATTTGTAAACATTTTCATTGTCTTCTTAGCTGGGGCATTATTCATTGGCTGTAACCTTTGTTATGCTACTCAACTTAAGTACAGTTCAAATACTATCGATAATACAACACACTCTACGATACCCTATACGCTTAAGAAATATGGTACATTTTTTGCAGCTGCTGCTATTTATTCCTGAAGACGGAGCTTAAAATTAGACCTCACCTGCACTCAAGACGATATATATCCTTTTTTAACAGTTGTTGGGAAACTACGTAATCTAATAACAATGTATTGTTAAACAAAGCAAATAAATATTAGATCTCTCTAGATTGGAGGAAGTTACGAATTTGTTATCGGCTACCAATAACATACCTAGCAAAATTGACAGCTCTATCACAAAAACTGCGGAAGATAGAAGCAAATGTTTAAGCTCGCAGTGCATGGGGGCGGCGGAGATAGGCGTGGCATATGCCTATTTGAAGGACATTGCCAACAACGGACCAACTAAATTTTGCGACTATAGCCTTAAAATTGTGGTCTTATCGATTTGTGAATATCAATTCAATCAATTTCCTAGGCCCCTAGTGGACGTAGCACTCCAATTTTTACACTTTGTCTGCGTTTATACAGACGGACAGACAGAATGACGGACATTGCACGAAACCAGTTTACTCTGATACCGAAGGGATCACATTTGTCTTCTTGTTGCGTTTGGTATGTGCTGAAGTAAGACAATAACTCTAAGTAAAACCAATTTAAAAAATCTAAGCATTTGAAGAAAATTCAAATCATAATAATATTATTTTATATATTTTTAAATTGAATTAATGAATTAAGGAAATAATTTAATTTTTAATTGTTGTTGGGCACTCACTTGACTCTTCATTGGATCTGTGTTCAGTTGGCACATGTAACCGCCCCGATCCTCCTCAGAAACTGCCTTGATGTGCAGATTCCAAGTGTTCTGATCCAAATGACTGACAGTCACACGTGGATTGTGTGTGATGACGTTCTCGTGTATCGCCTGGATGGCTTTTGTGTCGGCCTTAAGCCAGCCCACCTGTAGAGAAAAGTGGGAAAACGCATTTAATAGTTTTGTTAAAGATTGTTCTTTGTGGCAGAGATTTCGCATGCTTACTACGTGTATTATATTTATGTACTGGTATCATTAATTAAGCTGTGTGTTCTGTGTACTAACTATGTGAAGTGTGTGTGTGTTTGCTTGTGTGAGTGTTATACTTACGCGATAGCCACCCAAGTGGCGCACGTGACAGGTGAAGGTTGCGTCGCGACCCACAGCGACGGACACATTCGAAATGCTTTCTACGAACTCCGGTTGAAAGGCGCCAATCGCTGTAAATGTGTTCAACACCCACAGGGAGAGAGGATACAGAATGAGAGAAAGAAATAGAGGGAGAGAGATAGAGAACCAATGAGAGATGAGATTAGAATGCGTTTGTGGTGCACTATGTGGGAACGGTTAGTTGTGCCGAGTTAATGATATCGCAAGCACCGCACGAGCAAGACCACACTCAGAAAAACTTAAGAAATTCTCCACAAACCTTGTTATTGATAAAGTCAATTTCTAAAATTAAAGGTTGTTTTTCAAAAATAGGATTTGCATTTCTTCTATTATTTATAACTTATTTGTCTAATCTTATCTGTATTCTATATAAATATTTAATGCAAAAATTCTAGAAAACAAAAACCCTTAGGCATATAATCATATATATATATATATATTTGTTTTTGTTTTCTGGGATTTTTATTATTATCATTACTTAAATTACTATTTGTTATTTTATTAGTGTTAGTATTATTTGACTTCACATATGTATATAACTATTTTTAAGATTCGTTTAACTTAATTTGAAAAAATTTAAAATCTTGCGATGATTCGAACCCTTTGTTCAAGAGTAAACTAAAATAAACCAGATATCAGCTAAGCTTTAGGGCGATTTGTTTTTTCTGAGTGCAGAAACTGCAACGGCACCTGCCAAAAGCTCAGTGATTTATCGCTTTTAAATGTGCACGACGCGCCACTTGCCAAGTAGCTGGCAGCCAGCAGCGAGCAACCAGCAGCCAAATGCCAACTACCAACTACTAACAAACCCACTAGCAGCTATCAACAGCCAACAGGCGGCAGACACAATCAGGCCAGTGGCAGTCAAGAGTTGGCGCTTTAATGCAACGCGCGAGCTAATTGAAGATCAACACTCATAAGTAAGCGGCGGCCTCAACTTACGGTTTCAGCGCGTGGGGCGGGGGCGGGTGCGGGCGAAGAGGAGTGTAACATACGCAAATATATTAATAATTTATTGAATCATTGAAAATCAAACATTTCACTTGCAAGTTTTGCAAGAAAAAAAACAATAAATAAAAAGGAAAAAACTTTTATAGCCAGGGCCCCATAAAATAGAAAAGGTGGAGCGAGAGAGAGAGAGAGAGAGAGAGAGATAGAGAGAGAGAGAGAGAGAGAGAGAGAGAGGGAGAGGGAGAGAGTTGGCAACAGAGTGCCAGACAACCGCGCACGGCTTGCGACGCAGCCGCTGCCGTAGCAAAGTGCCTGCACCAGCCCGCGCACACTGCCCCTCGGTACCCCATGACCCCTGCCCTACCCGCATCTTTGGCTTGGTAATGCATGCAAAAAACTTTTCCCAAACTTGAAATTTAAATATTTATAGACAGTGCCGCTGGCAGCGGCAAGTGCGTCGGCCATCCGCATCCTCCACAGTGAGAGCACAAGCCACCCACATTCAAATGCCAGCGCTTGTATTGTGTACGGACGGAGAGGAGGCCGGGACGTTGGATGGGCTTGGCGGTAAGTGGAAGAATGTGCTGAATTGACGCAATTGGCTAAAGGCATGATTTATTTCATACTTTTCCCAATCATTTTTTTCCTTCATGTTTTTCGTCTTTTTTTTATTGAAAAAAAAGGCTATCAATTGGGGGACAGTTATGAACTGTTCATTTACATATATGCATGATTGTGGGAAATATATTAAGAATATTTTTGTTTTTTTATTATTCAACCAAAATTAGTTCTACAACACTTTTGCATTGTATCACAATTTATACAGGAACTGAAAGGTGCGAAAAGTCAAACTAATTCTGTAATTTCGAATAGTTCACTTTACTAAATGGAACATACTTCAAAGCAAGATGAATTGAATATGGTCGAGTCCGTGGAGTTCACTTTATTTACCAGCTAATGCATCTCTATTAAACGGATATACCGAGCTTATATGCTTATATGGTTATTAGCTTCGTTTAAGACTATTTTTGCAAAACTGGCTTAAGATTTTGCACCAAGTTATCATCAAATTTTCATTAAGTGTCGTAGGTTACATTGAGTTAATCCCATCAACGACTTTGCACTCCAGCAATTTAAGGAAAATTGCACTTTTCGAATTGCGTTCGTAACGAGCTTTAAGTGAAATGTAATTCAATTCCCAAAAATCAACTAAATTGATTATCAATAGTCAATTAAAATGAAAACTTTTAGCGCACAGTTTTTGGTCACTTGACCTAGCTGACCCCGCCCAACGGCAATTTAAGAAAAAGGGCGGCTAACCAGACATCACTTAATTTCTAGAATAAATGTTATCCGTCATCATTTATTCCCAAACTTAAACTTAAAAAACAAAAATAGAAAAATCAAGACGTGTTGGACGCTGCTGTTTGAGTCCGTTGGGAGTTTTGTGGTTCCTGTTGAATTTATTTGCATGGATTTTGTTGCTGTATTTGTTAGAGCTAGAAAGCAAGCGACTGACTGACTGAAATGCTGACTGACTGACTGTCTGACCAAGTTTTTCATTAAGATTCTGAGGAGAAGAGGACGGGAGATGGAGAGATAGAGACAGAGACAGAGACAGAGGGAGAGGGAGACACAGATTTCGTATCAAAATCAACAACAGCTACAAGTTCAGGCACAAACAAATCTTTACTGCACGTTGCAGCAGCACACGCAAACTCAGATATGGAGCCGGACAAAAGGACCTACAGACACAAACGCAAAAGATATCCACATCCACATGCAAACACAGCCACACACACAGACACACACATACTTGCACAGTGACCAAACCAGCTGCACTCAAATGTAGTTCCTGCTTGGTTGGCTGCGGCTTGTTTGTCAATCTGTTCAACTTGATGCCAAAAACGAGAGGGGCTGCTGTTTTGTGCCAACTCCAATGAACTTGTCACCCCGGAGGTTGAGGCCCGATTCGTGTCACAATACTTGAGTGAACCCAGGACCTACTGTTATCTGCCCGCTACCCGCAACTCGCTGCGCACTGCCCACCATTCACTTTGAGCTGTCCTGCTTCTGCACTTTGGATTTTCCGGTCACAAGAATTGAAGTTGCGCCAAGTCGCGCTTGCAGGCAAAGTCAATTAACCCATGCCCGTCGGTCAGACTAGCTACCCCCGCCACCCGTGCCGAACCGTTGCATCCCGCTGTTACGTCCAGTCGCATATTTTTCACATTTTCGCACGTTATCATAAATTTAGGCGTCTCCACTGGGACTACAACCATGCAGCAGCATCCGCATCAGCATCAGCTTCATTTCAATTTTCTTAGCCTCTCTTTGGATGTCGCGAAACCATTTCGAAGGTGGATTCTGTGGGTTACGGTGCCTCGGCTATAGGCTTGTCACTTTGGCGACAAAGGACACGATAGGACAGGGCCGGGACGGGCTTTGGCTGACGGCCTCAATACGGTACTGTTGGCAATGGCGCCCCAAAAGTTTAAATCACACAACGACAATAAGGATTTACCAAAGCAAATTTATGGTTAAGGGCATTGGCAAAAGTTAAGCTTGTATTTGTCAGTGTGTGTGCGTGTGTGTGTTTGTGTGTGTGTGTGTGTTAATAAAGTGTCTTGTCCTACGTGTGTTTATATGAGGCAACAAAATATATGGCATGGCACGATATGCCACGGCCCCGCTCCGACCAGCCATGCCCCTCGCTTAGGTAGAGCGAAACCAAACAGATACAAAGATGCCAATCTGCATGGCACCTTTTTTTATGGGGCGCTCACACAAATCCCGACGCCAAAGCGCCAATGATAGGTGATAATGGCAAATTTTTAAGACGGCAACTGGAATAGGAAGAAGCTGCTGAGGCACGGGCACACTGCCATCGCCAAAAGACAAAAGACAAAAGGCGCAACTTGAAGAAACAGCCAGCCCAGCCAGGCACTGACAAGGCATTAAATTGCTGCAGCTGTGAATCTATAAAAGGAAGATTTCTCGACTGCCAGATATCCAGTATGAACTACTTATTATATAAGCTTTATTTATTTTGTATTGATTTTTACTTCGTGACTTACATGTATATAAGTGTGGTTCAGCTTAATTTCATTACTAAACCAGAGTTTGAAATCGACTTATTTATACTGATTTCGGTAAGTACGATGTAATTACCAAAAACACAAAAAAAGAATTTATGTACCAAAAAAAAAAAGAAAAGAAATTTATGAAAATTTCGTAGACTTTAGGTAAATCCGTATTCTGTTTTCAACAACCTAACCTTAAAAGGAGAATTGACAATTTATTTAATTATATCTCAACTCGCAAAAGACGCCTTTTGCGCACACTTATTGATTTAGGGTATAACTACATAGATACAT
The DNA here is from genome assembly GCA_035041605.1 of Drosophila atroscutellata. Lineage (NCBI taxonomy): Eukaryota > Metazoa > Arthropoda > Insecta > Diptera > Drosophilidae > Drosophila > Drosophila atroscutellata. The sequence goes on along the minus strand of JAWNLA010000108.1, from coordinate 25,017,109 downwards.
ATTATATATTATATATTATATATATAATATATATATATGTATATATGTACATAAAATCAAATAGACAAGTTAGTCTCTGTTGCCAGTGCTGCTGGGCGTTGAACTACCAAAAGGCAAATGGCAAATAACAAATGATAGCTGCAGCAAGTGGCAGCAAGTGGCTGCCGCGGTTGGTGGCAACTGCGCCTAATGGTCGGCCAACGACTTGGAGCAAATTTGCATTTTTTTTACAAGTCGTCGCCTACAACTTGTAGCACTCGCAATTGAATTTGCACTAGTCAACAAAAAAAAAAAAACCACACAGAAAAATTCAATTTAATGTTTTCTTGATGTTTTTTTTTAGCTTTTATTTAGTCTTAACAAACGTCTTGCAATTAATTGTGTCTTGATTTTTGTTACACATTTTGAAATGGGTTCGCAGCCCTTTTTTAGTGGGCAGGCATTGCAAATGAGCGACGAGTTGCTTTTAATTGCCAAAGTTTTCATACCCTTCTAGGAGGAGGGGTTCGCTTCAAGTTTCTTATGCCGCCGTTGAGCTGAATTTAAACATAAACTAACCTATCGCAAATTCATGCTGAACAAGCCAATTGAACAGCCAATATTACATATTATTTTTCTTATCGATAAAAATGACTCGAGTTCTAGCCACTTTAAAGAGCACGCTTTGGACAGACACACACTGCTTACGTTTAACCTAGTATGGGTTTTTTTCATATGTTTGTTTGTGCGAGTATATAATTTCTGTCGAACTTGAACATTTTGTAAATTTTATTAGATATTTATAAATTGCATTTGTTACAGATCATTTGATATTATTTATGGCAGGCAATTACATTTTTTACTTGACACTGTTTGAATTAAGCTTTGAGCCACTGTACATTTGCTTATTTATCTATAAATACCAGCGATTATGTTTTGCAAGTATGTGAAATGAAAACACCAACAATTTAAGTTTGAGATATAATATTTTTAGTAAAATGCAGGATATAACTAAACTGACTATGAAGGATTGGTCTATTTATACCGAAAACACTCAACTTTAGGTAAAAAATCCGAGTTTTATGGCACCCAGATGTCCATAATGTAACTGTTCGAAATAAGCATTGATAAAAAAATAAGGTACTTTTTACATAATCCTACCTAGCAGGTGGGGAAACCTCAGTTTATTAGGGTCATATATTCATTTTGGTGGTTAACATATGTCTTTGGAATTTTTGAAAAATAATTAATAATTAGTTTATGGCAGGCAAATACATTTTTTACTTGACACTGTTTGAATTAAGCTTTGAGCCACTGTACTTATGAGCTAAGCAGTTTGTAATTTTTTTTTTAACATAAGAACCTGACACAGAACTTGTATTATTTTTGACATATGGGTTTGATTTTTGCTACAGACTCCATGACTGTCTGCTGAATCAGAAGGCGACAATGGGCAATATGAGGAAAACATAATTTTTGGCAGTATTTTAGATATGTTTTTTTTTACCCAGAATACATTAAAAATTGATAAAATATAAGTGAAATTCAATTCTGCTCAATTGAATTATTTTCCAATCTAATTGGGGCAGCTCTGACAGCTTTTCACAATTGTTCTTTTATTTAGGATCCAGCGATCACTAAACACTTTGCATTGTCCCTTGTGAAAGTGGGGTAAGTGCGTAAGTCTGAGAGTGTTGCTAAGTACTTAGTAATGAATTTGCGAAACTTTTTTGAGCTACACTTTTTTTTCGAGTATACACATGTGCTGCAAAAGTGGCGGTCGGTGCAGCCAACCAAATGCCACAGCTGGACGCGTGGCAAGTGGTAGGTGGAATGGGGGAAGGGGATGGGGGTATGGTTGGGGCATCCGCTTGTGGCTGCTGCGGTCGCATGCTCTAAAAGCTAAAGAACCGCCGCAGCCATTGCCATGAGTCGTATCAATTAAGATACTCATGGGACGACAAAACCGAATGCATACAATTTACAAAGTGCCAAAACTTTTGCATGTGCATATGTACATGTGTATGTACGGATGTACGGATGTATTTATGTATGTCTAACTGAATTTCATGCTGTCTGACAGTAGGCTGTGCAACATTGCGGTTTGGCTTATAGCCTACAGATTATTAATGCACATTGCGTATTTGTTTTAAGAGTACCCAATGCATGTCCGCATGTCCGGGTGTCCGCGTGTCCGGGTGCCCGTTTGTCTGGTGTCCGGGTGTCTGGTGTCGTGGTGCACGTGGGCAAGTAGCTTATCATTTATAGTCGCTCGTTTCACGTTTCCAATTGCAGTTGCAGCCACATGCTGGGCAATTAATTTGCATTTCATTGATATGCACTCTCACACACACACACACACACACACACACACACACTCACACACACACTCACACACACACACGCATAGAAAAAGGCCTAGGCACCCACAGTCAGAAAGACAGCCCTTATTTTGCAATATTTGTTTAGGATTATTGTCGATTATTAATGTTGCTGTAATTGAAAATTATTTTCACTTTTATGCTTATCATTCATTATCAGCGGCCATTACGACTGCCAACTGCCCAATTGGCAACGTGCAACGTGCAACCGGCAATGTTGCATAATATCACATTTAATGCATTCACAAACGCGTTTGCATTTCGCTATTATCACTGGGGAATTATTGTTAACCGTGATTTAAGCGCCCTTTTTATACCCTCACGGACGGGCATACAAATTATTTGACGATGTGTGTAACACTATAAGGGACTACAAGTGTAGATAATTGTTAGGTTAGGTTAGATTATAGCTGCACCGATTAAGGAATCAGCTTCAGTAATAGAGTCTTGGACATTCTCTTGACAAAGCAAACCAGTTTATCACTATTAAATCAATTTTGAATCCGAACTGTTTTTGGGTTCTCAACAACATATTTAATAAACGCACATAGCCTTAATATATTTTATTAACATTAACATTAACTTCATGACTTAACTTTTTTTTGCAGTATTGTGTGAATAATTTTATGTATTCTTTTATGATGATATATTAACAACAATACAAAATTTGTGTATAAAAAATGGTATTAAAAGTTGAATTTGAAAATATGCATTCAAACTTAATCAAATATGGAGGTATCGAAAGAGTAGACACTCCGTTGCTAATTCCTGCTGCTTGTTTATTTTTATTTTTGACCACGCATCGTGCATCATAATTATTTGCATACGCACACACACACACACACACACACACACACACACACACACACACACACACGGAAACAATGAACACACATGCAGACAATGCACACATTATTGTACATATACATATTGTTAATGTTAATGCACTGCCCAAGGCATATTTTGCCGTTTGTCAATTTGCATACATATACTTCCGCTTTATTTATTTATTTTTTATGGTTTCATTTGCTATTGCATTCATTATCTAAAAGAGCAGTTAATTGAACATGATTAAAGTGATGATTACAGCGGCCAGTTTTCTACAAAATGGCTTTTCATTAAATGAAATTCGCAAAATCAAAATCACCAATTTATTTCATTCTAACTGTAAATGTGTGTAAATGTGTAGTCAACACGCTGAGACGACGTTTAGAATCGAACTGCCCGATCTGACGAACAGGCTCTTTATTTATTTAAAATAAATGCATATATAATATTATGCAGCCGCTGGAAAGGCGTCCGCTTGGCGCCTAAATACTTAGAAAATATTATACAGTCGATTGTAAGGCGACCGCTGTCTCACTCATATCGAGCGCAGCCGTTTGTAAGGCGAACATGTGACGGTCTGAGATGCTGATAGCTGGCCCCATGCAAGCTATGCAAGCCGTGCATGGGCCAGCGTCACATGTTCATACTCGAACACTAACAATTTGAGTAACAGTAATTAACATTGTTATGTTCATTATGTTCACATTGTAAACGACCGTGATTATTTCATAATGACTGTATTTGTTTGCTAAGTATTTTTCGCTTGCATTATTTTTTTTGTTGAATTGTTTAATTTTATAGAGAATCACTCATTGCTACACCTCTTTGACAATACCCAGAAATCATATATTTTTCTATTTAAAACAGAATGAAATGGAACTAATGAAATGGAATAAAACCATTTTCTAACCTGATGTTAATGCAAAAGTGTTGGACTTAAAATAATTCGAGCTGTTTAAGAATTACATGCACAGTAAATGGACGTAATTGTGAAATATTCAATTGCCTCGTGCATCGGGACCATTTGGTTCCTTAAGCTTTTGTGATTAACTGAAATAATGAGGTGATTTTATTTGTACACATGTTGGCATGGGGATCAGTACATCCATTCAACTACAGGATCCGCGACTTATGGCGAACTTTGGTCAACGGACACTACGGTCAATTAATTTGCCAATGAAATTCACCATTGTCTTCATTTGCCGGTTGCAGTTGCCGGCATCCACTCATTTTATTTATTTATTTGGACGTGTGTTATTTATCCGGTTTAATGCCAAAAGCAACGATTCGAAATCCCAACCGTAGATGACACACTGAACAATGACACTCCATTAAAAACACGCATATGCTTTCTCCATTCCTGCTCTTCGGCATCTCAATTAACCCGAGTATTTAAATATTTCGCGCCACATACTATGGTACACACATCTATAAATGTACTTGTTTTACTTGTACTTGTTCATTAAAGTGAGATTGAAAACTGTTTTCGAAAGAGAATTGTATATTAAGTTAGATCAGCCGTCAAACTGGCTGATGATTTTAATAAACTTTTTATTTTTATTTTAGTTTAATTAAATATCTATTCTAAAATCCAATTTACAATCAATTGACTGACTTTAGGAGAATCTGGAATTTTAATCATTTTTGCATTCAGCTTTGCTCAAGCACTGTGTGTTCCACTTATGGAATTTCAAATAACATTAATATTGCATTAGAAAGTACATTTGAAAGTATTTCATAAATTTCAGGCCAACTTTTCTTCCTTTGACCATTGTACATTGCTTAATAAATTGGCAGTGTTAAGTTGGGCTCAAAAGTAATGTTTCAATGAGATTGGTAGCCGCCATTAATTATTATTATTCAATCACAACATAACATGGCGATTGCCCTTTGCATCGGTAGCTTTGATTACCTCCTTAATTTCATCAGTACTCAACCGACGAAATATCACATATGGGATGATAATCCATGAGTGCCATGAATGTTACTGTTCACAAGTTCACAAAATTCTCAAACTGATGTTTGATAGAGTACTTATAATCTACTGCCCCTAAAATCAAATTGTTTACATTAATCCACATTTTTTTGAAAAGGGAATCTGCAAAATGCAATTAAAAAAAACACAAGAAAAATATTCTAACTCAGGGATGATGAAGATTACATAACCTTTCAGAACTATTTCCAGCTACTGACACCCAAATCTCATTAACAATTTCAGAACCGACCTCACGTTGCTATGCAAGCTTTATTTTATTTTATTTTTTTTTTGTAGATATCGTTAGAAAAAAAAGTTTATGTTGATGAAGCGACATTATTGTAAAACACTCTACATGACTATTTAAGTGATGTCACTTTTTAGATAATGATTCTATTAGACACCAGTCTGAATGTTAACTTAATTACATTCAATAATTACGGACAATTAATTTTAAATTTTAACAATTAATGATATAATTTAGTTGTTATCAAATGCCATTTTTAATTTGATTGACAAACATCATATTTTTGTTATGTGTGTTTTTAATAAAAAGGACTATCCTCAAAGGGTGCAACAAAATGTTGTAAATATTAATGGTCTCATTGTCTGATTGATTAGTTTCGGGCAGCAAAAAATATGCGAATATCGGAAGTAAAATTGAAAAAGTGAATTAACTAAGAATCATTATTAAAGCAACGGAAGACGATATTGAATACATATAGATACAACTTAAATCTTTCCTTTCACAAACTAAAGACTACTGTTGAATTTTCAGACATATGCTTCAAAATCGCAACACATACTTAGAGGCATACAAATTTGGGTGATTTAAATAGGTCTTTTAACTTTTGATTTTGGCTTTACCTTCGATGAGCGCCACAATCAACAGAACCACGATCAGCATTTTATCATTGCGATTGATGAGAACCAGATAATAGCGATACAGATGTAATTTTGAAATGATACACATTTGATATTATTGTATATACTTTGTATTTCGATTTGATTTTCTTTTCTTTTTCAAAAGTTGTTCATATATCGAGTCTGAGTGATGGCCCAACTCTCATACATTGGGGCAGTTCCGGTTCCGATTCGAGAGCTCCAGAAAGCACAAAAACATTTTTCTTCACAACATTAGCACAATGTGCAGTCGAGTACATAAACAACAAAAAATATAACACATACACATATAGCACACTGTTGAGATTTGTTTAGATAATTAAAGGCAATATACGATAATTTGAAGCGATTTGCATTCCAAGATCCGAAAACACGCGCGATGCCCTATTTTGGAATGTGAATAAACTGTGCACTCTGTCGATACTTGCTTAGATACTTAAAGGCTATATACGATAATTTGAAACGGTTTGGAATCCAAGAACCGAAAACACGCGCGATGCCCGAATTTGGAATGTTAATAATCTGTGTGCGCCAAAGAGAGCTCAGTGCAGCGCCAAATCAACTAGCCGATGGAAGCGTTGTTGATCAACTGAAAACGCAAACGCATCGCACACGTTCTCACACACAGAACAGCATCCCGAAGTGTTAGACGAACGCCCATTCGGCTAACTGGCGACACATCGTTGTCGGCGTTCGTTGGATGCCTCGGACCGAGCTGCATTGCCGAACGGACGAGCTGCGAAACGTCGTTGCCAATTGTCGAAGTGGATTTTCGAAACGAACAGAATCCACCATGTGCCTCATGACATCCACATGCCAGACACGTGGTGGAACGCAACACTTCTAGATGACAGCAGCGAGGCGGCAGGTGGACACAGTTCCCGGCACATGCGCAGCTTGCTGCGAGGGAGGAGTGTCCACGCGTGCTTCTGACAAATGGTACGACAATTGCTACAAGCTGTGGTGGCATTTGGCGGCTTGCTTTGCGGCAAGCAGCAACGCGGTTGGGCGCCTCTGTCGGCCTGCCTGCTTGCGAGCAATAACAACAATATGCTTCGGCAAAATGCTTCGACTATTTTTTTGCTGGTCGGCTATCATAGAACTCATGGCCTAATCATCATGCCAAAGGTACGACTGTAGATGAAAACCTGCCACTTAGTGGTTGATTAACTGCCGCAAGTTGCTGTCGCTGATGCTGATGCCAAGGCTGAGGCTGACGAAACGCACACACCCCCACCGCCACCACCAGCGCCCCCACCACCCTGACAAACAACCAGCATCTAGATATCACTCATAACAAGTGAAGGTCCCTCATAGATTAAACTGCAGCTGCAACTGCAATTGTCCAGCCAAATGGTAAATGCGTCAATCATACCAACCGAATGCCGAAAACTTTTGTTTGCCCATAACTTGGCCAAACAGAAAGTTTTTAATGCGAATTGCATTTTGCAATCAGCGCTGTGGAGAAGCATGCTAAGAGACGAAGGGACGAAAGAGACATGACAGACATATAAATAGAGACCCTAAAAACACACACATAAATACAAATCATTGCTATAGCAGCAGAAACATAATTTCATAATTTTCAATCCCTCAAATGTCCCCAGCTCGAAATGATCAAACAAAAGCAACAAATATGACAAAAGCTGCAAAACTGAAAATTTAATTGAACTTCAACTTTCGCGGCGTTCAATCGTAGCCATAGACAAGGCCAAGAGAAGTCCCCCGAAAAACGTGTCCGTGGCCCAATCGAAAATCTGAAATTGTCTCCAAATGAAATTGAGCGCATAGCCCACAAACGAAGCCCCATCAAAAAGCAGCAGCAGCAGTGGCATCAACGTCTGCATCAGCAGCTGACAATTCAAAGTAAGGCTGTCAAACCTGTCGCAAAGTGGTTTAATTATCCAATAGACGATAGACGTAAAGTTGGCCAAAATGCTGATGGTAGGGGGGAGTAGGAAAGATGTGTTGAGTTCGGGAGCAAAATAGCTGGATTAAACTTGTCAGCGCGAACAGAAGCGAGTGTCAGTCATATTAAATTTCGAATATAGTCGCAAATTCTCGACAGCTCGGCCAAGTCTCTCTAAGATTCTTAGGGGTTAGTCTGAAGATTTTGGTAATAAATATAACTGAATTACAAATGAAACAAGTTTTGCTCACTGCTCACATCCCTTAATATGCGTTTTCATACCCACACATGCACGTAATTATGCAATTATGCAGCAAATTTTGTCTAAATGCAATTTCAGCTCCTTGCTGGTTTTTTTTTTTTTTGTTCTTTGTGCTCTTTTGTTAGGAAATCAAAATGCGTATGCCAAACTTTGACAGCTCCAAATTCAGCAATTATGCCCGAGCACAAAAGGGTTTAACGCTGATAGGGACGGTTGCTTGAATTGTCGCATTAGCTCAAGCAAGACTCGAGCTGACAACAGCGCGTATGCTTCTCCAATAAAAAGTTACTGTGACAAAAGCATCAAAAATATAAAAATAAAAAAGTAGAAAAACCTTGAGCAAAAAAAGAAAAAAAAAACAAACAAAAATAAACCCAACAACCAACGAGCAGAACAAAGAAATCAAAAACTTTTGTTTCTAAAACTCATGTTGAAATCCGCACACGTTTACACACACACGCACACCCACACACCGGCTTGTGGGTGAATTTTGGATTTTGCAGTAGCAGCAGCAGCAACAGCAGTAGAAAGACACATGCTGCAGCTATAATAAGTATGCAGCGGCAGCGCAAGTTGTTGCTTTCTTGGTTGTTAGGTGTTAAAACAGGCGGAAGCTAGAGGCCATGTCCTACTCGAAGACGAGTAACCCAACCCAATCCAAACCAACCAAACCCAAACTAGGCACAAACAAAGTCGCCGTCGCTGTGGCAGCCACTGCAGGTGCTGCTGCCTTAGCAGGTGAGGATGGGACATGGTTTTGTAGCATGGGTGTATTTACGTGCACGTGTGTGCCAGACTCACTACGTGTGCCAAACTGCTGGCTACAATGTGACAACATCTGTGTATGTGTGTATATGTGTGTGTGTGTGTGTGTCACACATTTCAATTTGCATGTGTTAGCAGCAAACTTTTGATAAGTGTTACTTGTATTACTCGTACACATACACAACCAACAGACAGACAGGGAGACATCCACGCACACACTTGCTGCAGAAATTGAAACTTATTGTCAAAAACTCTCATAGGCACACCCAACCAGACATACAAACATACTCACATGCATACACTTATATATCTATATATATATATATGTATGGGAGTGCACATTGCCACATTTACTTTTAGACACTACGTGCCACAGTCAATTTACAAAAAACAAAACTAAAATGGCTCAAAACAATAAACTTTATACTGATCACAAATATAGAATCTTTTTTAAAGCAAATTAAACATTATATAACTTAAATGAATATAATTACTGAATTTGCTTAAGATGTCTTGTCAAGAAGGAAGTTGTTAATATTCCTAATCCTAATATTTATTTTTTTTATTAAGTGTCTACAAACATTAGTGGGCACAGAAAAACTCGGGTGGTGAAAAATAAATTTAAATTGTTGTACCCACTCAAAGTCAGATAAATATCTAGAAATTGTTGTCAAATAAGTATGTTTATGTTTTGATTTTAGATTTTTCACTTAAAAAAAAGTTCAACAAACTAGTTGCAGCAAAAAACTTAAAAAAACATAAATGAAATAAATTTAAAAAAAAACTCACTTGACCGTGACGGGATTCGAACCCGCAACCTCCGGATCCGAAGTCCGACGCCCTATCCATTAGGCTACACGGCCCATATATCTCCCGCATCATTTAAGTGTGCTTGAAAATACTTTATTTCACTCAAAAATTATCCAGTCCAAACACATAATAACATAAATTTAATTAATTGTACCAAAACAAAATAATACCAAATAAACTCTTAATCAATTGGAAGGATCAAAATTGTTTCGAGCTGTCGTCACGAAGTGATTTACTTGGCATGCATTGTAAAGTAGTGCAAAAATTCCCAATTTTGTTACTGGATTTTAATTTGAAAAAGTGAAATGAGAAACAAAATTGGGCAGAAATAATAAAGTCAAAAAACGAAAATAAAGCTGGTACCAAAAAAAAAAAACAAACAGATAAATAAACATAAATATTAAACAAAAAGAATGTTAATTTATTTAATTTAAATTACTTCTCTCAGGGGTATATTTCAATACTTACATAAAATAAAAATAATAATATAAAATAAGATCGTCATTTAAATCATTATTATTATGTATGTATGTCTAAATATATGTATCTAAGATCAAATAGATATCATGTCATTTATGACTTGCGACATAGGCGGCTGTATACGAACTCAGTACCTGGGTATGAACTTAAAGCTCGGTGTAATAATCGAATGCTGCTGTGACACTGACAATGTGGCAAGGGCAGGACTAAGCAGAGCAAGGTGGGGCACGGACGAGCGGGGTGTCCTTAAGTGAGTGTGACAGGCGCATTGTCCGTTTGCAAAATTATGCACATATCCTGTAAATTTAAGAATCACATCAACATACACAGGCGCACATACATATATGTGTGTGTGTGTTCGGCTGACAAAAGGCAAAACAAATTGAGCGTTTGGCAGGCATATGCGCAACATATGCGGCATGGCTGGTGGCATAGTGGGCAGAGAGCTGGGTTGGTCGCTCGTTGGCTGGGTCGGATGGTTAGTGTTTGGAAGGGGGGAGGCACACATTAGGGGTTGGGTGGCCCATCTACAACACCAGCGGCCACATTTACAGCTGCAACATAAAAATTGTTGCAGCTTTTGCCAGTGCGACGTGTTATCTCGGCTGTGCGTCATTTCACAGCAAAACGACACAACGACAACGTGGCTGTTGGCGGCAACGAAGGCAAAACACAAAGCAAAATCTGACAATAAGTGTGAAAATGGTTGCGCCTCAGTCGGCGTCGCTGCCGTTACATGCAAAACTAAAAGAAAAATGTTTAAATATTTCCTGCTTTTTATTGTGGTTACTGTTATGCTCGGCTCCAGAGTTGCTGCGAACTGTGCAAAATCAAAAGGCAACAGGAGCAACCACACAGCCACAGCCCCAGCCCCAGTATCTGAAACTCAGTGCGAAAAAAAAAATATATATATTGCAACACTTTCCGTGTGTTGCTTTGTCGCCGTCATCGCGCTGTTTACTTCTCTGCCATTGTTGTTGCTGCCGCCCGCTGCTGCTGCTGCTGCTGATGCACCCACGCGCAAAAATATGAAAACTTTCGACAGGAAACAGGAACTGATAAGGCTATTTTTGCCAGGCAGCCGCCTGTCGACGCTGCTGCTGCTGTTGCTTTTGTTGTTGCTGCTCCCTCAGCTCGTGTCATTTGCGTTACTGTTGTTCCATTCGCTTTTGTTATTGTTGTTGCTGTTGTTTGTTGTTGTTGTTGTTGTTGTTGTTGTCGGCCGCTTTGAGCGTTTTGACGCCATCGCCATCGCCGTTCACCAAAACTTATTTTGCAAGATTTATTTTAGCCTCCGTTTTCCCACACTTACATTTACACCCAGCAACCCTGTCCCTATCCCTGCTCGTATGCCACACTACCAACAGTTCAACAGCTCTTGGCTATGCCAACCTGTTTCGCACTTGCACCTCTTCCAGTTGGAGATCGTTAAGTTATTGCCACTCCCACTTCCCACCCAATGTCAAACGGCCAACCCATATCCCTTTGAAGCATTAGAGATGGGCTCGTGCTCTAGTTATCGTAACTACCCATATATATGTAAGTATTTATATACATTTAATCCTCTAGGTAAATGTAAACAACCTTTCCTATAGGTTGTCGCTATAAATAAATAAATTACCGATTTGCAATTCTTAAAAATTAATAAAGTAGCTAATGTTAATTCGTACATCGATCATCTGCAGCTTTGATTTATGTCTAAGTTATGGCCACATATTTTTACACAAGCTAACATTTTCTTGGAAAAGGAACTTGCTTAACTTTAATATCATATTAAATAAGCACAGGCTTTCGACAGTGAAAGTGAAAATGATACTGTCAAGTCTTATGTTGTCAAAATTATACTCATAATCATAAGTAAAAATTCTATTTTTGTACAAACTAAAAATAATGACAGCCTAATTTTTGGAGCAGCAAAGAAATGACTTATTGATTGAAATTGCTTGAGTACTATGTATGAGTTTTCCTTAATCTTAAATTATTAACAGTTAGACCTGCATTTGCTTATTGATATTTAATTAACTAATTATTTATATTAATATATATATTAACTATTAATATTAACATAGTCTTAAAGCAGATAACTAACAGCAGTATTCAGGTTGTATACTTGTATACATCAGAATGACTGTCGTGTCTCGACACGCACTCTTTACAATTTAGCGTGGACAATATTGTATGCGCTGTGCAACAATTTCGTTGCCACGTAGTATCTGTTTTGTTGGCTGTTGTCACTCGTTCGTCGCATTCGACAGCAGCAGCAACTGTTGCAAGCTGCACATTTTTATGATATCTGTGATACGAGTGTGTCCGTAGCCGTGTCCTTTTTGGGTTCTGCTCTTTTTCTGTTGGTTTGGTTTGATTCTCTGATTTTTGGTTACCATTGCGGCTTACATTTCGTCAATGTGCTGCCGTAATTTGCAACTTTTATGAGCAGTCTTTGTTTGTTGCTTTCTGGTTCCTTATTTATTTATTTTATTTTTTGCTTTGCGAGGGAGAGGCTTGTTCACCTTGGCTTTGGAGCTGTCGTTAGACTAACAACAATGAAGGCCATCATGCCACTAGGGGTGAGAGTTGCCTACTTAGCCAGCTTAGGGGCCTTAGAGAGCGGTTTAAAGCCGCAACTGATTTAATTAAATAAGTCACCCGCCCAATGGTTGTCAGGTAAGCCATACAAAAGCCATTCCATTAGCGCGACCTGCGACCTGCGATCCGCGACCAGCGCCAACCAAAGACAAAAGAAATCTGCTTCTGCTTCTGCTTATTTAGTAAACACTTTAGCGCTGCCGTTGGGCCAATAAAGGCGACGTGGCATCGTCGCGCAACGAGTGCAACATAAAAATACGACCATGAATTAACGTTAAAACATTGCCAAAATGGCAGACGAGGCTGGGGGCGTTGAAGAGGGCAGCCCTTGTCAGCCTATCCAGATTCCTACGGCCCAGACTCCTGTTGCCGCAAACAAACACATAAAAATGTTGTGGACGCACCGCATGGCGTGGTCTGCTCTGCTCTCTAGACTGGCCTTGCCTGGCACTGGTCTGGTCTGGTCTGGCGTGAAAAATCATTTAATTTAGTATACAAACACAGAGAACGTTGCACGTGATGTGGGGAGGGGTGGTGGTGGGGGGGGGAGGGAGGACTCAGGCACAGGACTCGCGGCAACGAGCCTAACAACATGAAGTAAGTTTCATTTAATGGACTACACGCGAGCGCAGTGCCAAAGATGTTGGCAATACAAAAGCTAAGCCCAGTTTTGCGGTTGCCTAGCACACATAAGCGCATAGCCACATATACCCATGCACACACATAACACCGACGATAGAACAATCAGATATGTGATCTTGTGTGTGTGTGTGTGTGTGTGTGTTGAAAGCGAAAGTGTTGAAGTGGTTGCATTTGCAACTGACCTCACAATCAGCTAGCGATTTATACACCCAAATACTCCAGCAGCATACACTGAACAGAACATATGCAAACTTTACAAATAATAATATTAATAGTTTCGCCGATTTTACTAAATAAATAACTATCATAATTAGCACAAAATAATTAAAATAAAATAAAAGAAATTAGCTTAATTAATTATTTGTTACTAGAAATCAAGCAAACTAGATTTGATTTCATAAAAATCTTTTGAAAAAAAAAACGGAAAATCATCAATATTTATAAAAATAATTTATCATTAATAGTTTTGACTTAAGCCATTTCTAAAGTTAAGTCAAATTCAGTCTTGAATACAATTTCTTAAAAAAAAGGAATTATTGTAAATAATAATATAAGTTTCAAACTGGGCTCATTTATTTAGTCACATTGCATTTTTTCTCACTGATTCGCTTCTGAGGATTTGGTACTGGTGCTCGACGGGCTAATTCATTAGATAACTGTTGCTGCTAGCAGCTCACATATGTGGGCCGACTGGGCTGGGTTGGAGAGGGGAGGGGTGTCCGGAGTGTGTTGCAAACAGCAATCACTTGCCTGCGCAAACAATAACAGTGCGACACTTAAGCAGCAGAGAATCTATTTGACTGGCCAAGCTATCTGACTGTCTCCATGGCTGTGTGTCATTTGTGCAACTGCGTGTTGTGTGGGTGTAAGTGTGTGTGTATGAAATACTTATATCAATATTTGGGCAAGACATATCACAGTTGTTGAGTTGAGCTGAGCTGAGTTGAGTTGAGTCGAGTTGAGTTTGCTTTGTCTGGGCTGCCACGCACGCACGTCCAAATACCAAACAAATCCCACGTAACTGCTGAACATAAGGCCTAGAAAGAGAAGTTGGAAGTTGATGGGAATCAAGTGGAGAGTGAGAGAGGGAGAGAGAGAGTGAAGGTGAAGGTGTTGTGGCAGCGGCATAACCGTTTTGCCGGCATGCTGAGCAAATATTTAAACATTTCCGACATATCGACGACACGTCGAAAGGATTTACAAATAAAAATGGCACGAGGCGTCGGCAAGGACATTTATGTCAGCTAGTGGCTAACGGGCCTATAAAAACCAAACAACAACATGTCTATGTGAGGGTGGGTAGACCGATCGCCCTGCAACAACTGTAACAGCAACAGCAACGGCAACAAAACGTTGATAAAATATTTGCACAAATGACAAAATGACTCCTCGATGGGCAAACAGGAGGCGCAGACGGAACGTGCGGGTAGCAATGCGTCGAATATCATGGATTCAATAAACACTTCAAACATAAACTTGACGATTTATTGCTGCGACTCTGCATGTGTGTGTGTGTGCGTGTGTGTGTGTCATATTCGTATGACAGTTTGCCTGTGTCTGCTGGGCAACGCGTAGTATACGCAATGAATTATTAATTCGTCGCCGGGTTGTGTGTGCGCTCTCTGCACGTTACGCCAAAGCATTTAACTGCTGACAAATGATAAATTTATTATTTACCAGTAGCACACACACATTTATATATATATAGATATATATATTTATAGTAGTGTGTGTGCCAGTGCATGAGAGAGACGTCGGGCATTGCATTTGCTAGATTAAAATATGTTTTAATATTTGCTTTCTTTACACTTGAGCGCCAAAGCACGCACGGTTACACACATACGCACACACACACTCATACACACATACACACACATATACACTCAAAGCAATAAGCAGTTTGGTCTTCGTCTGCTTATCCTTGTCGGCCAGCAGGCGATAATCACGCACCTTTTGATTAATTGCCAACGCGTCGGAGCAGTTGACTTTAAGTGACGCGTCCTCCCACCTCCTAAATTCCAAATCCCCTACCCCCACCCTTGGGTGGCAAGCAGCTGAACTACATAGTTGTACACAGATATGATGGCTTTGGCGAAGGTGAACACAAACGTGACGGCTAAGTGCAAGTTCAACAACGCAACTTGCAAGTTTTGTTATCGCAAAGGGAAAGTAGCAAAAGTTTTAAGTTTTGCTTCGTTCCTGGCTGCGTCCTACTCTTTCACACACACTTACATATATATATATATATACCCACGCACTTTCACACAAATAGTGAGAGCTTGGCCGGAACACAGCACAGACGTGTCCAAATCGCTAGTCGGGCGCTTATCACGCCAAGTATGCGCGAATCCTTAATTACGCGGTCTACGACTTTAACCGCTGACGATGATTGTGGTGTGTTAAGGGGTGTGTGGGGGGCGTGACACTTATTTTGTTTGGTCTGCCAGTAAATTTGCATAGCTTGCAGCTTGTCAGCGTAGTTTTGCAGATAACATTGGAAAGAAGTACATAGGTACGCTGAGCTTGAAATCTTTTTTGTAAGCTCATTTTAATAATTTTATTTTTTTAATTTTTTACATTTCATATTTATCTTTATACAGGTTAGATGTTTGCTGCTTTGGATATACCAAAACATTAGCAGCTATTTGTATAATATAATAGATAATACTTAACTTGTTGAATTTTATTATACTCTATTTAAAAAGTAGATCGAGCAGATATTGCTTTCAATGTTTGATGTATTGACACTGCCCCGGCGCTGTATTCCATAAGTCCTTGTAAAATGGAATTGTAAAATAGGAGTTTGTTTTTTAACTTTGGCCAAATAGGTTTAAGTGAAAGTGATATGGGGTTTGATCTAAGGGAGAAGGCGGCATGTGTCGAAATGTCCTGAAATCTGATCCGTTTCAATCCTAACCAAAGTAAGAATAAATGTGCAATTTTCCCGTTCATTGATAAGATTTATAAAGGCTTTGTTCAAAATGTTGTTTATAAAATTAAATTCAATTTTATTTCATATTTCTTTATTATTAAAATTATTTTCTCAGCTTTCATAGATTTTATTCATGGTTAGGAATTTTAGCATGTCCCTTAAGCAATGCTAAGCAACCCGAAAGCCAATAAATCCATCAATCATAACAACAGTAATAGGAATAGTAATGAAATTATAAAAGAAAAAAAAACGGGTTGCACTCCAGCTGCGAAGCTGCTGTTTGATGGTAAGAGCCAATATTTTCATACTGGTTTAACGTCGACGGCCGAGTGGTTGAGGGCCTCCCAGAAAAGTGAGGAAAGTGATGTTCTTGGTGCCGGATTGTAAATAGCTTCCAGAATGTCATTCCTGATGATCAGTTTGGCTACACCAGAGTAAGTTCACCGAGTAGCACAACATGTCCTCGAGGCATTGAAAAATAAGCAGCACAGCTCTGCCGTCTTCCTGAACATCGAGCAAGCGTTTGATCGCATACTGGCATGATGGCCAGCTTTTTAAGATTAAGTCCTACTACTATCGCCGCGGTATTTACTGCTCAGGTCTTACGTGCTTGGCTATTCTTTTATGGTCGAAGTTTGGAGGGCCATCGCGCCCACATGGACACATGTGAATCCATTTTGGGGCACAGCTGCAAGATCTTGGGTAAATCAAATTAAAGTTTTGCGGAACAAGGTACTCAGAGACATCTCTGGTGCTCCACGATATGTGAGCAATTGGACGCTGGACAACGACTTCCGTCTACCGACAGGTATGTATCAGATCAATCGAAAAACGAATCGCTATAATTATCGGTTTTCCATTGGCTTGCACACTTGGTTCAAAAACCACAAGTCGCCCCCACATTGGCGACAGTGTATGGTGCAACGTGATTGTTGCCATTACAGTCCGGTTCCACGGCTACATTCTGCGACATGTTGCATTCCGGCTGTGCTTCGCTCGAATCTTTGTCTGTGCCTGAACCTGAATCATGACCTTTCAATAGGTTGATTAATCTTTAAAAAAAAAAAGTTAAATACGTAATGTGTACAAATTCAAGATGTTTTCATTTGATTAAAGCCCTTTGACTGCACAGATGGCAAGAAGACCATGGATTCTACACAATTTACAACAAAGCCAAAAAGTCAGCCATTGCAATCATTGTATGCTCATAATTGAATTTGAAAATCTTTGTTTAAGCAAATATATGTATGTGTTGAATAAAATAAAATGAAACCAGATGCCTCGTGCCCCATGTCCCATGCCCCGTGCCTTGTGCCTTGTGCCTCGTGTCTCGTGCCCCAGTGCCACGTTCCAGCCAGCCAAAGGCAGTTTTGTAGCCGTTATCATAAAACGATTTTCTCATTTATAAGTAAGTAGAAACAAAGCGTCGCCGTAGCCTTTGCCAATGGCTCACCAGAACGTGCGGCTTGGGGGTATAAAAAAAGAGAGAAACTTAAATTATGGCAAATCAATTGCCAGGGCGCCGGTGCCGTAGCAAGTGGTAAAGAAAACATAACCAGACCTAGAGCTCCAGCTCCATAGCTGGAACCAGCTGCTGTGCACAGCCAGCAAGCGAAAGGACTTTTCGGAGTATCAACAAACATTTACTTTTAGCCCCTGGAATGGGTTGTGCCCGTGTCTGCCTTTTGCTGTGTTCTACTGTTTTTCTTTTCAGTTTTTTTTATTTTCTTTTTTTTTTGCCATAAAGCACATTTTATTGAGTTGTCGAACTTAAGCACCAAACAGCAAAAAAAAAAAAAAATGAGGCAAGCAAGAAAATGGCAAGCTGGGGCCACGGGAAGCCCCAAAGTGTGGGGCAATGTGTTGCATAGACGGCTCAATAATGTGCCAAGCAGGGCGCAGACTTTGGACATGTGCAACGCAAAACGGGGTCCAGGCAATTGGCAGCAGCCAAACATACACACACATACACGCACACACATTGCCGCGCATAAGGACTGATAAGTATTTGTATCGTCCTGAATCGCGACAGCTCCCTCAATATTCAAGTATGTATGTATGTGTATGTGTGTGTGTGTGTGTGTGTGTGTGTGTGTGTGTGTGCGTTTACGTAATCGTTTACAGCTGCTCGAATGCGCAAATAATTTGAAACGAATGTGCTCAAATGTTCATACGCAGAAGCTACTGCCATTCAACCATTTACCCATGCAACGCAATAAAGTAAGCGACCCACGCACAGTGTGCCAGTTGCCTTCATTTTTAACTAAATACTTTAATGGATTTGAGAAATCCCAAATCTCAAATCAATTTGGATATTGAAAAAAAATAATAAACAATTTAATAAATTAATTATTTACTTAGTTTAGTAATTAATTCATCAAATTGGATACGACAGATCCCGTTTTTTATTACGCCAAAGCACTTGAATATTTTTTCATTTGGTGCAATATATTAACAAAATTTGTTGTAGTATTTGTCGAAATTGTATAATTAATATTATTTTTATTTTTACTGGGAAGGTAAACTAAACCAAACTATGGGCAAGATGACTGCAAAACTTCTTTTGTCGAAACAATGTGCTTATAATCAGCAAATTGCACCTGAGTTTAATCTAATTTTGTGCACACATTTTCATGCACATTTTTTAACAAATAATTTATGGAGACACAAGCAAAATATAATAATTGTCTACAAGCTAACACAATTTTAGCCACTGTGCAAAAATTATGGCCTTGTGGGAGTCTGTTTTTGTGCTCCAGTTTTCGCACTCCTTGACTGCGTGTCTGTGTCTGTGTGTGTTGGGGTTTGTGTGGTGTGTGGGTATGTGGCTCATTAGTACGAGTACTATTACAAGCACATTGCTTCGTCATAAATGACTGACGCCATGACAGAACACAAGCACAAACCCAAAACGACAGCTTGTTCTTTTGCCCGTCTAACATTGCTGAAATTTGGCCCCAACTTGCAGCGTTTCAGTGGGGTTATTGTTTTGTCATATTTAAAAATGAATTTACGTTTTTGCTTGGGTTGCCTTTGATTCTGCCACTGCTTGCCACCGACAGAAGCTATCAATAATTTACTTTTCTTTAATGCCAAGCAGCCAATTATGGCAACAAAAAATGACAGTAGGGGCAACCTCCACCGATGCTCCGGAAAGTGTGGGGCCCCGTCTAACTCAGTGCTGTCACATGTGATATGCCTTAAGCTCGACTTCATCGTAAATATGACACTCAATTATTTACTGTAAAATAACTTTGCATCAACTTCGGAGTGGGCGACGCAATTTAAGCCGCAGCCAACAAAACTTTAACTCTAACTTTGCGGCTACGCTTTACGTTTTGGTTTTGGTTATGATCGGCATGTGGCATGTGATACCGTTGTGGCCAGCCGAGCGTTGCTGTAATTTTAATTGTGCCATTGGGTACGGTGGTCAACTTAAGGATAACGCTTCAGTCAACTACAACAAATAAAAGATAAACAAAAAACGCCCATCCTCCACCCTCCGTTTGAAATGCCCTCGCAGAGGTTGTTTCCATCTCGCTGTAAAAGGTGTAACGTATTAAAAGGTACATTTAAATTAAGAGTTAAGCGTTTAAACTGAATGATGATTAGCAATCAGCGTCGGGTCAAAATTGTAACAGTTAGAAACCTTTGGATGTTACTGGCTAAAATTCGCTGTTAGCCACTTTTTAGTTTGGTTCCGATTGGCCAAAAAATAATTGTCATCAAGGATAGCATTTATAACTAGGACATAGTGAAAATCGTACTTGAATCGATGCACAAACTGTATAGATTTTGAAATATGCTTGTTGAATTTGAAATCGCATCATCAAAAATAAATGGGAAACACCAATAAACTAATCACTAAAATGAATATTTTGTATCTCTAGAAAAGAGTATTTAATATTCGGCAGGCCTCCGTGCATATACATTTTTGTTTGTTTTATTATGGATTACCAGATTACCAGACTTACAAGTTAACAAGACCATTTTGTCAAACAGCGGGGCAGTGGGGCAGTGGGGCAAGGCAAAGCATTGCGTGAAATGAGCTGCGAAACGCATTCAAAATAAAAAATAAAAAAAATTCAAACGATGAGCTGGGGCCGGACGGGGTCCAAATCAATTGCAACTGATTTTAGTATGCATCAAACGTTTTACAACTATTTTTCTTAACGCATTTTATTGGTGCTAAGGGAAACGGCGACCGGATCGGAGTCCCCACGCCTAGGGGATGACCACGAATGGCCTGGAAAGGGGAAGGGTGTTTGGGGTATGGGCTGTGGCACGTACTCATTTAAACCGACGCGCCTGACGAGCTAATGGTGTCCGCTTGTTGTTATTGTTGTTATTGTTGTTATTGTTGCTCTTCATGGCAACCATTGTCATATTAAAACCGCAGTGACGAAAGAAAACAGAAAAGCGGCATGAACCGATGCGGGGATGGGGGTAAGCAGGGAGCCAAAGCCGTGCATAGCATTTTCTATTAACAGCAATAAAATGTAAGCTTCACTGGACGAGTGGGCTGGTTTGGGATGGTATCGGTTGGGGTTAGTGCTTCAGCCACTTGGGGAAATGCGGACAGGGGCAAGAACAGTGACTGGCACAAGCAGAGGCTCCACGCTGCTGCTGCTGCTGCTGCGGCGGCGGCAGAGTGGCGAGTTTATATTTTCCCTTTTTATTGTTATTGGGCAGACAATTTGACACGATGCGTCCCGTCGCTGGCTGAGTAAATGAAGTAAGGCAGTGCCAATGGAAAGACACAAAATAAACGGACACGCACATGGAATTCTCAATATGCGTCGGTAAGTATTTAAGCATATATAGCTCCTATAAATAAATAAATAAATATACACTATTATTTGAGCATAGTCTCGATGGAAAACAAAAACAAAATTTCAACATTAAGTTTTGTCAAGTATCTGTGTTCTTGAATAAATACTATTTTCCCTATTCTGCCAATAACGTACAAAACTTAATTTACCGGGTTTGAGTTTTTGTAATCTATAAAGAAATCTAGTTTGATAAGTAGCTTAAATAATGGCCATAACTCCAGAAAACGCCTTAATGACCAGCCTGTAAATCAATTTTCTAAATTCCGTTTAGTTTTCCAAATGAATATCTTATTTTATTTGGTTTATATAATACATACATTTTACAAACATAAAAAACCATGAGACTGTACTCGGCAAGAAGATACACTAAACCCAAATTTTCACCTATCACAAGTAGTATGATCTTAACTATGCAAATTAACATATATGTTTAATTTTGTATATAAGAATTAACGTTTTACTGTTATGTTTATTAACCATTTTTATTAAGTATTTACAGATTAGCAATATTATGTCATGTTTTATATATGCCCAATTCGGAAGAAATTGTACAAGTAATCGATTTTTATCGATACTGAAACATCAATAGAAGTAATTGATCAATTGAAATAAACTGAAGTCTCTAGCCTTTATAGTCTCAGAGATATGCTGGATGCTGATGAGAATATATAAATAATTTATGGAGTTGAAAATTCTTTCTGTGACACGCTTTAAAATGGTTCTATCCATAAAAAACAAAACAATTTAAAGCGAGTATTTCAAACGCAAATAAACAGTTGGAAATGTATCAAAACTTATTAGGCCTGGTTAGCTTTATTTCACTCATTCACTCATTATCTCTCCCTCTCTCTCTTTGTGTAAAGCTCTATGTCTCTCTCTAATAATTTTGATAAATTCTGAGTTCTGAGTCTGAGCTAATGTAAGCCTTGCTCGAAATATTATAAGCAATATATGTATGTATGTATATATAGGCAAAAAGAGAAAAGATATTAATGTTGCGAATATTTTTGCTTACGAACGCGTTTGTAATGCACAAAAGCAGTTGGCTTTCAAATTAGGTTAAATGCAAACAATGACAAACTGAAAATTTGCACATTTGCCCATTGATAAAGAGGGTTAGTGAATGAAATGGAACGGGAACGGGAACGGGGTACTGTGTATGGAGAAGGGGAAATGGAAAGGGGGCCACAACAATACTGCAATTAAATAAATGTTTTTGGCCGGCTGTCGCAAAAATGCCAAAGGACTTGAAACCGTTTTATGACGCGCGCATTACAGAATAGCAGACTAAGAGGACTAAGGACTGCAGGACTAAAGGAAAATCGGGTAAATAGTCAACAGGCAGCAGTACTCAACCAAATGCAGTTGGTGCCCGGCAGTCCGCAAAATAGCACAACACAAAAACAGGCAAAAGAAATAATTTAGCTTAATTCAATGCAATAGGGTGACAAAGAACGGCCGGAGTAAGTAAAGGAGTGGCGCTGAGTGGCGACGTGTAGACGCTTCCTCTGGCGCAATTAGTGGAACATTGTTGAGTATTCTGTGCCGTTCTCCGTTTTTTACTTCTGGTTTTCGCTTGTTGCTTACATAACGGCGCCAAGTGCGCCTTTAAGTACGCCTTATGGCCAAGAAACAAAGCAAAGGGCAAGTTTAAGCACAAAGTCAAAGTGGATTTTGGACACAGTTATATATGTACGTACCTCCTATCCACTTTTATTTTTTTGTAGATTATGCTATGCGCATCAAGTGGCAAGCGGAATGTGGCAACAGCAAAAGCCACAACATAAAAAAATCCGCTTTAGAGTAAAGTGCGGTGCGCCATTGCATGAAAGCGGATAAAACAGTGAATGCGGTTGATGACGATGCGAATGATGATGGAGTTAAGTGTTGGCGCGCCCGTGCTTCACTTTTAATTTCTATGCGAGATACTGTCACTTCTTTGCCAGTGCCAGTGCCAGAGGCAGTGCCAGTGTGTTAGTTGATGAGGGCATTGTAAGTACACACTCCACGGGCAATGGATCAAATCCTAGCACCACACCACACCATACAACACCTCTTCACAGCAACTCACAACGCGCACCCCTAACCTTAAATATGCATTTTTTAAACCTACTATTTAAATGGCTTTTCATTGTTAGCCTGTCTTCCAGCAGACGTTACTCTATGCAACAAATTTAAATAAATTATTGTAAAATAAATATTTGTTTTACTCGTGTAATGCTGCTGATCAAAATATACAGAGGACTACTTTAATGCGTTGCAAGAATGAAGAAAAATTAAAATACTTTCTAGAAGCCTATGAAAAGATCTTTTTGCATTATAATCAAACCTAAGAAAACTATTTACAAATCAACAAAAAAAAAATAACAAATACTTTTTCCCTAGCAAATGATTTACTTTTACCCGTTTGCTTTAAGCTTTTAAGCCACATTAAAAATTGTTAATTGCATATTTCAAATATACAGAATACATTTATGACAAATGAAAAAGTGAAATATACAAACGAAATTCAACGAAATTCAATCGACCTTAAAGCCTGGCAAAAGTCAATTTTTTTTATCGACTGCAGGGCTTGAAACCAATCAGGCGCAACACAAGAAAACGAACAAAAAAGGGTCAAAAGTAACGAAGACGAAATTGCTAAGAACCAACTTCAGCAAAAGCAAAACAAAAGCGAAACAAATATTTCCACAATTTTTTTTTTTGCAGACCGATGCCCCAAAGTGAGGCAGTTTGCAGCCAGCTGCCCCGCACAAGAGCTCAGTAAAAGAGATTAGTATAAGTATACCTATAAAAATGAATTGAAATGCAACATTTCGGTTGGCTAAAATTTGGCTTTGAAAACTGTGTAAATAATAAACTATCAGCTATATTTCGACTTATTTATTTAATGTCATTTCTTTTTTAATCTATGTAAATAAAACACTTTGTTTTTCTGCACTCTTTTTTAGAAAATTCGCATGGTAGAAAATTGAGGGCAATGTTTTTGTGTAAATACATCATTTCAATAGATCCATTCACTATTAAGTCATAGGGCTCAAAAATAGATAAGGAAGCGGAATGTTCTTAAAAATAAATCAAATAAATATACAATTAATAGTTAATCTTTTCATCACAATCAGTTGAATTTCAAGCAGCATTTTAATATGTTGGACTATTGGCTGCAGCTACGTGCAGCATTGGGGACAGCACCATATGTCACACATTGGTTTTGCAAAGTGAAAGTAAGCATTAACTCTCTACCGTCGACCCTAAAATTTGATTCCCTTTCTTATTGTTTTGGCTTCGTCTACATCCCCTTTCTGTCTGTCTCAGTCTCTGTCCCTTCGTCCATTATATATACAAAACCACATAAAACAAAGTTGGCCAACAAGCATTTTTAATTGATTTCCACGCCAATGGCCGGTCACCAGGAACTCCAGCCGGCCGCTTCCCCGCACGTGAACTTGGCCCTTAGCCTGGCTAAGGCCGACACTCGTAGTTAAGTGGACCATTGATGTGTGATGTGTGTGTCTGAAAAGTTTACAATAATTTTTGCACATTCAATAGCCGCAACTAAACGCCAAATGCCAACGCTGTGTGGTCGCAGCAGGATGAAGGGTGCAGGACTCAAAACGCAGAACCCAGGGTACAGGGACATAAGGGGACACTGGACGAAGAGTGTCCGACACAACTGTGACCGACAACCGACAACGACGACCAATGAGGACGATGAAAAGCAAAAGAAAAGTTTTGCTGGGACAGAGCATTTCTATGTTGGCATATTTTGGAAAAGCAGTTTTCCAAAATACTCACACACATGCGGACGCAACACATACAAAAGTTCAGAGTTCAACGCATGATTGTGAAAATGGAATTGCCAAAGTTGCGGACGAGGGCGTAAAAAGTTGCACATATTTTTTGTTGTTTGTTTTTTTTTTATTTTATTTTATTTTTTTTTATTATTATTTGTCATTTGGCAAAATTGTCTTCAGTCGAATGTGCTCCTCTATTTTTGCATAATTTCCTCTGCTGCTTCTCAATTTGCAAGCAACATTGCTGAAGATATTATTTTGTGTCCTACAGAGAAACAACTTTGCAAATCCCGTTTATAAATCAATGGCAATTAAATTAATTATTAACATATGATTTATTAACTAATTTGAAATTTGTACTGCTGCATGTAGCAATTGAAAATCGATTTTATTGCCAAAAAGAATAATTTTTGTGCAACATAGGGTATCTGCTCGTCTCGCACTCTTGCAACGAGCCAACTTTGTTATTTCTATCACTACTTCTATTTTATTTTTTATCATTTTCAATGACAGCGGCAAGCGCTGTACCGACCCCATTGTATGTGGCAAAAATCGTAATTTTCAATACATGCATATGTATATATAAATATATATATATATATATATATATATATTATATAGATATATATTCGTTTGTTTGTATGTGTGTTTTCATCGTGTGGGTATGTGCGTGTTGAGGGGCACAGCTGCTTGCAAATAATTTTAATTTCATATCTCTGTGAAAGTTCCTAATTGAAATTGCCTTGAACGCTGCCAACTGCTTGCTGCCCAGCTTGACCAAGTATTTAATTTCAATTACAAAATGCCAATTTGGAAATTACTGGAGCACTAGACACTGAGCAACGACCAGACCTCAATCCAATCTGTAGGAACTGCGTTCGATTAAATTTGGTTCAGTTCATACACATCTACACGTATGCATTAGGGTGAATCCATTTGTAGAAATTGCTAAAGAAAAGTGTTTAATAAAGTCTATAAACTATTCCTAAAAATCAACTTTCTTATAATTAAGATTGTAATTACATTAAATGTGCGAATTGAATTGTGCAGCTTGTAAATAAAAATAGAGTTGTTTTCTTTCCACTTAAAATTTAAAAAAATTAATATAATTTTTGGCATTGTTATAAATTTGACTACCATCTGTAAAGTTAGAAGGACAAGACACAACTTAAGCCGATGTTTTAGTTTTTAAGAAATTTAATATAGATGCCCGTCTGAATAAACGCAACCTTCGTCAACATTAAAGCTAGGGAATTAAAACCTGAAATATATATTCATCTGGGCCTGATGTTAAAATTGGGTTGCGATGGAACCTATAAAATCGATTAAATTGAGAAAAAAAAACTTTATATCTTTCCAAAATATTAAAATTTAAACTGCCGCTGAAGTTAGTCAACAGATTTATTTCCGTGACACGGCTACCTTACTGTTAGGCACTCCGCCCTCAAAGATTGGAATTAAAATAGGCAATTCAACTGTTTATTAGTGACTACCAAATTTTTCAATTATATTACCGATATTTCACTTCACGCCTCCAAATCCACTTTACAAGATATTCCATATCTCATCCAATTTGAAACCTATACTCACCAAATTTAAAATGTACTATAAAAACTTCCAAAAGCGACAAAAAAAAAATCGTACAGCCCCTAAAAAATCGTATAAGTTCAATTTTAGAGCTAGAATCACTAAACATGGAAAATATATTGCTAAGAACCTCTTACTAAGAGTATTTCACAGTCGGTTGCGCCTGACTATACGGCACTTGGTTTTAGAAAAAAAATGTATGTACATCTAACTATATATATGTATGTATATATATACATATGTAACACCAATTAGTACTCGTTACTCGAAAGTTTCGCAAAAATGTGAATGACCATTCAGAGTATTAGCTCACATTAGATACCGACCGAAATCAACACTACTCAACTCAAAGTAGCTTTCAGCTACTCAAAGCAACCGAAAGGGTGGTCAACCAATCAACATTAAACAAAAACGTGAAACGGTGGGCGTGGCACAGCTCGAAGCAGGGTTGAGCAACTGTATAAAAATTAAGCTCAATTACCAGAAATTTACAACATCAATAAAATAACTGAAGAGTGCTCAACACAAAAATCACCACACACACACACACAGAGGGAGATGTGGTAGAAGAGGTTGTGGGAGCTGGGTGGGTTCGTGCATGACGTCGTTGCTGCTGCCTGGATTGTGTCGCAGGAGGGTAGGGTGATGAGGGGAGGAAGGGTGGGTGTTGGTAGGTGGTGCTGCTCTTTATATATATAGGTGGGGCAAAGGCAAACCAGTGTACGTACAAACTCATCACCGGATGCTGACATATTGAAACACGTACCGACAACATGCTACACCAAAATTATAGTCACTTCCTTGATTTTGATTTTGAGTACTGCCAAAGCGCCACATTGGAGCGAGTGCGGGATGTGTATGGGAATGGGAATGGAAGTGGGAATGGGAATGGGGTGGGCGAGTGACTGGGCCCGGCTCTGGGCCTGGCACATAAGCAGCCTGTAAGTGTTGCAAAATATGTTGACTCAACTCATAACATAAAGGCAAAATGGGCGTCGGCGAATGTCGACGAGGTAGCGACGGTTGCGTGGGCGAGCACTCAAAAAAACAAAAACAAAAACAAAAAGAAAAGCCCAACAACAACAAGCACAACAACAAAGACAACGAAGACAAGTGTAGCGCAGCAGCAGAGGATTTCCTAATGAGTGCTCCATGAATGAATTTCAGCCACAGAATACTAATTCGATGGAAAATTCATTTTTCCACACGATTGGCAATTAAAAGAGATTTTCTACCACACACACATACACTGACACGCACACACACACACACACACACTCACACTCATGCAT
The DNA here is from genome assembly GCA_035041605.1 of Drosophila atroscutellata. Classification (NCBI taxonomy): domain Eukaryota; kingdom Metazoa; phylum Arthropoda; class Insecta; order Diptera; family Drosophilidae; genus Drosophila; species Drosophila atroscutellata. The sequence goes on along the minus strand of JAWNLA010000108.1, from coordinate 24,989,152 downwards.
ATGAGGAGGACGCGCATAGCTTTTGTGTAGTCATTGACTGAATTGACAGGACAGGCAAATGGACGAACGGAGCAGGCGGAGGGGAGGGGAGGGATGATTGTGGTTGGGGCAATGGGAGGTTAGACAGATAGATAATTTGAACGAGTGGCATTGGGCACCAGTGCACGGTGGAGCAATTGGATGTATTGGATCGCATTAAATCAAAGTTTTAATTATTATGAACTCGTTCTCATTTTAGTTAAGCTGACGTTTTAAATACTAAAACTATTTAAATTAACTAATTAATTGGACAACATTTTTATATTTTTAAAGTATAAAAAGTTATTGAAAAGCTTACAATAATAAATACAGCAATTAATATGAATCAATCAATCATTCAGTTTGTGTATTTTGCGAATTATATTTAGTGTTTAAATTTTATATTTGTCGGTCATGGGATTTATATGTCTTCCGAGCTTAAGACATGTTTCTCTAAGATACAGCATCTTCTTTTGACTAAGGATGTCTCTAAGCCGGCAAATTCCGCTACAGATAATACCTAGTTTAGCTAAATAGCCATTAGCAAGCCCAAATCGCGTAGTTAGAAAAGAAATGTTGGCACCGATCTAAGCCACTACGAATTTAAGCCATCATCCTTTTAGCTTGGAGTCTACAATGCCACAATGCCACCAGCCACATGCCACAAAAAGTGTTTGTTGTGCCCATAGTGTTCAAACGTGGCGTTGGCTTGTAGTGGGCAGTTACTGTCGTCAATCGACAGTCGACAGTCGACAGTCGAGCGTTAAATGTCTCCTTGTTCTACATAGCGGGGTATGTGTAAATGGGTGTGCGACTCACCACTCACACTGGATGCAGTGTTAAAGCCAACTTGTCATCTTGATGTGACGGCAGTCAAGCCGGCCACCGGCTTTGATGCATTTGACAAACAGCATGGGAAACAGTCACAGGCAGGCGGGTTGTCCCCTTACCACCCCCACCACCCTCTCGACCTCCTTCAAAGTACTTATCAAAGATGGATGGAGGCGAGTGGGGCGGTAAATTGTGGCGCATCGAAGGCTAATTTCTTAAATTGGTTGTCGCATCGACAACCAGCTAAAGTGCCTGCAACTATTGCAACTAGACGTACTCGTGCTGTGATGGTGTCGGTGGGGAGTGGGGTGATGGCAAGTTTATACCAATCAGCACGACCAAAAACTTTGCAATCTAATAAGACCAATGAGAACAACTAAAAAGTGCACGACAAACGCATAAAAACAATAAATTGCACAAACGCAGCACTCGTCGGCAAAGAGGGCGAAACAAGGGGAAAGCAGAAACGGCTCGAAGGATTGCATTGAACGTCAGCCGCTTCGCTTTCAATTTGAGTTAGCCGCCATGCTTGGTTACAGTCCGCTCCATAAGGCGACAGACGACGCACAGACAGATAAATATACAGACAGACAGACAGAGAGACAGACAGACAGGCAGTGAGACAACCAGATAGACACAAATACATAGACAGATAAGTGTAATGAAGTTTTCTCTTCATAGCCGCATCCGCCTCCGTTGCAGCTAAAGTTATTGTTCGTCAGCAAGAAAGTACAATTTGGCAGCTGCAACTTAAGCAACTTAATCGAACATGGCCAAGACACACAGGCCCAAACAAAAGATTTGAACAAGTGGCGCACAGCGCTCATTGTTTCAGTTTCTGCCGCAAATGTACAACTCAAACCAACTTTCTCAGCTAGACAAATTTTAAAAACATATTTATTCAAAAACGGAAAATAAGCAAACTTCTAACTCAAAACATAAATAAGCCAGGCTATGTCGGGGCGACTGACAGATCGATAACACGTCTATAGACCCAAAAATTTAAATTTGATAGAAAAAAATAATTATCCTTCAGAAATGCTGGCAGATAACACATTTTGAAAAGCTAAGCATTCATTTTGTGCGCTCAAAGTTTCATTACTGTAATACATCAGTTGTCTTAATGGAGCATCGCTTGGTAGAAGGAAAAAACAAAGTCACTTAAAGTAAGCAGAGTTGTGTAGTCAAAAGTTAGATGCTGTCTTAGCACACTTTACAAATTGCAAGAGGAAATAACTTAACTCAATTACGCTTAATTATTTCCTAGTTGGTAAGGAATTTTGCTCGCTCACAGACAATAAAAGTTTCGCTTAGTTTTTGTGCTACATACTTTGAAAGGAGCCACCAGAACTTGCTGCCGGACCCACCACTCCACAGTTGTGAAGCTGAAGCCGGGGCCCCATATGCATGTGAGTGCCACATATGTTGGGCTGTGATGTGGGGTGGCGAAGCAACACAAAGTGTGGCCGGAGCATGAGGTGCCCCAATGCTGATTATTATTATTCACTTGGGCATTTTTACGAGCTGCTTTGGACAAAAGTTCGCCTCGCTCTTTCCTGCCAACTATTCAACTGTCTCACGAGACAACGACGACGATGACTACGTCATGAAATCACCCTGCGCAACTCCCCCTCGCCATCGTCTATAGTATCTTATTTTTTTTTATATGCACAACTCTAAAAATTCACCATGGCGTTGTGTTTTTTTATGAGCCCAGCCGGCTTGATGGTCCACCGGTCTCAGCCAACATCGAGCGAGCAGTCGGCCAAAATGGGGTCTGCTTGCTATTCTGGGCCAACTTTAGAGCCTTGAGAATTACAAATCAGACTGCCTGGTACCAATAAAAAGTACTAATAAGTATGTGTGTGTTTTATTGTAGTCAACTTTATGGAGTTTGTTTATCTGCCCCATTCCCGCCGCTCTTAGCAAACCCTTAAATCTGTGTTACCTTTGTAGTTACCTCTACTTATTCGCTTGTCGCACGCTCAGCCAAATGTTGTATTTAAGTTTATTTGTTCTGTTTGCATATGAAAGATCAGTAGGCAAACTACAACAATCCGAAATTGCTAACATCGATATACCTAACAGTGGATACCAATCAAATATATAAATATCATAGTCATAGAGGATGGAGGCGTTTATAACACATATTTTATATATATGGTTAATAAATTATATATTTGATTTTTGGGGTTTTATTCTGCTTGTTATTTGGGGCGGGGGTCCTTCTTTTCTTGCATATATTATATTTGCAATCTTATTTGTAATGGATGTTGGTTACTTTTGCAATTGGTCGGGGATGCAATCAATCCTTGAAGCTGCTGGTGCATGAGAATTAAAAGTGTTTTTAGTGTGTGTGACCTTGTGCGAATAACATTGTCAAAAATACAATCAAAACTAGAACATTATTGCTTGTTTTGTATTTGATTTTAGTTAACTGACCTGAGAGATGGAAGATGTGATGAGATCAATTTGGGAATACGTTTCGGGGAATCGGGGGAAATGATCGATAAAATGGGATTAATTTCACACAAAATAAATATTCCAAATTTGAAGTTTCCAGCTCTTATAGTCTCTGACATCCGTTTGTTTATAAAGATTGATCGACTTGATCAACCCGAATTTGATGCTGATTAAGAATATATATAGTCTTTGGGGTCGGAGATGCCTCCTTCTGCCAGTTAGTTCTTTGTATGCCTTTCGAATGAGCTATGTATGTAACAGGTAAGTCGAATGAGGTCGACTAGGAAAAAACCCGAACACAGCTGTTAAATTTCTTAAATAGATTCAAATACAGCTTCTAATCATACAGATCGTGAAATAAATGTATGTAAACAAAAAGTGTGAATTCAAAACGCAATAATATAAATTGATTTCTCTTAATTTTGTGATTAAGAATATTCAATTTCATTTAATTCAATATCTAAAAATCCAATTTTGATTTTAACTCACTCTATTAAGCAGGTGCATTCGATTTAATAGATTTTAACATGTTTTTTTGTTTTGATAACGCCTTTGAATACTTTACCAAGGAGTGACTTCACATATGCATAATGACATACATGTGAAGGTAGGGCGACAGACAGCCACACACATAGACGCACACACACACACACACATACAAAAGACACAAGATACAAACACACCGTACTAAACGTGCATTCAGTGATGATAATAATATTTATGAGTCTCCTCAAGGACACTTTCGAGGACCCCACTTATGCGCCGGAGTTGGGCAGTGCTCGAATTACCCTGGTGGCTGCTTAATGCCAAATTTTTCACAACTTGGCCACAATTTGCGCCTTAATTTGCCACAGCACCAACAACAACAGCAATAACAAGTGAAACAACTAGCAGTGTTTAAGTCCAATGTGCCCGAATCGGGGATACCCTAGCCTACATGAATAGATTGTTACAACGTTTCTTTGTTTATTATAGGCATAAGCATAGCGTTAAACTGTGTTAAGACTTGTTGGAGATAAGACAAGTTTTAGGTCTATGTAAGCTAGGTGGAAAGACAAGTGTGGTCGGCAATCGATTATTATCGATTTTGGGATAATGGGAGTAGTTATCGATATTAATTAACGTACTCTGTCTCGACATAAATATATACAATTTATCTGGCTGGAGATGCTTAACGCAGTCTGTTACATATATGTGCCAAACTTTAGAATATCCTTTCCACACAATTTTTAATGGGTACAGGGTATAAAAGTGAAACTTTGTACAATAACAAAGGGCAGCCGCAGCCAAAGGCAAAGTGCCCGGCTATAGGCAACAATAACAATAATAACAACAACAACAGCAACAGCAACACATCAACACAACACACACCGAAAATATGCCCCAAGGACTCTCTGTGAGTTGTTGCCGTTGCCACATTGTTGCCGTTGTTGTTGCTCTAAGTTGTTGTTATTGTTATTGTTGGCGCATTGGCATTACAAATATTGCTGCTCATCATTTTTATTTGTTTGCTTTCACTTGACTGTCAAAGGTGGCCTCCCGGGTGTCCAGTCGTATCCCAACCAACCAACTACCCCCCCTCTTAACACACCACGAACCCCCCCCACATCACTGATCCTTGCCCAACGTTGTGTAACTTTGTTGATTTAACTCGCCTTCACTGACTTTGGTTTTGGCTTTGGTTTTCTTTTACTTTTACTTTTACTTTTTCATTTCATTTTTTTCCGTTCGTCCCATTGCTGACAGCTCTTTGCGACCGCACTGAAAAGTTTGTTTACCTACGAAATTGAAGTGTGAAATAAGCAAAGTTGAATTATTCCTGGCGGACATGATAAACTGTGGCACAGCGGCCTTGTGCGGTGTGCGTGGGCGGGTAGCAAATACACATATACACCCACACGCATACATATAAACAGTTGTGTTTGTATCTGCACACTCATATAGTCAGCATTCGAAGGATTTGTGTCAATTTGGAGTTTTGACTTTTTTCTGTCGCCCCTCTGGGCGGGCAAAACGCGTAAATGAAATTTGAGCCTGTTTGTGAGCTTTCACGAAAAGTGTTATTACTTTGAAATATTTTTTACAACTTGAATAGATCGGCCCAGAGGAAAAAAAAACGAGGAAAGAACATCGTAAGTAAACTTAAGCCAACGTTTTTTGTATATATTTTAAATGCTGTCAAACCGAAACCGGTGTTGAAATTCAGGGTCGAAATAAGAACTTAAATTAAAAATGTTTTGTAAAGCCCAAACACCGCAACTGATATCATTTCTCCCAAAAAGACCGTATCGAAACCAAGACAGCGGTGCTGAAGATCATCAGAGGCGATCCGGATACTTGGGTATGTGTGTCTGTTTTCAATTTGAAATCTGCAGCTCTTCGATCCGTTTGTTTATGCAGACGGAAAGGCAGACTGATAAGGCTAGATCGCCTCGGCGCCTATGGGGTCGGCGATGCCTCTTTGACACAACTTCTTTAATCACTTTTTACCTATTTTTAATAGGCAACTCAATTCACAATTTTTCAACTGTAAGCCCAAATAATTTACTGTGAAATTGTTGTATACAATTTAAAAAATGAATTTTTTTTAACATATTTTATTTATTAAATGTTTTGCCAAAGGATTCTATGAATATAAAGTTGGTAAAGGATAAATGGAATATTAAAATCCATGACACTTGGGTTGAACACATGACAGATATTCGTTAAGTCAAACTTTCAAATCGCGTATTCAGTTTTAAAAATTTCTAATTTCTCTGGCTTATTTATATAATTAATGTTTATTTAGGTATTTAGAAGTTCTTCATTAAAACATTATTCGTTAAATTTTTTTATTTTGCTTGCGTATTGGATTAATTATTGTACGTTGGGGACCAGAAAAACGCTGCTGTGGCAACCGGCAGCATGCGCTAAAAACTTTTCTTGAAGTGGCTAATTTGATTTTGGGGCATTAATGGCAAAAAGTCGATTTTAATTAACTGAGATCGCCGCCTAATCGAAAGCACAGCACAGCTAATAAAATTAACAACAACAACGCATATACATATGTCTAAGTGTGTATGTGTGTGTGTGTGTGTGTGTGTGTGTTGGTGTGGGTGTGGGTGTGGGTGTGTGTGCTACGATGTGTTTGTGCATTGGCTATTGGCCTGTCATCACCCATAATTAATGCGAGCGACATGTTCTAAGTGGCAGTCACGATTTAGCTAATTCTTTTATCGATATATGTCGATAGGACGTGCCAACAGGCAGTGAACAGAATGTTCGAGCCGCCCGCCAACAGCTGTATGTGGCCAGCACATACGGGGCGTGGCACGCCCCCAACAACAAATGCAATTACGCATGCACAGGCACACACACACACATAGGCTCAGGCATAGACTCAGACACAGACACAGTTCAGTTGAGTTCAGTTCAATTCAGTTCAGTTCAGTTTGGTTCAATTTGCCTCAGTTTGGGTTCAGTTTGGATCTCATCCTGTGTCCTGCGGCAGTTCATTCGATGTTGTGTCTCGTCGAGCGAGGGGGGCGGGGGGACCTTAACATGATGTTGCGTTTCTTTTTTATGGTTCTTTAGATTTTGTTGTTGCTGCGGGGGATAGCAAAATAATTATTGTTGCCTAATTTGCAGTAAAAAGAAATACTTTTGTAACGGTTTTATTAGTTCGCAGGCAAATCCAATTAGTCAGCATTAGCAGCAGCAACAGCATCAAAGACGCCACTCAACTTGGAATTTCTTTTAAGTTTCCACAAATTTGGAATACTCTGCCACAGAGTATTTCCGCTCAACGTTGAAACACGTCACAAGTAACATGTTTCTCAAAATATTTTAGTCAAATTTCAAAATTTTCAACTTGGTTTCAGTTATTTGTATGGTTAATAACAGCACACTTTTTATTTCTCAAAATATTTTAAGCAATCTGAAAATTATGAACTTCATTTAAGTCATATGAATTATCAATAACATTGTATCGTTATATGGTATGCTTACATATCTGTCATAGGAACTATTAATATGGATTCTTATTTTGAAAACATTTTTATTTTACAATATATTGAAACTAGCTACATCTCATCTCTATATCATTTTTTTAATATTTATTTTTTGATGAGTTCATTTTTAATTGAAATTTACTTTTGTTTTTTTTTTATATGCATTATAAAATATTGTCTTTACTTGTCTCTTTTATCGATATCACACAGATTCGTTAGCTACAATCGATAGTTTTCTTATTTTAATAATACAATTCAGATGCGAGCAGATGGGCTCCTCTCTGTCAGGGTAAAGAATCTTCGATGTGGCTAAGATAGCAATTCATGCTTGCTCTTCTTTTCTTAGCTTTTTGCGCTGGACAGCAAAATTTAGTGGTTTGAAAATGCACCGAGTGATGAGGTGGTGTTGGTGGTGGTGGTGGCGTTTGGGTCTTTGGTTGTGGCACATGCAGCTAATGGCCAAGGCACAAAATGTGGGCGTTGCTGCCGTATGACAAAAGTTTGCGCAAAAAAGTGAGCTATAAAAATTAATGAATGTAAAATGTGCAACTAATTAGGTAGACAGACGGAGCAGCGCATAAAGGATCTGATTAAAGCCTTAGAGCAGCAGTAGTGCCGACTACATCTACAGCCAACAAATCCTGCCTACAGCAGCAAGCAAACCCTCCGCCATCCTCCTCCCCATTCCAACTGCATTGAGCACTTAACCTTAAAAGTGCACCGCAACATGACTAAGCCGGCGATTAAACAACAATTGGCTGACAGTTATTTACACAAGTATCTGTTATCAGGCATTGCTGCCGCTCCATATTGATGCACATTGTATTCGGCTTCGGCTTATTGCAGACAATTGTGAAAACGCAGCGGCATTGTGATTGGGACTGTGATTGGGATTGAGCTCGGGGCATGGGGCTTGGTGCTTATGTCTGACTGCCTGGCAGCCGCTGCTGCTCGATTAAAACACAACAATTTGCTGATTTCTTATTCAGCAGCCCGGTCGGCAACGCTATCGTCGCCGTCGCCGTCATCCACAACGTAAACACAGACGAAAAACTGCTAAATCATTGCAATACAAAACCAACAAAAGATACTGCGTACTCTTCAAAACTCACTTGGTGTGCTTCGGCGAGGAGATTTCTCGTTTCCATGATCTACGCTGCGCAAATATTGAAAATAAAATCCGTCTATGCGAAATATTGATATGCGCAGTCATACACACACACATACACATACACACACACATACACATACACACACATACACACATACATAGGAAAGAGTGCTTTTAACAACGGGCACCGTTGTCTGTACAATGATTTATTGACGGGCTCGGGACAGAGACTTCAGTGTACTCGTATTTTCACCGCATTTAGTTGCAATGCATCCACAGACACAGAGACGTGTCAGAGAACCCCCTGCCCCCCTGCAGTACCTCCTTCCCGCTGCACGGCCAGCATTTCCCTTGCCTCATTGGCAGACGCAGTCTTTAAGCCACTGCATCGTTGTCCCTAAGCACCAAATACACAAAAAAAAAAACAATGCATAAAGCAAGTACTGCTATACACGGTGAGTGCTCGACTATTAGATATCCTAGACCATATTTAATTTTTTCTGAAAATCAGCTGTAATTTAATTACTAAGCTTGGAGAAATCGCTTTAAATTTGCGAGAATTGTGTTGAGTTACTGCTGGCAGATTTGGTTATAAGTACATGAAATGGAAGGACTTAGAAATTGAGCATAGCCTTGTCAGCTACTCATTCATACACATACATGCAAACATGCAAACATTCATATACATACATACACACAGACATGTAGCTATTGCAATTACAAAATGGACAAAATTATCACATAATATCATAGTCATAATTATGTCAAGCAAGCACTGCAAATGCAGTCGCAAAAACGTTAATAAAATCGCAAACAAAGCAACTTAGCCATATTACTTCCAAGCAAAAACAAAATGTTGCACGAAGGAACCGAAAAAAACAGTCGAAAAAGCTCGACTAGTAGATACCTTGTACTTAAGTTTATGATAGGTAAAGTAACCTTTAGATATTCAAAGCACGACCTTCTACCGTGTTTCCTAATCGATTTGAAATATAGGTATTTTAAAGTGTTGTTTTTATTTCTATCGGAAATCGATTTGTATCGAGATTCACGAAACTTATCGATAAATAAAATAAACTGTGTATATGCGCGTGAAAGTCTCTGTAAAATATGTGTTCATATTGGCGGACAGATGGACATATTTTGATCGACAATATAAATATTTTATGGGGTCGTTTATGCTTTCTTCTGCCTGTTACATACTTATGAATTACTTCTTTAAATTCCTTTTAGCCATTTGCAGGGTATAAAGCAGCTATAAGTAAGGACCGAAATAGTAGTCAGTATGAAGAAATACACTGGAAATGCAGCTTTATTGTGAAAGTATTTGTTGTGTTTTTTTTTAATTCCTACTACAATTCCAAAACCATCGATTCAAATCGATTCAACTTATGACATAAAAAAATTCTTATAACAAATAAACTCTCCAAATGCCGCCTATATCTTAAATACAACCTTCAGATAATTCTAAGCAAGATTATTTAGAATTTTTGTAAGTGTGCACTTGGCGCAATGGAGAAGCATTCAATTCATTAGCGAAATGCATTTGCTCATTCAAACTGAAGAATATTTCGGTTTGCTCTCACTGTAGCCGTACAGTGCCTGTCTGTTGTATGCGCATGAGTCACACAGTTAACGGTTTTTTTTTTTTGTGGCGCAACAAACACATAAATAAATTAATGCTTAATAAGTTGGAGAGAGCTAACACCCAATATACTTAATAGTCTATTGCTTACACTAAGAACAAATGGGAACAAAAGCTGTTCGTGGGGCGGGGCTGGCTAGGTAGTCCTTAGTCCTTGCATGCATACATATACATTTAATATATGTGACATTTTTGCGGCAAAGGCCTCAAACATGTTAAAGAAAGAGCAAAAGTAATAAATACGTGCTTAAAAATCATTGATTGAATTCGTGACAAAAATACATCTTACCCCTAAGCATTGCACACAGAAGAGGGTGCAGTAATCGAAACCTGCATGGTGGGTGGGGGGAGGGGGGAGGGGGAGCAGATTTAGGGCGTTGCAAGATAAAGATGCCAGTTGAAAAATGCGACTGAGAAAAGACAATATTTGCTTGTCGCCAGCGCAGACACAGGCGGTAGCTCAAAATGAAAATGGCCAACTGGCACTTGCAAACAAAAAAGTGAAATAAGATGGCCAGAAAAGGATGGAGGAGATGGAGAAGAAGAAGAAGACAAAGCCAACTGCAGTCGCATTAAACGGCAAACGCGACAAAAATGCTGAAAGCAGTGCAAAAAGCAAATGGGAACAACGATTAAAGCGGTTTTCCTTTTATGTTTTATATTCTTTTTTCTTATTGTTTTTTTTTTCATCTTTTTTTTCTCCTCTTACCATTTTGGAAAATAGGGTATAATAAATTGTGTGCAAGTGTATGTAATTGGCAGCAGGATGCCTCTTCGGCCTTATTTTTTCTGATCAGAAGTAGACGTTGTGTGAGAGATAGTAAAAAAAATAAATAAATAAAATTTAATCAAGTTTTTAATGACTGCCCTCTATGAACTTTCAGAAATTCAAGTAATGCTTGAATACGAAATAAGTAGAATATTATATTTCATTGTCGTTCGCACATAGCCATACAGGCTTCACACGCTATTGTTCGTCCTGGTTTCGTTTGTTAACTATAAAGATTAGTAACATTTTTCATAAGAAGGAAAATTACTCTTTCAACTTTTTTCTAATATACCTCTCTCTCTCTCTCTCTCTCGCTCTCTAACTTTATTACCTGAATATAATAAAAAGAGTATATTGGTTTTGTGAAAACGTATGTAACAGGCAGAAGGAAGTATCTCCGACCCGCCGATCGAGCGTATTTCATTTGATCAATAACTGCCCCCCTTTCGCGAACGATACTAACAAAAACTGATCATTTTTAGGGCACATCCTTTCAATTAATAAAAATTATACATTGACTTATTATTAATCAACTGCACAGAGACAATAGGAATAACTAAAGATTTAGTCGATAACATATTCGCATACTGATGGTTTATAAATAGAGGCACATGTTGCCTTATTTTATTAACCTTCAGTATCTGTGCTGGCCAAAAGAAATGAGAGAGCACATTTGAGGGTGCAAAACATTTTAATCGAAAACTTGGCATTAAAACTAGAATATATTTAACAAGTGGGTTAAGAGTATATCGTAGTCGAGTAGCTCAGTCTACGGCATCATTCATACTTGTTTTTATTGTTTTACTTTTATTTGAATTTTTCGTTGGCCGCGTGATGAATGAAATTATTTGCAGTGACCGCAGACAGCGCCTGGATACCGGCAACTCTAAGCCTGACTCGAACAATGGCAAAGGCGGCTCAGGTGCACCTACAAGGCAACCAGGCAACCAGTCGGCAAGAGCAACGCTAAAAGCACAGGCAAAGAGTCAAAATAACAGCGTCTGCCATTTTTGCAGGTCACTGCGCGCATACAAAAGACAAAAGCAAAACGCCAACAGTTGGCACAAATCACAGATGGCAAGGGCAGAGCGAGGCAGCGAGACAGCTGAATGGCTGCGAGGGGGGAGCAGATAGAACGGAATCTATTGTTGGCATTGCACTGCAAGTGACAAGCATATTGCGTATGGCAAAAAACGCGTACATTTTTTTTGCTAAACAAATAACAAAAAGCAAACAAAAAAGACTGTAAGGAATCAACTTATTTTAACTACGATCCTAATGAGAGCAGCCTTGAGCTTGAGATTAAACATATATATCATCATAATCATGTCCATACAAGCAGCATATACAAGAGGATGTATATATAGCTGATAGCTTGGAATTTCCCCTTATATTCCTGATGATCCTTCGCTCCTCCTCTTCGGTGAAAATCTGTTCTCAATCCAATTTGCGTCGACGAAGCGCCGAATGATGTTATACACAATTGAGTTGCTCAGATTGACCATTTCAGATATTTGGCGATTTGAATATCTGTTTTTGTAATGTTCCAGGATGAGTTTCCGTGGTTCAATGGTAGTCCGTTTGCCCATAGGTCTGAATCAAAGATGTGAAAGGGTTAGTGAATTTTTAATAAAACTATATAGGAATTGATTTTCTTTCCCTGGATAAAGCTGTATCATATTTACATATTTAAGCATACATATTTATTTGGGTTGGTTAGCTACTTTTGACCCTTTTCCTTTTTGCTTAATTAACAACTTTTGCTAAGACTGCAGACACTCAAGAGAAAATCGCAAATGATCTTTAGTTTTGGCGTCAAGTGTAACTCACCTTAATATTTAGAAAATGTATTTCCAAAAGGAATGGGTTTTTCTTTCTAAATAACAGAGTTTTCATTTCTTAACTTCCAGCGTGGATTTTTTAAAAATGTAGAAAATTATTTCAATTTTACAGGTCATTTTTTGTGTACACACAAACTCGAATATTAACATAAGGTATTTTCAGTAATTTGATTTGAAAACACTTTTATAATTTTCAAAAATATCGTCTTTTATTACGAAATATATTTAATAAATAAAACTTTCTTGCTTTCAGGGCGGTATTCTAAAATTTTGTGCGAGTTTTGTTGTTCAGACTTTCTGTATTAACTGCAGCCCCACCCTAAATTAGATCCTCGCTACGTCCTTGGCTATATGCATATATCTGCATGCATTCCCAATTTTTGGTGCGTGTGTGTGTGTGTGTGTGTGTGTCTGTCCATCCAAAACTTCAGCCCGGACAACTAGAAACTCGCAGGTGACCTCAAATTAAGCGCTCAACTTGAGGCCATGTGCGGCTGCCTCATCTGCTGCTGCTGATGCTGTTGCCTTTTGTCATTTGTATGCACACACGCACGCAAACACACATGGACAACGCAAATGCATACGCACACACACACACACACAAACACACACACACACACACATAAATAATTATAAACACATGTTGCGCCCACACAAGACACACACACACACACCCACACACAGATAGCAAGTTGCCTTTTCAGAGGCATTGCAGTTGAGCACACACACAGACACACACGCATACGCACATTATGTCCAGGGAAATGTGTGTGAATCTAGCCATCATGTATTTTGTTACATGATTCGAATTTCTGAAAAGTTTTTACTGCAAGCCAGACTGACCATCCGATTAGTTTTTTGCTTTCATCTTTCAGCCTTCAGGCCTTCGGGCCCTCAGGCATTTAGCCTTAGCCTGGCCAGCTTGGGCCAGAGTTTGCTAGCGTATTAAATTCGACACCTTCATATACGAGTATGCCAGAAAACATACATAGACGGATGCAAATGTGTGTGTGTGTGTGTACATAAATAATAAGCCCTATGTGCAGCAATTTGCAACCATTTAAATATCAGATATTTTCAGTATGTATTTCCAAAGAAATTCCACTGCCTAATTATGCATTTTTTTTTTAGTTTTTTGGAATAATTTCTTATATTTATTATTCAAAAATCCATAAAATTATGTGAACTTATAAGCTAGCCTAAAATGTTTTTATATATTAAATCTTAAAATATAAATTAAGAAAATTAAGAAACTGAAAATAAAAATCGCAAAAAAAAGCAAGTTTCTAAAATTCAGGTTGATATTTTTTCCGCGTGTACGCTTTCCGATAGGGAAAACTGCTCCATGCATAAGTAGTTTTAGTATGTAAGAAAAATGCAAAAAAACACTACCCATTGCACATTTCGCAAACAAGTCGTAATGTTTTTCTGAGTGTACGTTTTTCTGACAAGACAAACGTTCCATTTCAGACTGGAAGCTCTCGATACATGTGGCAACTGTCAACTTATCATCAGTGTTGGTAGTTCTTCGATTTAGCTATTTTTTCATGAAACTCTTCAGATGTTCAGCTACCTATTAACTTGTCTAATTTCCAATAATTGTAAACTTTTTGTTAGCTCATAAATAATACATTATTCAATAAACATCTGCGACTATTGATGGGCAACATATTTTTTTTGTTGCTCACAATCCCTTGTGCTCCATGATTTATTTATTTAGTTGGTTCTGTTCAAAAGAACTAATTAGTTGCAAATAATTTAAGCTAGATTTACCGTTGTGATTAATATGCAAGCCGCGCAGGAGCTTGGGGTACAGTCATCACTTCAATAAGTGAACACCGCGGATGCAGTTCAATGGATTTATTGAGACAGCAACCAATTAGTTTATAATATTATTAATTTGCATTATATTTATTTGCTTAAACAACAGGCAAGTCTGTCCCTGTGCAGAGCTTTCACTGTACTGCCAACTGGCCGAATTGAAATTTATTTGTGCATTTGACAATTGCAGCAAAACGCTGAGCGCTCATTTTTCATATTCCAATTCAGATGAATTGTCGTTATTATTTTTCGCTTTTTCTTTTTTTTTTTGTTATTTTTCGTTTTTATACTCTAATCATGATGGAGTCGATCGGTTTTGACAAACACAATTATGGGGTATATTTCTATATAAATAAATATATATACATATAAATAAAGGAAACAAATTTTAAAACATTTAAATTTAAAAAACTTTGCGCTTTGTGTATATCTATATAGATTAATGAGTTTGTAAGAATGCACACATCTACGATTTGATAAGGAGAATAACTTTTACACTTTATCACACATACACACACACACACACACACACACACACAGAGAGAGAGAGATTGCAATAAGCACCATTGGGGCTTAGCGTCTGCAATGCAAAACTCCAACAAATCCATAGTATTTATGAAAAGAAACGAACTTCAACTAACCTGCACACCTAACCCGCCCCTTCCTGCCACTCCGTCAGCAATTGCAATTGCCCCAATGTGCCATTTATCCATCAGAGCGGCAGCTTATTGCGCTGCGGCGCTTGCTGGACTTATAAATGAATGTATGAAATATGACAGACGGCAAATCGCGCGAGTTATTACATCGAACGGGCTCAAAATATTTCATTTATTGTCATGGCAACGGTAGGCTGTAACAGCGTAAGAGAGCGAAAGTGGGGGAGGGTACAGGGTTGCTATAGATAAAAACCATTGCTAATGAGTAAAATCGGCGATGCTTGCACACACACACACACACACACACACATAAACATATGCCTACGATTATGTTCGTTTGTTTCGACTGCAAGCAAACGCATTTCAAATACACATATTTGTACACATATAATCGAAATGTACATGTATGTCCATGTGTGCAGTTGTGAATATGTGTCAATACGCATATCAAGTGTTCCAGCAGCTTAATATCGAAATTATTTGAATGAAAGTCGCATGGAATTGTTGTTCAAATGGAATTTAAGGTTGTTGTTGTTGCTAGAAACAGAATTCAATTAATTAGTGGAAAATGCCATTTGCCATTTTTACAATGCTTGTCAAACTTTTAGTAGTGAAAATTACAGAAAATGTTTTTAATTATTTCTCTGTGTGAATCCAGGATTAAATAATAATATGTAATCTGCAATCACAACTATGTGGTTAGTGAATAAAATTAAATTTAAAGAACCATTGAAAATTCAATTCCTTTAAGCTGATTACTGTAAGCCGAAAGCGAAGCTTGTCGGTCAATCCATTAATGACCGCAATAATTGTAGGAATGTTGAGGTCACTCCTTACTATGGAATGGCTCCTAACAAAAGGCTTACTTGTTCGATTGTACATGATTGTCTTCTACTGTCTTGATCTATTGTCTCAAAGTTTGTGATTTTCCTAGTGTTCGTTTGTGATTTGAATTCAATGAATTGTAATGTAATTATCAGTGTTGCAAGTTGCATTTTCAGCGGATCGAACACATGATGTGAAACATTCGTTTTATTTCACATGTTAATACTTAAATTTTCATGCAATTATTTATGTTTATGTAGGGAAGTGTATATTTCGATGTGGATTGCATCGAGTTGCCAGAGTTTGCATTAGAAATTGTTCATTAGTCAGTGAGCAGGCATTCAGCAGAGTCAGTCGTTGAGAGTTGAGCACTGAGTCAGTTATAATTATAATTATTTAATCAAATACGATAATGAATAAAGCGAATTAATTCTATTCGCAAAGGTGGCTATTGATTTCGATTGATTCTGGGTGTTGATGGATGTAGGGTATCTATTGGCCAAGCATTATTACTTATTCATAATTGAGTTCTTGCTTGTTGTGTTTGAAGCTGCTAATGAATGGATTCCTTTGTTATGGTCTATATTTGGTTTATCACCATCCTTGTGTCGATTGCCTGAACAGAAGAGTATGCTACATCATTTTTTTTCTTCTTTATATATTTTTTCCTTTTTTTTCTTTTTTTTTGTTCATTTTTGACTTACTTATGTGTTCAAGTGTCTATGGAAGAGATAATTAATTACTGTTAGCTGCTGCTGACGCCACACCTACCAATTAATTTAGCATTTTGAAGCGGTGCCACTGCCGTGAGTGGTGCAGTTGCCAGTTGTCTACCCTCTCCCGAAAGCACCGATCCTGCGAAAGAAGACAGAAGCTGCCAAAAGGGGCGTTGCGTCGCCTAGTTAAATGAAAGGCTTTGCCTTAGCGGGAAAGCACTGTGCCCAGTGGCTGGCAATTGAATCTGGCTGTCTGCGTTGGCCGCATCGGTCGCATGGCCGAAAGGTTATCATTACTTCCACATAATTTAATTTCGGCAGGCAGCGACCATTTGCATTTCAATACCAATAGAAATTCGGGGGGCACGTTGGTGTTGGTGTGTGGCACGGTTCTTCTTCTTGCCACGTCCGTTGTCGGTTCGTTCGTTCCACATTTTTCTAACCATTTTTCAAAGTTTTGCCGGCTGCTCATTGCACAAACTGAATTGAATCACCACATTACGACGCTACGTTGGATACCCTTTTGTTATATACACAGTCCCCCCCCCCCCCCACACACACACACACTTGCACACATACACACCTCCCCCCACCTTACTTCACACTGTGGCTCGAGTTTTTTTTTTCATCATTTCGTGGGCATTTCGTTTTGAATTTGGCGGCACAGTTGCTGAGAGAGAGAGATGCTGCTGCCAGATTTTCCATCATCATTCATAACAAAAGCAGTTGGCAATTGCAGCAGACTCGGCTAAAACTCAGTCAGCCTTCCCCCCAACATCCCTTCTATGCCCTCTCTAACCCTTTTGAGGCTACGCAGCCCAAGCAGTGAACAAGCCCCATTTTTTGCGACATTTCCGTTTGCATTTGGCAACCGGAAACGTTAGCCTACCCCACTGGACAATCAAGCTTTGGACGTGGACAAGAAGCGAGTGCCTCCATAGCAGTTAGCTGGTGTTTTTGTTGTTGCTCTCTCTTGTTGTTATCAAGAACAAAAGGCATGGGACGAAATTGTTTGGTGTTGATAGCTGCTCATGAATAACAAATGCACACGGCAGGTGGGTTGATCTATCTTCAACCTAGTGTGCTTGTTTGTTTGTGTATCTTGTTTGTTTGCAGATTGTGAATTGGTTGCAGCTAGGATTGGGGTTGGGGGCACGTGTGAGTGACCATTTAAAAGTGGTTTATATATTGTCTATTGATTTGTGTCCAACTAAAGGACAAGTACTCGCTATTCAACTGTACATTGAGCATTCGGACCATTTTCAATTGACAAAATGTCGTAAGCAATTAATTTATTTTTATGGCCGAATTCTGTACGAATTTTGCTCTATCACTCAGATACATCTCTCTATCTCTCTCTCTCTCTCTTTCTCTCCCTCTCACTCTCTCTCTGTCTCGCTTTTGCTGTAAGCTTTCTAGCATCGTATATTCAGCACAGATATATTCGTTGTGTGTCTTTGATTGATTTGAAGCTGGTCGCCGTAATCAAAATCGAAACGTCAAGTTCAGTTCTCGGCTTGAAAAGGCCTTATCGATGAACCCCCCAAGAAAGCAGAGCTACAGCAAAAGTCAGAGAAAGCGTGTAGAAAATAAATGGAGTGCGAGATAGGGGGAGTACAGAGTGCTGTCAATGTCTCATTGAAATGCCAAATGCACTTCACAATTGGCGTCCGCTTCCAAACACACACACACAATTTTTTTTTTTAACAGTTACAAGGAATGTGCAACACAACCGGAAAATGCCTCATTGATTGAAAGATCGCATATGCACGATTAAGTTGATTCTCAAAATGTTTCGATTCTTGTGAATTTGATCAAATAATAGTGTTAAGGTTATCTGTATTAAGTGTTGACTTCGTAATACGACTTCTTCTGCACAGTCTGGCAACTCTAAGCGATCCCTGCCAACGGTGGCTAGCTGCCTGCCATGCATTTCCTCTTCTTAGTGTCATCCCTTCTACAGTTTGACATTCATAGGTCACATACATTTAGAAGATTATTATTATGCTCACTTAATAATATTACAATTTATTAAAAATATTTTACTATATTTAAGTTTGCTTTTTAAAAATATATTATTGAATTTAAAAAATCGTACGATTTGAACATGGAATTTTGAATGCGATATATAATCCGTTTGTAAGGAGGTGTGTACTCCCATTGAGCTATACCAAGAAAAGCTAAACAGCTATAAAGACGGATAGCTCTGAAGTGGTCAATAGATGGCAATTTCATGGCATACATAATTAAAGAGTGCACGTGGACGTGCTTCGTTCCGGGTCGGACGAGATGACGGACCAAATAGGAGACGCGATTGTTTTTAAATTTGGATACAAAACAAAGCAAGCTGTGAATTTTTTATTATTTACTAAGGCGACGCGAACAGTTAACGAGGTGAGGTTAACGAGGAGCGAGAACAATAGCAGGAGCTGAAGATGGAGCTGGTGCTGGAGCTGGAGCTGGAGTAATAAAGCGCGGTAATCCACTCATCGCGTTACCGACTGCTTAAGGGACGACGATAGAGACAAGCAGTTTAAACAGTGGCGCAAGAAAGAAGTATCCGGCAGTACCCATTGCCAGTGACAGTGCCCGAACAGGATAGATGATTGGGATAGGAGTAAAAGATAGAGAGAGAGAGAGAGAGAGGGAGAGAGAGAGGCAGCAATGAGGACTGGCCGCCAACAATTCACAAAATTGTTTTCGTGACTTAAATTTTTGGGTTGTAGAAAGACGTGTTTGGAAAGCATATGATGTGATTTGCCATCAAATTGAGTTGTCGTCGTTGTCGTTCTTATACTGCTCCTGCTGCTGCTACAGCTTAGGGCATGGGCAGTCCTGGACAGGCAACCTACACAGCCCCCACAGTCCCTAAAGCAGCCTCCCTGCTTGCTGGGTGACTTGTCTGTCTGTCTGTTTATCTGTCTGTCTGTCTGTCTGTCTGTCTGTCAGAGCAGCTAGCAGAAATGCAATTAAATTTAGAAAAATATCAACAGCAGGCAGCTAGTTGGCAGAATAATAGTTTATAGCCATAATAATAGCAAAGTAGCTTGCAACGAACCAAAAACTACCATCCATGGCTTTGAGTTGTGGGTAGCACTCCGATAAGGGTATTCTTGTTGTATGTTGTTGTATGTTAAGTGTTGTATGTTGTATGTATAATAAGCAAGCAAAGTGCTTGCTGTTGCCTTTAACTAAATAGAAGCTCAGGCTAGCACGTTTGTATATACAGCTTTATGTGCGAGTCGGTCTTAGCCCACTACTCTTGTTTCCATTATTATTGTTGTTGAATTGCTTGTAGCGCTCATGTCTACACTTTTATTAAAGTCACTCCAAAATCACTCTGGAAACGAGAAACTTGCTTTTATTTTAGAAATAATTTCTAAATATAATTAAAAAATAATTTTAAAAAATATATTTACTTTCTTGTTCATTTTCAGAAAGAAATTTCTTAATCGTAGAAAATATATTTCTTAAAAGTAGAAACTCTACGGTTCTTCGAGAAAAGAAATACTTTTGGAATTTAAGAAAATAGTAATGAAAGTTACTCTTTCGAAAGCTAAGGTTAGAGTTTAGCTGTTAACGCAAGTTCTTCTCAAATTAAATGTTATAAATTTACAAGCTATATCTAAAATATTTGTGTATATGAAAAATCTTAAAATACTAATGTTTAATAACCTTATACATAATTATATACATTATAGAAAGACGTATCCTGAAATAAGGAAAAGAAAACCTCTGGTTATTAGAATAATAATGTGACGCCAAAAGTGTGTCGATTTTTTTCTGAGTGCATGGTTAACTTACCATAGGCCGACTGCAACTGTAGCGTGAAACTGAAACTGAAGCTGTGAAAAGTCTTGAGCAAATTGTGTGAGTGTGTGTGTGTTTTCAAAGATACATTTTGTACGAAAACTAAATTACTCTATGCTAATATTTACTTTACATCTATACGAATGTATGTATTTCTGTATATTTCTTAATAAACACATCCAAACATACAAAGCCTTCAGTCTTCTGCTTATCTTTTGGGCAACAATTGAAATCAACACAAAACAAAAACTCACAAAGCAATTGCCAAGGCACTACACGTTCTTTACTTTGGGCCAACATATGCATATGGCTTAAAGTGTGTTGTACATATGTATGTTGTGCTACAGTCTACTTACATATGCTTATAACAAAGCATTCAAAGGCGTTATCAAAACAAAAAACCCTTTTGTATATGCAGTAGCATCGACCATTTAAAATAATCGAATTAACCTTTTTGCGGAAGTTGATTATTATCACTAGACATCAACCAAAAAAAGATTAAAAAAAATTGAGAGAAAGAGAGCTGGTGTCCATAACTATACAATGTGGTCCAAAACATGTTGTCACTGTATTATACTCATATTACACACACTGACCCTTCAAGACCTATTCAAGAGAAATTTGCCACTATATCTAGAAGCTCTGTTTAAATCGGATTCATATATATTTAACAGCTGCGTTCGGGGTATCTGCTAGTCAAGCTATCTCGACTCTAGCTTTCTTATTAGTTATAATGAAGTAAGCAAGAAAATGTAACAGGCAGAAGGAGCCCATCATAAAGTACATATATGTCTATATGTCTGTTCTTGATTAGTCTCAATAACCGGGATAATCTAGTTGTGTCCATCAATCGGTCGTCGTTTGTATGACCAAAGGAACTCAGATACTATAAGATCTAGAGATTTAAAATTTGGAATATTAGTTCTCGTTTATCAAGTTTATCATTATTATTTGCAGAAAAACTTCTTTCGTTTCGTGAATTTCGGTATTTATAGATTTTCAATAATATTTAAATTCACAGTTTTAAAGGTGTGGCATTCCAATTGCCATTTATCACACTTTCACATATTATTAATGAGCTTTAAAATTTTAAGGGTATATTTCTATTACCATTCTTCAAAAAGTGGAGAAGAATCCGACCAGGCTCATAGCTGCCCACAGAAACGGGAAAAGCCCATATCTCCTGTAACTTACGAGATAAAGTTACCAAACTTGGAATGTGGACTATTAGAAGCCATCTACAAGGAGTGGTAAGAAAAAATGTCTTGGTTATGCCAACTTATTTTTATCATTATTTTTTTTTTTTTTTGCTTATTATTCACTAAATGTTGTAATATGTCTGCAAGGGTATTTGCCATGCGGCACAGACGAATCCTTGTTTTCTAATCGTTTTAGTTTAATCTAATTGCTAAAACGATTAAGCAGCCCGTGACGATGGCTGCTTATAATCATCATAAGTAGCATAGGCCACAAATTTGAACAAAAGCCACAAACTGATACTGTAGCAGCCCCAACACGTCTTGCCCCCAGTTCGACTCCGTCTCTGATCCGATGAAAAGTGGGTGACAGATTTTAGAGAATAGAATGCTTTAAAACAATTAATTATACATTTTTGGAGTCAGCAGAGCAAGCACCAAAAAGCAGACATTTAAATAACTCAACAAACACACACCACACAAACACACACACACACACACACATATATACACACAACATGCATACACAATCCTATGAAAAGCTAACAAAAACAAACACTAAAAATGGATTTCCATTTAAGGCGGCATGTTGAGCACATTGTTTTTATTAAGTGTCGCATGATATACTTATGTGTATTTGTGGGTGTGCGGGCGGGACCGGGGACATGGGTGCCTTACTGTGTCTATGGATGTGTGTGTATGTGTGTGTGTGCCAGCTCCATACCCATAAACACTTCAAATGGCAACATGGCGTGCAACTAATCCACTGCCCAAAAAATATGTTACAAGTGGGCATCAGCAGCAATAGGATTCGGGGTCAGGGGTCAGGGTTCAGGGGTCAAGTGTTCAGCAGAGTAAACGACCATCAACTGGCACCGTGGTTCACATTAGACTGATTAATAATCAAAGCATATTTAATTTGAGTGTAATCAATAATAAAATTGCTTTTTTTTGCCGGGCTTCCCCAATTCTTGAAAATTCGAAACATGAATTCTTAATTAGCCCAGAATAATTATATTTATTTTTATGTTTTTAATTTTCATTTAAATTTTCCACTTATCTTTTGATGTATTTATCTTCTCTATATTTCTTTATATCTTTTTTTCATTCTACATAATTTGATATTTTTTTAATGGTTTACTATTTTATTGCATATTAATATTTGATGTACATTTCGTTTTTATTTCAAATTTTCATTTCATTACTCACTTTTAGTTTTACATCATTTAATTTTGTAACTAACTTAATTCGTTTTATTTTTTCAGAGCTTATTGAAATATGCATACTCTTTCAAAATTGTTATTAAATTATTTATTTATTATTTTACAAAGGTGATACAAAACTCGAACTGACAACTTAGAAAGTCTCAGTTCTGCACTATATTATCATAATATAATATCGCACAAAACCTCAAAATTATCTTTAACCTATGTGACTCAAGTATTCATAGCAAACAGATAAGTCGCCTTAAAGAATTAAAGAATGAGATTTCAATATTTATATTTCCCACTGTTCATTGGCGCAGCGGGGCAAACAAACATATCATCATAAAAACAGCTATCGTATGGCATGTGACGAAGGCGAAAAGGAGACTGCACACTGAGAACAAAGCTGATTGCATCTGTTTTAATTATATTGGCAACAATCAATATAAATAAAATAACTTTGGAGGTACCAAAGTCAATACAAATTGTAGGTGGCTTAAAGTTACAACTTGGAACACTATTGTTGAGCCCCTTGTCTTGGCAAACAGTCATATAAATTGTCAAAATTTCGCTCAGTGCACGAAATAACGCTAGGCGAAGGCAAAAACCAGACCAGTGAGTGGGAAAGTGTGAAACTGAACGAAAGGGGGGAAATGTGAGAGACGAGGTCATATAATGCGCGCTAAATACATAGTTAGAAAATAGTTGTAAACCCTTTCATCAAGAGCAACTGCTGCCCGGTCCCGGACAAGCACACTGCCTCCCCCCTCGTTCTCCTCACTCGCCTACCCAAGCAGAGAAAAACTTATGGGAACTCGACTCGTCGTGGCCTTACAGGATCAGCAACTGTGGAATGGTGAGGGGTGGTGTGTGGTGGCTGGGGTGGTGGTGTTGTGTGGGTTGGCAGTTGCTGTCATTTTGGTTTTTGTTTTATTCTGTGATATTCGTATGACCATTTTTGGCATATTTTTAGAAGCATTTTGTCAGTGACTAAAACTGTCATTCCAGATCCATTTCGTTAGCAACAAAACCAACGCCGGGTTAGGCAGGGCGACTGGGCGGGATTAAGGGTGGTGCTGGGGGCGGGGAGGTTGGGTTCATCTGGCTGCTCTGGCTCTGCTCTAGCGCTGATAAATAAAAGGCAACTTGAGTCGTCCACATAGACACACAGACTGCACTCACAACTCACACACAGGCACACAGCTTCCTCTAAATTGTTGTGTGTGTGTGTGTATTTGAATGGCTGTCGAAATGAATGTTGCAATGCAACTAAATGAATAAATGGAAATTAGTAAAAAAAAGGCTTTTAATGCTCATCAAGAGAAAATATGCATAGATGTTTTGTATATATGCATAAATGGATGTATATGTGCAGCAGTGTTCTCTATCAGATTCAGAGATTTATATAAATTTCATTTTTTAGAACTTTATGTTAACCGTTTTATGCGCTCTAATCAATCGACAAATCAACGCTTACTTCTGCTTATCATAAGATTTAAGATTTAATTCATAAACATTGGATTCATAACCTTGAAGCTTTCATTGTTTTGGATGCATTGCAATAGTCTCTCTTTGTTAAGTCTTACATATTTTCAAGAACCAGTGATTTTTGATTATTGTTTGACCTCTATGTGCGAACTGTATTTGAACGAAACTTGAACACGAAATTCATGTTACCATAAAATTATAATACAAAATTTAATATTCTTAAATTTTTCAAAACGTTCATTTAAAATTATTAAAATTAGAAATAAATAAATTATTTCTATGACGATCGAAGGTGATGCTATTTTTTCTACTATTTGTCATGTTAATACGTTATACCATAAATTATGTATATGGTATTATTAGTTTTTTCGCAACTGTATATACAGCTAAGGCTTATGCTCATTTTAAGTCACAGTCAAAATGTACAACAGTTATTTAAAGCTATCGCTTCTATTGCTTTCAACACTTTCCTTCGATCCATCTGGCAGCGGTCTAACTCTCTCTCTCTCTCTCTCTCTCTCTCTCTCTCTTTCTCGCATTGGATTGAATGCATACATGCACAAATATTCTCGTATAATTCGATGCAAGTGCGGAGGGGGTGGGTGGCCGAGTGGAGTGGAGTGACGCATCGAAGCGAACGCATATCTATCATTAATATCGCTGCAGTCAGCTGCTGTGTTGTGCTATGAAAGGGCTGCTGCAAAAAATATACTACAACACACCAGCAAACACCCACACAGACACATGCATACGTATGAGCCATGAATGCCGATATAAGCACACACATTTACACACACATGCATATTGCTGGTATTGTGTTTACCCCTTCCCTTCGCTTACCTCTAGTGGCAACAGCAGCTCAACTGACTGCTGAACTACTGCTAACTGCAATTAATCATTTTTCTATCATTTTCAGATTTTTTATACATACAGACAGCCGGTGCCACTATGTGTGTGTCCGTGTGTGTGGTCTATAAGTATATACATACATATATATGCACGCGTGCATGTGTGCATGTGACTGGTAAGTTATGATTTTTTCACAATTGGTGTTTTTTTTTTTGTTTCTTTTTACTCTCGCATTCAGAAATGATTCTCTCTGTGTGAATTTAACAAGCAATGCGACTTTCAAATATGCAAACGCAATCGACCACAGCTCTAAATGATTGCTAATAAAGTTAAACACAAATGCTGCCAGCAGTAAAATGCGAGAGATGAACTTTCACTCATTTCAAACAATGAGTTCCCGATATCAACTTATCGATTTATCGATTACATTGCACTTCGCAAAAGCGATGATATTATATTCGATTTCGTACAACACATTTTCATAAATTTCTCACTCTCGAAAGTTAACTCTTTCGTGTCAACTTCTTATGATCAAGTTCACTATGTCAGAAGAGATTTCTGACATAGGGAAAATTCATTTTTTGTTTTCATTTCTTTTGCAAAAAAAAATGCTCAATATTATTAACTTTAATAGTTCCCTTAATTTTCTTCTGTTAAGTGAAGTTTTTAAAACTAGTTAAAATAATGGATATGTTCGAAATTCGTTAATAACATTCGTTAATCTCAGTCTGCATATTTCCGAGAATGGCCATTTGAAGGTCCAAGGTTTTCCCGTTATTTGCTTGGAAGTGGCTCCTCTATAACTGGGGACATTCCATCAAGGAGTCCAGACAATAAAGCAAGCGAAAACCGAACGTTTTCCCAATCTGGTGGTTTTAATATACTTACGGACATATGAAATGCTGTTATTTTTCATATTATTACTTTTTGAATGCAAAAATTATCTTAAATGGATAATTTTGAATATCAATCATAAACAGCGGTAGACAAAACAGAATAGAATAGTGGAAAAATAAGAAAGAAAACGAATTAAAGTCAATAAAATACATAGTTTTTTTTCCTATTTCCATTTAAATTACATCTTTTCTAAGCAAAACGATTTCTAATGGCCTCTACTTAGATTAGGTCAATTGCTATAACTACAAATGTATTTACGTTTGCATGTGTGTGTGTACCTCGATGCGATGTGGTCATAGCCAAGAAAAAAAAGCTTTAATTTTACATACGGACGTGCATATACATACATAGATGCACACACGCACACACATATCTGGTTAGAAAGCCAAAAGCGAAAACTTTTTGATGGTCATTGATGGTGATACGTCCGGCGTTGAACTCTGACGTAAACGGAAAGGCTGTTGAATGGGGATGTGGGATTGGGGGATAGTCCGCACCCACTACCGGCCAGCAAAACTGCTAACAAGCTGGCAGCGAGCAACGTTGACAGCACTCCCCTCTTCACCCCACAGGAGACATTTGGTCGGTTCGGTTGGGTTTAAGTGTTTTATGAACTTGTTTCAATGAAGTCACACAAAGTGCGTGCATGTGCGTGCCTACATATGTATGTGTGTATGTGTATGTGTGTGTGTGTGTGTGTGTGTGACTAGATATGTATGTACCTACGTGCTGCACTTGCAGGTGACATGTGGCAACAGAAGCCATGTCTACTCTTAACCTGAACGGCCGTGCTCTGATTCGACCCTGTCTTGGGCATTGAAGCTTTTAATTTGATTTTCGTTCAAGTGCGGTTTTCGTACCTGATTCATATGTATGTACATATGTACATTCGTATACGTACACACACATACATATATATATATACATATCTTTGTATGCATGTATGTGTGAATGCATACGTAAGTTGTGAACTCAATTTTGGCTTTGTTGCTTGCATTGAACTTGAGCTGCTGCTGCTGCTGCTGCTGCTTCCTCTTCATCGTCCGGCCAGTCGAACTCTGCGCTCTAATGAGCAAACCAGCATAAAAACAAAGAAGAATCTGAAGAATATAATTGTGTACTCGACTTGATTATGCTCTGTATGCAGCTCCAGCACATTTAACATATCTAATTCAGTAAGACTTGAGCGCTCCTCAAGCGAATATACCGTAGGAAGCCGACATTCTATATGCCATGAAGAAAGATCGATTATCTTAGGCAACCGGGAGATTGCACTTCCTTGCCGTTTGCTCTTATGAAAGCTATATGATGTAGTTGTACGATATTGCCGATTTTTTTGTTAAAAAATAAACAAAAAATAACTGTTTAAACCAAAACATCATCATTCATCATCACTCATCATTCGTTTGTTCCATTGACACATATTTTTTAGCGATACTTAAAGACGGTTACTCGTAATAAACCAAATTAGATGGATATAAAATTGCAGAAGATTTGGCCATTTCCGATTTTTATGGGGCGGCGGTCGAGTTGCCAAGTATGCGGACGCGGACATAATATGTATCCAAGTTTCAAGACTCTAGCTTTAAGTGTGTCGAAGCCGATGCGTTCATACGTACAGACATTTACCTTCGGTAAACACAAGCAAAAAAGTATAAATAATATAAACTGCCAAACTTCAAACAACCTTTTCCAAACAATAGGACTCCAATGTGGTGAGGGGAAGGTATCCTTCAACTTTCTTGCAATCCGACTAACCAATGTTATAGTTGTGAAATCAATGCAGGAAATCGGACAACTATTAGACAACAAAAGTAAACAAAAAACACAAAAGCGATAACTTAATATGCTGCCACTGCACAAAATACAGTTTTTTGATAATAAAACATGCAGTTCTATATCACACATTTTTATCACAGTTTCGTTCATATCACCTACTAATAGAAAGTGTCGATGACACCATATCATCCTTAATGACATGAACGCTGCCGGAGAAAACATAATATTTGTAGACGCAAGGTTTCCAATATTCAAATTTTCATGTTATATTCAGGACAAAACCCCGTGGTCTTGACACGAACAAATAGATGTACTTAAGAGCACTTAGTCACAGAGATGTCTGTAAGCGCACAATTATTAACGAACTTGAGAATTTATTTGAGAACAGGGATGACTAAGTAAGCGAAAAGCAAGTTTTTACAAAGAATAAAAATTATTATTGGAAATGATTAAGCTTTAAATCTAATCGCATCATCTTGTTCTTCTTGCCATTGAATAATTTGTTTTTCCTATCTGAATTATGCCTTGTGGAAGAATAGTTTGAAACAAATTAATATCGAGAACGTTGACTCCAGGAATGATCTTATTGTTTGTTTGCTGGTAAATTGAAAACTATTTTATTATGCCACAATTTCAGGACACTTAAGGCAGACTGCCTGCTAGTTATCAAACCAGGGCGGTAAAATGTTTCTTCTGCCTCTTACATATATTTGCATACCAAACCAGGTGAAGACACTCATTAAGGATTTGGGAATCTGGAGCACTAAGCAGACAATGTAAGTGCAGCTCGGCGAAATGTGTAGCCAATTAATCAGATTTTCCATGCAGTCAGTTCTTAATCGTTTTAACACCTTTTTATGTTGTCTACTTAGTGATTTTACTCTGACTTCCCTCACGGGTGCATTGTAACGACCGACAGATGGCGAGGCTTATTTTATTCTCAAAGATAGGTGGCGCTTATCCCGTAGACAATGTTTAGTGGTTATATGGAGCGTGCCTTCTTCGACCTTTGGATTAAATTAAGAAATTATGTATGACTTATAGAATTTAAGCAAAATGCCTACATTACCTTTACATCACAACCAATCTTTTTTACTTCTTTACTCAAGTCTAGTAGTCTTCTCGCCCCGATCAAAAGTGAAAACCTTTATTTTATATTTATTTATGTTAGTCACTTCAGGTAGCGATATTTCGTAGTAAGCACAGTTGCTTATCTTTAGACAAGAGTACGATTAGTTGCCTTTTATCACTAAGCAGACAATTTGTCTGCTTACTGCTACTATAAAATACGCGTTGTTGTTTGAAAAGAAGCAAACAAATCAATCGATTCCCAACGCTGCAACACCGCTGATTCCGCTCTGTAGCTTGGTGCTTGTCAGCTCCACACAGCTGGAATCCCGTACCTCAATTATATTGATGAGTGCATCAGGATCAACAAGGAGATTAGCAACAGTCACACTATAAAGGGAAAATACTGCTTCACAGAGCTACCCCTTACACAATCATAGCCCCTATCGAAGGTCTCCTACACTGTGTTTGTACGGCACATAATGATGCAGAATCTAAATAACAGTCGTGTCGCATTTCTCCAATTACGAAGTGGTAAACGAATACAACTGCTGACACCTCCCAGAGTCAAACATTATAACTTTTGTTTTGTAGATGTAAAATTTCTGGTCGGCCTTTGGTTTCACCCTTTTGCTTGCCTATTTTACGTACATCACCATTGGGGCACCCATAGGAAGCTTGGAAGGCCTATTATTTGCCAATTGGAAACCCAGTCCGAAACCTGATGTCCCCGCCAAGCCCAAGCAAACATCAATTCAGGTAGTTCCGATGGTGATGTAAACAGCTTCGAATACTCCTCCATTATCCACATAATTTATCGAACAGACTGTTTATGTTATTTATGTTATTTAGTAATTATTATATATAGAATCCATAGAACCTATTATTAATATTATTATTATTATTATTATTATTAGTATTATTATTATTTTTGTCAAAGTTCAAGCTGTTATTATTCAAGTTATATTCAACAATCTTATTATCTTTAATCAATTGTTGACTTAGGTAAGTTTCTTATCATTAAAAGTTAAGTTAAGCAATTAATTCACAATTATTAATTTGATTAATTTGTAATAATCACAAGAGTTGCTGTATTTAAAAGTGTTTATAAGAAATGAATTTCCAAGAAATCATATCTGATATGATTTTAGATATTTATGTTTTGATTTTTTCTCTTAGTCTTATTTTCCATACATATTATTTAGATTATAATTTAAATACTGTCATATGAATAAAATACATATTAAATATTTGTCTACTTAAAAAAAAACTTGATTAAGTTACTTAAAATGTATAACTATAATGAATTAGGAATCGTTTTTGGCTTTGGATTGCGATGCAATCTCAATATTCTGTGAATGCAGCTCAGTCGCTGATGATTTCGACGCAACCGGGGCCGGTGTCCTCGGAGCTGGCAGCAATAGCATCTCCAGGCCAGCGAAAGGCGCCTCGACCAGAATATACATTAGGTAGGCCAACAAAAGCGTAAAGCCAAAGTCTTGCCAAAAGCGCAACATCTTAGAGGTGTCCATGTAAACAAAGTATATATAGATATGCAAGATGTGTTGACAAAGGATGTATGCTTACCACTTGATAATCGCTGAAATATGTGTTGGTTCGGCCAATGGCGGTGTTGAGGGTCTCGATGAAAATGTGCCAGATATAGGCGCAGTATGAGAGCTTCGACAGTGGTTGCCACAGCGGCGAGGAGAGGAAACTATTGGCCAGGCCACCATATCCATACTTGCAGGCAAACACTACCCAAACCAGAGCCAGTGGCCAGGCAATCCGGGTGAGCGTCACGTAGAATGCGTTATTCACCGTGGCCAAATCTTTGCCATTTGTTGCATAGGGATAAAGAGCAAACATGCAGGTGAAGATCAGGCCCAAACTAATTAGCCAACCCAGCCAGACGGTGTAGCGATTCAGCTTGAAGCACTTGCCGCGATTCACATGCAGATAGTAGCCAAAGATGAAACCAACAATCCAGGGCGAGGCACGTGTCTGAGTCCCATAATAGACCTTATCCTTACCTTCATTACTTCTGTAATTTACATTTGGATATTATATTAAAATTAAAATTGAGTAGATGTTGTCCAATTCCAGGCTAGGCTTAATACTCACAAGGTATACCCCTTGATCACCATCATGCTAAATAGGCAGGACGCCAACAACAGCATTAGCACCACAATACCGGCAACGGCCTTCTTGCCCCACTTGTAGAGCGCAATCAGCAACAGAGGCGATAAGACGTACAGCTGCATGTCCACACCGAGATACCAGCTATGTGGCACACACTGCAAGTACGACCAAAGGGACAAATGAGTTGAATGTTGTTAGACTTTCAAAGAGATCTCAATTGGGTACCCCTACCGTTTGTGGAGCATAGTTCTGCACGTAGAGCAAAGTCCAAAACCAATTATTTTCGCAGGGAACAGTGGCTTTACTGGCGAGGTCCTTATGGAGTGGTCCGCTGCCTAGGATCGGCAGAATACTCATATATGCCAGTACGGCGAGCGCCAAGACAGGTGTGAGGCGCAAATAGCGATGCAGATACATCAGCGGCACATTCAGCTTACCCCTGCTTCTGCAAATAAAAATGAAAAAAAAATGTAATATGCATTTTCAGCAGTGAAGTTATAGCTATGGTACTAGTTACCTCTCCATGGCGCGCAGTGCAATCATGACCACAAGCAAACCGCTAAGAAAGAAGAAGGTGTCCACGGAGAATTGAGCGTGCATTATCAACATACTGTACGGTGATCTTGACCACTATATATGAAAGTAGTTTGGTTCTTAGGTTTCTGAGTCACTTAGTTACACACTTACCGTCATGATATCGACCATATTGATATTGGGTGATTGGAGCTGGAATACATAATCATGGCCGTATATCACCCATATAAGCGATAAGCAACGGATGCCGTGCAAACACTCGATTACATTTGGATTTGATTTACCGTCCACAATGCGGAAGAGCGAACGCGAATTCACACGCGCCGAGAAGATCTTCACCAGTGATGGCAGTTTCTCTGAAATTGGATTGGGATTTAGTTATGACACTCAATACTTCAGATTATTCTATATAAGTATATTTTGGTCGCAAATGAAGTACGTTATTCGATTACATGGCGATTTGTTATCAGCATCCGATTACGGCACAAATTGAGCCGGATTTGGTGGCATTACAAGGCTGATAGTTATCAGATCGTAAATCATACTCACTCTGATCGTCGCACAGAAAGTAATCGATGAGTGTGCATAGGAGCACAGCAGCGCCCAAAACACCAATGATGACACTGCAAGTCAGACAATGGAGCCAGATGAGAGCTACAACTTTGGGCAGTGCATTCATTCTGAGTCCTTACTTACATTGTGAATATGGCCAGACCACCCATTGGTTCGCGCTCCGCCGTCTGACAGTTGCCGTCATTGATCAGCTGTGTCTCCGGGCTCAACTCAATGTTCATCAGCTGCTTGAAGAGCTTGCGCAGCACCAATTCCATCTGCTCGCCCGTACAGGAGGCGGGAAAGCATACGGCGGTCTTCGCACTTAGCACACCCAGTGCACCTGCATCGACGGAGAAAAGGTTAGCCATGCAGTATTTGCCACGCAGGTGGAGACTTGTAGATTCCATGTGGTGATCGACCCTCAGGCACTCGTCAAAGTTGCCTAAATCCTTCAGATTGCCAAAGAGCATGCCAGCTGGCAATCGACCCCACGCGTCAATCACTGAACGAAACAGAGACCAGAGATATAATTGGACAATTAGACAGGCACTGGAGCCATCTGAGCAACCTCAATACTTACTCCTCAGCGCCCAAATGCTGCCCGACTGAACGCCCTGGCTGAGATGCGCCATTTCTGCCATGCATTGCAGATCCTCTTGATTTGGCAGCCTTGTGCCAGGCACTGTTATATCCAACGCTGTTAAATTTTTATAGTAGTCTATGAACTCCACCGCCAGATGGCGCATTTGCATCACACGCTGAGCTTGTTCTGTGTACATATCGGCACTAGCTAGCACCAATCCGCACAGGAATAGCATAAGGGTCCGTCCATCCACATCCATTTTATATATTATACTAGGCAGTATTATGAAGCGACTGCGGCACGTTTGTGTTCTAAGTGGATTCCGATCCAAGGTGCTCTATTTTATACTTTTCATTACATCGGTGATAAGCAATACTTGACTAATTCCGCAATCTATTGCGACTTTAATCAATAAATGGGCCATTGATTACAGGCTTCTGGGCCAGAAAATCGGCTTGGGTCTAATCGGAATCCCCCTCTGATCAATGACTCATGTCAAAAGTAAGCTCTCTCTTTCTCTCTCTCTCTCTGTCTGTCTCTCTCTCACTCTCTGTCTCTCTCTCTCTCCCTCTCTCTGTTTCTATCTTTATCTCTCTCTCTCTCTCTCTCCCTCTTTCTATCTTATTCATATCCTTAATGGGTTCAACTGGTTGGTATTTGTTATATACTGAGTAGACTTCATATCGTTGTGGATGTACTCATGTGAAAGAATTGAGATAATTATACTTAGCTACGAGAAGGTACAAATTAAAATTCGGTTGCACCGCTTGCTAGAAGGCTAGGAAATAGATATATTAATCAGCCAACGTGCAATATTTCTAAAAGTCTTAATCGATAAAACCGCATATCTGCCACAACTCTTAAGATAGAGTCAAAATTGAAAGCTTGTTGGTAATTCCTTCGAAAATCGGCATATATACTTTCTGCCGTTCTGCCCACACCCACCTCCGTTGCCCCTTGAAACTGCGAACCCAAAAATCTGAAATGAACGAATCTTCTACAATTTGTAAGCTACAATCCTCAAATTGTTGAAAAGTGTGAAAGAACAAATTTGATTGCCACGCCCACCCCGGACTTAAAAACCGAAATACCTTGGTAAATGTAAATCGATAAAGTATATATATCATATATGTATCTCAAACAATTTGAAGGGCTCTATCTTCCGCAATTTAAGAGTCAAATTTACCAAAGGAAGACTACTATTACTACCTCTTTCAAAGATTCAGAGGAGTTATTTTTAACTGGTATTAAGTTGCTACCTGAAAATCAGAAAAACTTAGATATTTAGACAAGAAGTTTTCTGTAAATGGTGTCATATGATGATATGGAAAGATGAAAAACTATAAAGACCCAAACAAAGTTGTCAAATGAGTCTTTAACTTTGTTCGAAATGTATAAGCAATTTGGATTACATTCAAATATTATCAGACAGTTTAATCTTTGACATACAATACGAACGCTATTGTAAAAACAATATGGTATTTTCTCATTAATTCATAGCTATCTAATCGACAGCAATTTTTGATGGAAATTTTTCGACAAGATTTAAGGTAAATAACAATTCTAGTTAATTAATACACGATGATTCATTTAATGCCAATCGCAAGTAATGGCAACAATATGTTGTTTGCAGCTGCAAATATTATAAGATATTACACTAAACGATCGCCTAGTGTCGTAATCTTATCAA
The DNA here is from genome assembly GCA_035041605.1 of Drosophila atroscutellata. Classification (NCBI taxonomy): domain Eukaryota; kingdom Metazoa; phylum Arthropoda; class Insecta; order Diptera; family Drosophilidae; genus Drosophila; species Drosophila atroscutellata. The sequence goes on along the minus strand of JAWNLA010000108.1, from coordinate 24,954,671 downwards.
GCTGGCTGTTCTAAGAAGGCTATTGAGTAATGGTAGCATTTTAAGAGTCGATCTAATCCGCTTATGATTTAAATTAATATATATAATTTTGTTCCCATAGTAATTCCAGAGTTAACAAAATATAGACGGGTGCTTTGAGGATTATTTGTTAACCGAGTAAGCTTCATAAGCAATTATATTGTATTCATTTCTAATTCATTTTTACCGACTATTGTAATATCAAAATAAACATTTGAATTTTGGCGCAACAAGCAGCATGTGATTAGTTTTTATTAATCGATAATCGATATTGGGATTTATCCACTTTTCAGTATTTAAATGTGCCGCATGAACTTTTGGGCACATCTGCTTCGAGTTACCGTTTGACATGTTCTCAGCAGCAGAACATTTTGCAAAACGCCAAATTTGTCCAAAGCTTAAATTCAGATTATTGATAAGAGTTTAAATAATCATCAAATTAGATGAATTAGAATATGAATGTATAATCAGTTCATGCAACTCTGCGCTTTGCCATTCACATGAGCACGTACCGTGCAACCCTGTGTGTACAGAGCTAAGAAGAAGAATATGTGAGGTGACAGCTGTCATCTCGCTTTTCCTTTCTTTCCGGTCTCTGCTCCATAGAAGACGCAAAGTACGTGAAATTTAACAAAAATAATCTGCAAAATAATTGCAAATCCGCACAAGTGTTAAGCCAAATTAAATTGCACTGGCAGCGCCGACAATCGCTTCAGCTGCCAATGATTGTGTTGTGTACATTTTCATATACGCTCACGAATTATTGGCTTTTAAGTCAGCGTCTTGTCAGTCAACAACAAGACCTAGAACAACAACAACAACAGCAACACAAGTTCTAATTTGTTTTATATTTTTTTTTTGTATTTTTTTATTTGTGCAGCATGTTTATGCCAAAGGCCCATCGTGTCGCCATTTATGAGTACCTCTTCAAGGAGGGTGTCATTGTGGCCAAAAAGGACTTCCATGCACAGAAGCACCCCGAACTGGAGTCGATCCCCAATCTGCATGTCATCAAGGCACTGCAGTCGCTGCACTCTCGCGGTCTTGTCAAGGAGCAGTTCGCCTGGCGCCACTACTACTGGTATTTGACCAACGAGGGCATCGAGGAGCTGCGCAGCTATCTCCATCTACCACCCGAGATTGTCCCCTCGACACTGAAGCGTCCCACACGCTCCGAGCCACTGCGTCCACGCCCAGCGACCGGCGGTGCACGCGGCGCAGCCGATGCTTCCAAGACCGGCGAAGATCGCTCGGCATACAGACGCGCTCCCGGCGGCAGCGGTGTCGACAAGAAGGGTGATGTCGGGCCCGGCGCCGGCGAGGTGGAATTCCGTGGCGGTTTTGGACGTGGCTCGCGCAACTAAGCGCTACCCACTCAAATCCATGCGGCTTTTTTTTTTGCATTACATCTGAAACGAGTTAAATTCTTGAAAAACGTTCCCAAAACAACAAAAACAACAGCATCAACAACTGGAAAAGAAACAAGAAAATTGTGTGCATGTTTTGTATAATAATAAAGCAGAACCAAGACGATCCATTATATATATTATATAAAGCAGGCGCAATGTGAAACACAGATCTTGGTGTTTTTTTTTATGTTAGTGCGAAAAAGTTTGCGCGGGCTTTTTGGCTTGGCCGAAACCCGATTGCTATTTTGCCAGATTTACACATTAATGGTTGCAGCCAAATTATAATTATAAATGTATATTTGGTTGCAGCCAGATCAAATCGTAATTATAAATATGTATGTATGTAAATATGCATATATATATAAATATGTGTGTATGTAAATATGCATATATATATGTACGTATGTAAATATGTATATACATACACCCATATAGCCCTGCTGCGAATCCAGCGGAGCAGCAACAACAAAATGTGTCAAAGCATTGACACATCTTACAGCCAAATGACAGTTGAAAAACACTAGACGAAAAAAATATATAAAAATTGCAGTGTTTTTTGTAATATAAAATTAGTAGTTGCATTTTGAAGCTATCTGGCGAAACCAAAGTGTCGCCCAAGGCACCAGTTGGAATTGAAGAATCTTTTTGCCTTAAGCTAAACATAAAAACCAATTCCAGTTTCATTAGTAGCTGCTTGAGGGTAGCCAACTGGGATTCAGTATTAATTTTGATAAAAGCATCGATTTGGTATATTCCATATTTGAGTCGACTTCTCCATGACAGATTCGCTAATCGTAGCACAAAGCTTAAAATGCACAGCAAACTCAATTGCATAAATATTGCTCATTGAGTGCGAAACGTGAATTGCTATAATTGGCTATAACTTACCATCATTTATTTACAACAATTTAATTGAAAATATTAAGAATTTCAGCTGAAACATCTTTTCAATTTGTGCAAATGCCAGATCTTTGGAGCAGCACTATTCAACATGGACAACTGAGAACTAGCTCTGACGGACAACAATAGTAATTGAAATAAAAATCAACAATGATATTATTATTTACAATCTGTTGTTTTTTTCTTCATTTTGTTCTAAGCGGTACACAATATATATATATATAGATAGATATATATTCTACATCTATAAAAGCAAATCAATAGAGTTTCTAGCCGGGTTTTATCGGCGCTTGATGGATATTTTGCCCTTGGCCAAATGCGACATGTTTATCTTGAATTTGCTGTCATTGGAGCGCTTCACCCAGATCTGCAAAATATGAGAAAATATTCAATTGGGATTCAACTGGTGATGTGGGTAATAAGTGGAGATGGCCTTAATACGTACGACTTCGTTGCCGATTGCTGTAATTGTGGCAGCAAACTTGTTCATGTCCTTGCCTTCGACATAGACCTGCTGGCCGCGACAGAACCAGCGGCGCTCGTAGAGCAGCTTATTGTCCTCGATGCGCGTCTCCACGTAGCTGTTCGCCTCGACGAGTAGATTGTGCGCCTGCTGTTGCTGCTGCTGCTGTTGTTGCTGCTGCTGCTGGGAGTTTGTGTAGGAGCCCATGCCGTTCTGTTGCAGCGGCAACGGTTTGCCGCGCTGTATCATCTTGAGATCGGACTCGATTTCCTTGTCATCCAGCTGGTAGACGAGCAGCTGGCCAGTGGCGGGCTTGCGACGCTTTTCAATTACCGGCAGCGGCTCATTGGGTCGCCGTCGCAGCTTGCGCGTGACCGTCGTCTTGATTTCCATAGAATCGTTGGTCAGCTCCAAACTGTAGCGCTCGTTTTCGATCTGTCGCTTGCGATCCTCAAAGTCGGCCAACAAATTATCCTTGAGGTCCATCATCTTTTCGTCGAACTCCTTCTGCGCGGCCTTCTTCTCCAGAATGTAGTCGCGGTCGACACAGTCGCGCATGTAGTCCTTGTAGATCTCGTTGATGCGCCGTCGCTCCTTTTGCTGGTTGTCCAGCTTGCGAAAACGCTTCATATACTCCGGATGCATTAGCTGATTCAGCTCCTCCAGCTGCTTCTGCAGATTGATCAGCTTGTGCTGGTACATTCTACAAAGGTGCAAAGATGTGGCAAGTGTGGCGAGCTATTATATCATATCTTCACTTACTGTTCTTTCAGCTCGCTGTTGGTGCCACTGTTGCTGCCAATGCTGGTGTTGTTGTTGTTGTTGTTGCTGCTGTTATTGTTGTTGTTGCTGTTGTTGGACGATGTGCCGTTAGTGCCGCCATAACGAGTCGGACTGCGAAACTCGGTTTCGCTGGCGTCATCAGTATCTGCAATTGCCAAGCATTCCATTTAAATTGAAATTGAAAGCATTTACGTCTTTTTGGCGGCTTTGAGCCCAAAACAAATCCAACTCTTTTTTCTTACCTTCCTCGCTGCGTTCGTCGCCAATCGACTCGTCGTCGTAGTTGTCGCCAGAGTACAGTGTGCAGTAGGCGTTCATTCTTCTTGTTGTGTCTGGGCACAGCGTGGCGCGCACTTTTGCTTATGGCAATTGAGATTATATATTTATGTTTTGTCAGTTTTAGACTGCTGCAGTTGTTTATATTTGTTTCTCTAGGAATACACACACACATAGACGTAAGCCAACTGTAAGTGTTGTACAATGCATGTCGTTAGCTGATCTGGTAACGCCATAGCATTTTCGATAGTCCTGACTGTGTGTGACCAGCCATACCAATTTGACAAAATGCAACTCAGTGAAGCCATCTTGAAGCATCATTTTAATTTTATGGCGCTCAAATTGAATAAATACGTTACATTTAAATTTACATTTTTGAGGGAACCACTCGAATATTGGAATAACGTCCTTCAGTCCTACTTTGCCATACATAGACAATCAATAAATCTATTGGACAGTTTTCGATCTGCATTAATTATTTTCTAACTGATAAATTATAATGAAAAAAATCGAAAACCTTCCACATTATAAATCGCAAGTATTTATGCCGCACATTGTTTATGAATCATGTATTATGAATGCATGCACTAATCGGAGCAAAGTGGTTAAGTTAACACTCCACCCACGCTTGACAGAGCCCACAACTTTATACACATACCGATGTATGTACATATATGAACATCAGAAGTAATGCTAAGCTGTATGTCCCATAAGTTTTTAATTTGTATAAACATGTTTGAAGCTATGACAACACAAATATTCAAACAATATATACAGGAATAGATATTACACATTATGGTTGAAGCACTTTTTATTTAGCTTGCCAAATGTTGCTGCTGCCTCGAGTGCTGACACATATGCACGTATATATGTATATATATATTATATGTTCTAGCGTTGTCGTCAAGCAGTGACGCCCACGCGATAGATCTATTTGCCTTAGTTGAAAAATTGGCGTATTATACATCAACTAAGAATTCCATGCTAAATCATCTCAAGCGAATTTTGATTGATTTGCAGTTGTCTGGCATTAAAGCGGGGCGAGGTAATATGAAACATCTATATATGCATATACACACATACATATATAAGTACAGGGCACTTTCGCAAATTAGAAATCATCTTTTCGACAGTAATTCATAATATTTTGAATTTCGCTATTGATTTTTGTTTGTGAAAGTTTCAAACTTCTGTATGGGAAATTTTCGGAAAGTATTTAAAAACCTGGCGTGATCCGTGCAATTTTCGAGTAATCACTGTATCTCTATATATATGTATGTATGTTTATGTGTATGTATGGTATGCGTATGTGTGTATGCATGGATAAGTGTATCTGTGCGATGCTAGAGGCAGATGAACATTCTCGACGCTGCTATGGGAAATTTGTTTTTCTTAATTTGATCGTTAGTCAGTCTTGCTTCGCATATTGCAAATGCACAAATATTTGGACTTATTCGCATTATGTATGTATGTACATTTGCGGGCAAAATAATAGTAGCGCTAACTCTCAAAGCATTTAATTTAAATATAATGAATTTTATTGTGATAAAATCGAGACCTGTTCAAAATCTTCAATATGAAGAACATTTCAGTTCTTTTAAACAAATAATGTTTGCTATTCCATCAAGGAATGTTTCAAAATACAATTATTTTCCAAATGTTAAACGTAGTAAAATATAACCAGCCATTATATGTAATTTTAGAAATATGCTATAGACTTCACTATTATTTTACTACAAATCAAGTATTAAATTTAAATAATAATTGAATAAAAATAAATATAACATAACTTTATTAATAATAAATGAAGGGACTATAATTTTCATTTGTTAATTAATTTTGCAGCTATGTACATTTTTATTGTTTACTTATCTTCAGCGTTTAGTGCTTGTGTTTAAATATAATTTTTATAATTTTGTTTAGCTAAGTATTTTTTCAGCATTTTCCAAAACATATGTGTGCACTACTGTTATTTTTACCGTAGCTGTATGTGTTTGCATACGGACAAATGTAAATGCTAGTATTTTGGCGTGCTTTTCTGTCGTGTGGTCTTAGCTGAGATCGAGATCGAGATTTTTGCCGCCTTCAAGGTCGACAATTTCAATGAAAATGAGTTTATTGTTTGGACAGTGGCATTAACGGCCGTCGCTGTTAGCAGCATCCATCCACGTGGGCGCTGCCGAAAACACCTCAGCAGAGGATGATGATTGCTATTTTATTTTTGAAATTCATGATTGAATTTATTGTATTACCCATATTTCGTTTCGGTGTTTTTTTTTTGTCGTGATCGCTGCGATTCGTTTCGAGTGTATACATTTTTAAATTAATTGCAAATATTCATAATTAACAGCGCACTCAAATCATTTGCAAGGGCTGATGACTTCTGCGGTTTGCCGCCGAACCGTAAAAGGACAGGCTTGATATACTCATAAATGTCGATATGCGATGCCCAATGTCATCGATTACTCATCTCGTTTTGCATTTGTTTACAAACAAATCGAAACGATATGGAAATGTGTCGCCAACTTTGCCACCACCCACATGTTTTGAGCAAAACATACATATGTGTGTGTGTTTGTGTGCATGTCTGAATACGCACTTACCCATGTGCATATTATTAGAACGCAAAACCGATATGTATATGAAGTTACAAAGTGGCTTCAAATCTGTTGTTCATTGCCCTAAAACGGCTGTGATCATTAAGTTTTAAACTGGTTGACATTGCCATTACTGGTTACTGGTTATTGGTTACACTTCCACCCCCACAATGTTAGCAATGTGGAACAGAGATAGCAACACCATTAACTGTTTGTTTATTTTAAGATGGTTAATGTTAGTCGATTTGCTGGAAATGCTTATATGCATTTCCATAATAATGTGCATGTAATTTCAAAACTGTCAAGTAAAGTTAAAAAAGAGGATGGTCGACAATGAATACCCTTTGGGAAGCACGTGTAGTTAAAAGCGTGTCGATATGTCTGACGTGCAAAACTAAAACTGAGCATTCGTAGGGCAAGCAGGCAGGCTGGAGAGCATTCGCACACTCTTCCCTCACACTCGACCACTCCCAATTACTTTCCCATTCACACTCGCATTCCATTCGTAGTCCATTCACTTGTTCCTTGCCGGCGAGAGAGCTACGGCGAGAAAGAGAGTGCAAGTGGGCTGTGTTGACGATGTGTAGATGTGTGGGTGCTTTACTTAGTGGTTCGCATTCGCATTCTCTCTCGCACTCGCTCTCGCGCTCTCTCTTCTGTGCTGTGGTGTTCTCTTTTGTGGTTGCGGCCGCGGCGTTTGCGCTGCGCTATAAAAGCGTTCACATACCGAAAATGCAAAACAGTCAAACAGAAAACTTTGAGACGCGGTGAATTGTGCGATCCGAGTTGCTCGACACATACACAAACAAATAAATACACATAGGAAGAAAACATTTGTGATTTTTTTTGGTTCTGATTAGAAAGTGAATATATACATACACAAGTTGGTCAAGTCCAATTGGTAGAAGCACAAAGAAAACTACAGCGGTGCGCGTGAAAACAACCCGGAGCAGAAGCAAGAAGAAGAAGCAGCTGCAAACTCAAGAAGTTTTGTAGTTTTATTGAACCACAACACACACACACATAAAAAAAAAACAAAAATGGCCGAGGCTAATAAGAGAAATATTCCCATCAAATTGGGAGACTTCAGCGTTATCGATACGGAATTCAGCAGCATACGCGAACGCTTCGACTCCGAGATGCGCAAAATGGAGGAGGAGATGGCCAAGTTTCGTCACGAGCTGATGAACCGCGAGGCGAACTTCTTCGAGTCAACCAGGTAAGCAATCCAACATGATAAATTAAAATCGGAATGTGCTAACAAGTCTCTTTTCTTGACTTGCTTGTGTGTGTGTGTGTGTGTGTACGGTGTGTGTTTGTGTGTGTGTGCGCGCGGTGTGTGTGTGTGTGTGTGTTTGCGTCTTGTCTAATTTTGTTTTGACCAGGCTCTTACCACCAGTCTAAAACGTTGAATTGTTTTTCCAGATAAGGGTCAATTCCGTAATGGAATCCAATGGTTTTTATTTGCTTTTATATACATAGTTATATTTAGATTGCGATAAATCTGTATTAGATTAAACAATAAAAGTCAGCAATAATTGTAAATAACTAATTAATTAATTAATTAATTTACTAAAATGCAGACTATTTCGGAATATTCCAGAATGTACAATCGAAACTCACATCTCTAGCTATTACTCCAAGTAATTGAGAAATAATGAATAAATATATATAGAGAGAGAAAGAGAGTATCGATTATAAAAACGGTACTTGAGTATGTTTATATTTTCTAAAAAAGGATCCTGAGCTTCTATAGGCTGTGAAAACGATACTCAGCATAAGACCAAGTTACGTACTCTTTAGGATACCCCAAACATGTTCATCTAAAAATAGCCATGCTATGGCACGGTAACATCATCATCATCAGCATCATTATCGTCGTCGGCGCCGACAGAATGGCTGGATTACGAACTGGGGCTAAGGCCATAACGGCACTGAACGCCCCAGATACTCGCACACATGTGCTATATATATATATTTTTATATATATAATTGTACATATGTATATGTGGGGGAATGAGTCACTTTGGTTTTTTTTTACTAACCCCCCCTCCTGTATGCGATGCTTAATGTGTATTGGTTCCCTGGCCGAACCGCGTACCTCGCACTCCGCACCATATGCGCATATTTAAAAACTGCAAAATATTTTCATGTCAATTTATTTATGTTATTTTTTTTTCGTTTCTCATTTTTACACTTGATTATTTTTGGCTAGCAAACTAATTGCAGATTTCTCAAATACATATACACATACACATGCAGATATATATCTACATTTGTTGGTTTCTGCCATGCAACCCTGCTTTTAACGGTATCCCATGCTTGCATTCAGGAATATGTAGAAGAACAAACAAAAATACGTATTTCTGCACACAATATGATGTGGCGTAACGGAATTATACCTTACAGCTGCACGCACACACACACACACACACAGACCGACTATTATGCAGACATGTGAATATATAATTAAAATATTTACTAAGTAAACAGACAAAGTGAAGGCGTCGGTTTAAGATTGAAGCAAAACAAAAAATACATGCATACAAATGTGCTGAAAGAGCACAAAAAGATGTACACGCTATGTACAAACAAATGTACATTTATACATACTTATGTACTTCTACACAACTAAAGAGAGCAAAATGACGTCGACGCTGCGTTGACGTTGCCGTCGCGGTTGCGCCTCGCTGGCCTTTCAATCTATCAGTCTTGCTTGTGGCTGCGAGGCGGCGATGCGTGGGCTCCACTTGAGGCGAATTCGAAAAGTCTATCGCCTTAGCTTAGGTTTGACTCTGGTCTAGAACAGCTAATGATGACATAATCGTAGCGATTCCTTGGCTTCATTGCATATGCATGCTCAATAATAAAGCCAACGCTAACGTTAGCATTACCATTAGCGTTAACGGTAACGTTAGCGTTAACGTTAACTCAAGAAAACTTTCTAAGCAAAGTTTCGGATTGCGTGCGGTTGGCTCAGAACAAAACTTTCGCACAAAAAGCTGCGTAAAAAGTTTTGTCCAACTGAAAATGAACCGAAATTGCTTTTATTTTTGTGTTCGAGGCCTATCAATGTTTCACATTGGGTGACCCTGCAACCGAATTCGCTATTGGGTGCTGGGTGGTGTGGTGAACAATTTAGGGTAGGTAGGATAGGATAGGATAGGGGAGGGAAAATTAAGCCATGACTCATTTGGTATCGAATATTAGTCAGCGTTTGCATATTAGCTATAAAGGCAAACCCTCAAAGGGCCCACAGCGGGACATCTGCCGCTGGTTGTGTAGTGAATGAGTAAAATCAATTGTTTGTTGTTGGGCGTTTAAAAATAAATGATCACGTCATTGGCATCTGGGTTCGACATACACATATACAATAGACAACTAATTGATTTTTCTAAAATACTCCATACTCTTTGAAATTGTATTATTCCTCTATGTAGACACTGTACATTGTATGTATAAATATATTTAAAATGATCAAGTGCTATTTAGATTATTCAAATTCCAGATACAAAACGTATTCTTTGTACGTACATAAATGTGATCGATCGATTGATCGGCTTTAACTAATACAATGGTTGGGTCGCAAAATAAAAATACTTTGGCTCAAGATCTATAATTCTAGTTTTCAATTTATTATATTTTAATTCCATAATGCGTATTTGAATCAGAAGATATGGAATTATCTTTAAAAGTATCAATAATAAACCAGTTGATCTAATTCCCGAGTCCCACTGTCTTTGAATAAATTGACATTGTTCTCGATGCTCGATGATTTGGCTTTGTGCACAATTCCAGGGTAATTTAAAGCGCCCCCGATCCAATTTGCAGCTCAATGGGCGATCTGCCAATTGTGAACAACATTTATTAGTTGCATGTATTCTACTCGGGTATTGTGCTCGACAGAGAGAGAGAGAGAAAGAGAGAGAGATAGAATAAGAAATAGAGATAGAGAGAGAGGTTGGGTTCGGGGTTGAGTTGGGGATCAGCGGGATTGTTTATGCAAATAACTTGTTCGTACATGCTACAAACATTCAAAACTTGTCCCGACCGCATCTATATACATACCTATATATGTACATTCATATGTATCTTTTTACTTGCACCCGGCACTTTGACTTGGAATTGAAGCGTTGACCGTTTATGGATAGAGATTAAACATCGAATTTGTGGTTAATCATCGTGGCATATCATAATTTCGTTATTTTGATTTATTCTGATATGATAGAAAACCATAAGTAAACAATATCAGTAATTGAATACAATTTTTAAATAACCATATGAATTACATGTACATACATATTTCGCTACAGATGTATATATGTATTTGTGCATATTGGAATATTTCTGATAATTTATGTGCTGCCAATTTTGCTTAGCCGTGATGCAACTGATGATGCTGTCGATAATAAGTAATCGCCAGATGATATCATGCTAATTTTTAGCACAAGCATTTCGTAAGCTGTTTGCGGCCTGTGCGAGATTCGATGACACTTGTAATCGCTGTTGATCGATGATCGATGATCAGCTTCAGTGCCGTGCTGTCTGCCTACCGATTAGCTTTTGTTTAGTTGCAACTAAACTCAACGACACTTGATATGCGTTGTTGTTTTTGTTTTGCTTGTTTCATTTCGTGTATTTTGTTGTATTGTTTTTCTTTTTCTTTCCTGCAGAGCTTTTCCATAACAATAACGAATAACGCAAAATAATGCATGACATCATCAGAAGCGGCGGCAACAGAGCGAGAGAGATTCGAACTTGAGCGTATGCCGTCGTCAAATCTATATACAGATATATATATGTGTGTGTGCTGAAGAGAGTCGATATATATGTGTATGTGTGCGTGTACGTGTGTGTCTGTCTGTTTGCTTCTGTGTTGTGTTTTTTGGCTAGCCATAAGCAATTTAGCGCCAACACGCTACTGCTGTGTTCCGGCAGGTGCTTTGACTTCCTATACTCTATGACTACTACTGTAGCTCCCCTATGGCCAATAAGCCAAAGTTAGAATTAACGGTTTCCACTATTAGTCACACACGAGCGTACGTAGGTAGGGCAGCCATGTGTTTGTGTGCATGTGCATGTGTGGGTTGCATTTAAAAGCAGTTTAGTTGCTGCACGGTTGTCGGCAGCAAGGTCGGCTTCGGGCACGTTTACAGTTGCCAGTCGATGGCACGCTTATCAGCTTGTCAGATTATAGGTGTATGTGTGGTTATGCGTATGCATGTCTGTATTTGTGTGGAGCAGCGTGCGTGGTCAAAGATCTCAGACGGCAAGTACGGTTTATTGTTCTGCGTTACTCAATTTCATTTTCGGTTTTCTGTTTCTGTGTAAGCTTTTATGAGTGCGTTTGCGTGTGTGTCGGTGTGTATGTGTCTTGGTGTGTGTGTTTGTATATGTGTATAATAGCTTTTAGCACCTAAACTATTTAAGTTGATAAACAAATTAAAAATAATCCAATCGACTGTTAACCAAATGCTTTATCTTATAAATATGTATATACATATATTTATATATATATACAATATCTTTCTCTATTTCTTTCTTCCCTTACAATAATTACATGCTGCTTTGGAAATAAAAACAACTGCAATTAAAATACATACAAAAACATCTCTTTAACTGATTTATAATATTTTCCTCTTGAAAAGCTCTACTAAAAAAACTACAACTACAACCAGGTACTCTGTCAAATATGATATATAATTTCACTATTTTTTTATTTCTTAAAAATATGTTTTATGTAAAATTTTCAGTTGGTTTATTTGTTTAGTTGTTGCTAATAATGCTACTTTCTGAAATACTGACTGATTTGTTCATAATAACCACACATCCATTTGTATGTATGTAAGTTTTGGTAAATACTATATTTTTTAAGTTTTTCTAGAAGTACACACATACACAATAAATAAATAAGTACACTCTGTATATGCACTGTATTTTGAATGACAGATTCGTGTGTTGTGACTTAACCAAAAGCTTAACAAATTCTTTTTAAAAAACACACACACAAATACATACATGTACAGAAAGTATAGTTGCACAAAATCATATGCGGAATATTTGGCAGGTGTTTTAACATTATCATTATTGTTCAACAGCTTTGTTAAAACAGCTTTGAGAGTTCAATTCACTTGAAAGTTGCCAGATTTCGTTTCGTTACACTAAAAAACTTTTCCAGTGCGAATATGTGATAATTTCCTAGGCACATACAAATGTATTTTTCTAGTTATAGAAAATGACTCAAACAGATATTTGGAAATGTCTGGCTGGTTGGCCAGGTTGGCGCCTGAAAATCTTGGCACCTATGCCAAATGCTTGTGCTCATTGGGTCTAAGCAGAACAGCAACTGAAATAACTTAAATCACAGAAAACATTAGATTTAAGTAATTTACGAGTTGCCGAAGATTAAATACCCTTGCGCACATCATAGAAAATGAACACGATAATCCTTCTCCTAAGAAGGAGGCTTTTTCTAGCAACTGAAACTATAAATGATTAGAATATATATACGCAAATAAAATGATTTCTATAGCCTACAATTGCATTAAGGTCAAATCCTATCTGAAAGAAACTCATTTGCATACACATATATATGTATATATACAAGCATACAAATGTAGATAGATTCCACACTCTAAAAGGATCTTTGAAATGCAATTGAAATATGCTCATGCTATACATATGTATACATATGTATGTACATCTACATTCCTACATATATGTATATATACCCTATGTGCTCCTCACCCCCCCCCCCCCCCCCATTTCGCTGTCTTTTTTTTTTTTGTTGAGCTGCACAGCTGCCAGCTGTCATTATAAATTATAAATAAACGCTGCTCCAGGGCGGAAATCCCTGATCGTATTTAGAAATAAGTACGTGGTAAGGTTAGGACATGTTGCTGCAACTGCAACAAGCAGAGCTCAGGCTTAGCTACGATACTTCGATTTTCCATCAGTTGCATTTGAAGCGCGTTTGACAGCGGGTTTTACACTCACCAATTTACTAATATCAACTTGTATTGCGATTTGAATTTGGTCCACGTAATGGAGGCATTCACACGTACCTTTCATAAAACGTTTCGCACGAGCAACACGACAACAACATCAACAAGAACAACAAAAACTTCGACAAGGTGTACAATTTATGATTTTGTAGATATAAATACTGTACACAATTGTAATTAATTATGTGCCCCTAACTAATATTATGTATTCATATTTGGATTATTTCTTTTGCAGCTCAACGACAAACTCGGCACTGCCATCGCGAGTACCCAAGCAACAAAATTACGTGTCCGATATTAGCTCGCCCTTGATACAGGTACGTACGTCACTCTAAACATATTGTGCTGAAAGAGGGCCAAGCTAACTAATTGTTTATTCTTCACTTCATGCATTGCTACATCTGCAGGATGAGGGTGATAGCAAAGTGCTGAAGCTGCGCTTCGATGTCAGTCAATATGCGCCCGAGGAGATTGTTGTCAAAACTGTCGATCAGAAGCTGCTGGTAAATATTTATAAGTCTATGGACATATATTGACGTGTATAGCTTATATATTCAATCATCTTTTCAGGTGCATGCCAAGCACGAGGAGAAGTCAGACACAAAGAGCGTGTACAGGGAATACAATCGTGAATTTCTGCTGCCGAAGGGCGTAAATCCCGAGTCGATACGCTCGTCCCTCAGCAAGGATGGTGTCCTAACCGTGGACGCGCCATTGCCCGCCCTTACTGCTGGCGAAACTCTGATTCCCATTGCGCACAAGTGAGGTGGAACAACAACTGGTTGCGGTAGCATCTTTCATCCCCCATGTTGAGGCCAGCTATCCAAATATCCCGAGCGCCGTCAGCGTATTTCTAGCACCTACTAAAATCGCAACAGATGATTAATCCCTCAGAACTTTTGGGGACCCCACAGATCAGAATTCAACAATTGGCCGCCTATATGATTAAAATTTTTTTGTTTTTGCATTAAAAGCTAAATATTATAATACTGACTTACTTCTCATACTTAACTGTAATAACTTAAGTGTAATGCAAATTATTATTAAATTTGATTAATTTAATTGATATTTATAATTCTCGCAATTAAATGTTATTATTTTCTTGTCATAGTCGCCAAACGCATTTGTTTTTATACCCGCCTCCTTAGAGGATAATATAATAAAGTAACTCATTAAAGATGAGATCAGATAACACTAAAACCATATATATACTTGCAGATATATACTATATATTGTTGCTTATTACTAGCCGTTGTTGTATCTGATACGTGTCAATCATTCCATTTTCTCCAGCAAGGTTTTATAATATCTACATATGTATAGCCGGCCTGCAGTGCTTTTTGGATCTTTCATAGAGTTGTGAGAGATCTAAGATATATGATATAATATAATATGGCTCTCCAACTAGTCTGCAGTAGATGTTCATATATAGTTCGATGTTCAGTTTCGCAGATAGCATGCTTAGAGGTGAGTAGAAGAGCATGCTGGCCCGCTCTAAATTGTGTCTCTGTATCAAATACATACAGTGTCTCACACTTCATTTCAACCAACGTCAATGAAAAAACGTAATTGCCTCCCATAAGCTAATTATTTATTATTTTTCCGAAATTCCAAAGACCGATGGTAGGTACATATATTAACCACCAAAATTAATATATGACCCCAATAAACTGGGGTTTCCCCACCTGCTAGGTTGGATTATAAAAATGTTGCCTACTTTTAGGTGCAGTTTTCATTTGGACCAGGTACATTGTGGACACCTGGGTGCCATAAAACCCGGATTTTTTACCTAAAGTTGAGTATTTTCGGTATAAATAGACCAATCCTTCATAGACAGTTTAGTTTTATCCTGCATCTCGGGTGCAATAAGCCAACAAGGACTATGGACAAACAGACTACAATTGCACAACGGAAACTCATCCTGGAACACTTTCAAATCGGATATAACATCATTCGGTGCTTCGTCGAAGCAATCGGATTGGGGGCAAGGGCAGAATGGCACTAAACAAGATTTTCACCGAATAGGAGGAGCGGAGGAAAATAAGGGGAAATCCCAAGCTATCGGCTCCAAAACTGACTCAACAGGTGCAGGATAAAATGGGGAAAAAGTGCTGTGCGCAAACTTGACTTTAATACCCGAGTACCACGGAAGAAGCCCTTTATAAGCGTGAAAAATATAGGGACTAGGATGACGTTCGCCAAAAACTACTTGGACAAGGATTTGGAGATCTGGAACACAGTCATATTTGCGGATGAGGCCAAATTCAACATTTTTCACTCAGACGGACGGAATTATGTGTGGCGACAGTCCAATACTGACCTGAATCCCAAACACGTAAAGGCAACAGTCAAGCAAGGTGGAGGATGTGACATGGCATGGGTATGTATCTCGTCAGCCGGATTCGGGAATTTTGTGATTTTTGAAACAACAATGGACAAGAATGTGTACTTCAACATACTAAAGGAAAATTTACTCCAAAGTGCCGAGAAGATAGGAATCCGATGTACTTTTCGGTTCAACCAGGACAACGATCCCAAGCATAAGGCCAATATAGTACAGTCTTGGCTCATCAGGAACTGCCCCCACATGATAATTCTACCGGCCCAGATTTAAATGTTATTGAGAATTTGTGGGCTCTGCTAGAAAATAACATCCGGAAACATAGCATATCCAGTAAAGACCTCAAAACTACTCTGCGGGATGAGTGGAGCAGAAGCAGCCCAGAAGCTACCAGGAAGCTGGTTTCTTCGATGAATATTAGGTTAAGGGAAGTTGTTAAGGCTAAAGGGTATCATGCTAAGTATTAACATCCTTATTTAAGTTTTTATACGGAAAATATATTACTTTTTTAAGACTGCTCGAAATAAGCAGTAAACAAAAAATAGGGTACTTTTTTACATAATCCTACCTAGCAGCGGGGAAAACCCAGTGTATTGGGGTCTTATATTAATTTTGGTGGTTAATATATGTACCTACCATCGGACTTTGAAATTTCTGACAAATAATGAATAATTAGCTTATGGCAGGCAATTACGTTTTTTCTTTGACATTGGTTGAAATGAAGTGTGAGACACTGTACATATACACATGCTGGCTTTGATGTATGAACGTACATACATACGTATGCTTAGGCGTGTACGTCATGATGTTTATTACAGTCGTTCAATTAATATAGGTTCAATTTATATTTCATCTTAATAACATTTGTTAATGTAGCCAAACTTAAAAAATGCAACAGGAGCCAAAGTCCGAGCCCGCGCATATGCGCACGGATGTGGGCGTGGCCGAGCATGTGAATCCGGACACGATGTCCACAGCGCTCCTGATTGAGGATCCCCGCTACCGCATTCGACCCATGCAACAGATCATTTCCGCATTGATTGGCGGCCTAATCACAACCTTTGTAGGTGAGTAGTTTGAAATGAGAGGAGCAGGCAGGTGTTCCGTTCATATTGATTGAAGCAAATTGTTTGGATATCCAGTCACGCCCCTGGAAGTGGTGAAGACACGCGTCCAGACGCAATCGAAGAACCAGATGCGAAAGCCCCCAGTTGTATCCAAGCTGTGCTATGTCTTCCATAACGGTCTCATGACGCACATCTGCAAGCCAAATGCCAGCGATTGCTTGGTCAAAAAAGCCGCCGATGCAACCAATTTGCGTCCACTGCGCGGCACCATGGTGAGTACAAGGTGTAAGATCCTCGATCTGCTGGTTGGCAGTAGAACGTATTTGGAAACAGAGTGATAGCACAAAGAGCAGCCAGCAGCAACCTACTAACAGATCTAGTTTCTTGCAGGATGAATTTTTAAAAATAATTTGCTACAAGGGTGTTTCCGGCCTCTGGTCCGGATTAAGTCCGACGCTCGTTTCGGCGCTGCCGTCAACAATCATATACTTCGTGACCTATGAGTATCTGAAACATTCGTTTGCCAATCTCTATAATATATGGCAGACGGGTTCACGTTTGGTCGAAGACGGCGATATCAAGAAGCAGGTGAAATCAGCGTCGGAGATGAGACTGACGCTACCATATGTGGTGCCAATGGCATCGGGGATGTGTGCACGTACGGTCGTTGTGACGGCCATAACACCACTGGAAATGGTGCGCATCAAGATGCAGTCGGGCCTCGTAACGTACACGGAGCTGTGGATTGTGCTGCGTACGCTAATCAGGACGCAGGGCGTTTTAGGATTGTGGCGTGGATGGCCGCCGACTGTGATGCGAGATGCACCCTTCTCGGGCACCTACTGGGCCGCCTACGAGTACATTAAGCGTGCCTGCAACGTATCAGAGCCATCGCTTTGGTTCAGCTTTGTCACGGGCGCAGCATCTGGTGCGGTGGGTGTTAATATCATCATCTTTGTCGTCGAACATAATCATATGCTCCTTATCTGTCAAATGAATTGGACACATTTTAGTTGGCCACATTGGTAACAATGCCGTTCGATTTGATTACCACGCACACACAAATTGAGCTGGGACAGGATATCCTATACACGGACTCGTCGGGCGGTGCAGCTGGCAAAGTTGGCACCGCAAACAAGGCCGCAAGTGCAACGGCACCCGTCAAACAGTCGGTGTTGTCGCGCCTCCGTTCATTATATCGACAGCAGGGCATACGAAGCCTCTACGTCGGCATTATTCCACGGCTGCTGCGTGTGATGCCCGCCTGTGCCATTATGATATCGGCATTTGAGTACAGCAAAGCGTACTTCTTTAGGTACAATCTAGATCTCCAGGAGACCGGTATGTAATCGTTGCAAATATCAAAGGCTGCTTTGTGCATTTAACAGCACTAATTTAGCGCCGCATTTGAATGTAAACGGCGACAGTTGTTGCACCCCCTATCGAAAAGTAAATACTTATTACTTAAAAGTATCGATGCCATTCATGACTGCTTTGCTACAAATATAGAAATATATGGCAAACAGCTGTTGCAACTGCAGGCCGGCTCGTACATCAGCTGGTCAATTATCGATAAGTTTGACCGCACTTCACAACACGCACGCACACTGACAACCGTTGATAAATGTTATAGGGAAAACTATATTTTGTATTTATCTGGAGCTTATAACGTTCGCATTTGTACGTCCTTAATTTAATGACAACAACAACCAAACAGCGCGAACAATAATTAACAATAAAATTTAGGTTGCCGACGTGTCTCTTAACGCGCCAAGCCAAGTGAAGCATGCCGGAGTCAAACACAAAACCCAATCCAGCAATAACAAAGGGCAGCTGTGGGTCAGCAGCTTTCCGCACAGAACCGAAGTTCACGATGACAGACCCCAGATTTCGAATTCGACCAATGCAGCAAGTTGTGTCTGCCTGTACCGGTGCTATGATCACCGCCTGCTTCAGTAAGTGACAAAACAGAGCGTTGCTTTATATATACCCTCTACTAAATGCACGTGTACAGTAGTCGCTCCGAATGCTGGAAGTTTTTGTTTTTTTTATTTTTAATTTCAATTATCCATAAATTTGATTAATAGTTTGCAATGCTTCTAAGATTCCTAGAGTTTGGATCTAAAATCTGTTGAACATTTCATCACATTGTACTATAAAATTTTCAATATTGCGAATTGTTATAGCGAATAGCCGCTGTATATCACTAGTATACAGTTATTTCACCACATTATGTGCTGTTTACAGTGACGCCATTGGATGTTATTAAGACCCGTTTACAGGCGCAACAGTCGGCGTTGCTGTCCAATAAGTGCTTTCTCTATTGCAATGGCCTCATGGATCACATATGTCCATGTGGCCCGACTACGCCCACGCCTACTTCAGCTTCCAGTCATGCATTTACCAAGCTAGCGCCAGCATCATCCACCCATTTTACGGGCACAATTGTGAGTATATCTCGTGGACAATATGCCAAGATTTATAATTTGAATGTCAGTTTCATTCTTTCCTGTGCAGGATGCATTCATTAAGATTAGCCGCGCTGAGGGCATTGGCACACTGTGGTCCGGTCTGAGTCCGACGCTCATCTCTGCCTTGCCCTCGACCATTATATACTTTGTGGCATACGAACAGTTTAAGGCACGATTCGTCGATCTGCACTACAAATATGTGGCGCCCGGTCAAATATCATCCTATAAAAGGGACATTCCAATGCTGGTGCCGATGCTTGCTGGCGTCACTGCCCGCATCTTGGCCGTTACCTTTGTTAGCCCCATTGAACTGATACGCACCAAAATGCAATCGCAAAGGATGACCAATGCCGAGATGCTGGGCTCCATCCGGCAAGTAATGCAGTCGCAAGGCGTCTTGGGCCTCTGGCGCGGTCTGCCACCAACAATACTGCGCGATGTGCCCTTCTCGGGCATCTATTGGACCTGCTATGAGTACCTGAAAAGCAGCTTCCAAGTCGTCGAGCCCACGTTTGCCTTTAGCTTTGTGGCGGGCGCTATTTCAGGCTCTGTAAGTTGCTACAAATAATTATTATACTCTTGCCGCGCGGTACGGAATGTACAATTTTGCAATTTTAGAATAGTTGTTTATGTAAATGTAATCTTTGCCTTTGATGTTCGTGTTTCTTGCCGCACTTAGTCTTAATCACATTCATCTTGTTATTCCTTCAGGTTGCTGCAAGCATTACGACACCATTTGATGTCATTAAGACGCATGAGCAAATCGAGTTCGGTGAGAAATTCATATTTGCAGGTAGGCCTCTTGCTACCACTAATATACCGCTCGTTGGCAACTCCACTGATGCTTCGGTTTGCCTTACGCTAGATAATCCGCCAAAGAGTGTGCCGACCAAATCAGTTTTGGATCGCTTGGCAAGCATTTATCGCATAAATGGACTCCGTGGCATATTCTCAGGACTGGGACCGCGTCTGTTTAAGGTGGCGCCAGCCTGTGCGATCATGATTTCGACTTTCGAATATAGCAAAGCGTTTTTTTACCACTACAACGTGGACCAACACAATCAATCGTTGCTGGCCAGCAACAATGCGACCAGGTCAAATGTGGTTGCAGTCTACACGACGAGTGGAAAGGATTAGGACGAACTGGAAATGGCTCTGGTCAATTGCCACGGGCCTGTAAATATGTAAATTATGACTAAACTTTAATGCAAAATTGCTGGTATGGTGCACATTAAGCAGTTTGAGTTTTAGAACACGTAAAATTGATAAGTGAAATAAAATTGTTTTAATTTGAAATACTACGGCATTGGAATATTTTTCCGCCGTTTCGATAGCTTTAAGTGCAACTCTTTGATTAACATCGATAGTCGAGCATATGTTTGCTCCCATTATCGATAACGCTGGAAACACGTGTCGGCCTATTGTTTGTTGTTTTACATTGCGTTATAAATAACTACATAAAATGGACGAGCCACAACTAATTGAAATTGATGGAGACATACCAGAAACATCATTCGATGTTGCAGCAGAGTTGAAAAGAGATGAACAGAAAACTCCTAAACAATCTACACAAAACAAGTCCAAAGCTGAAAAGGTGCTTAAGCCCGAGGCAAGTATTCCTCGCGGCCAACCAAAATCCAATCGGCCATGGAAGACGCCCAAACAAAAGTGAGTCGAATTCCTACCTATACTTGGATGGTCATGTTCATAAAAATTTAAAAAAACACCCACAACTTATTTCCAGATTCAGTCAAATCAAGAAGACAATAAACCGGCTGACGTTTGGAAAGAAAATGGAGCTGCGGAATGAAATGCGTTACATTAAGGAGAAGTCCAAGGAGATCAAGGAGCAGCGCAAAGAAGCTGCCGTCCAGCGTCACCAGCGTAGCGTGGAAAACGCCGAACGTCGCCTTGCCAATGAACGTCGCTCCGAAGTTGTGCAAGTGATTAAGAATCCGGCCAGGCTGAAGCGCATGAAAAAGAAGCAGATGCGCATGATCGAGAAACGTGATTTGAGCCAAGTTAAAGTTGTATAAGTTAACTATTTACTCTAGTTTACACTTACGTTTTTTTCCCCCTTTTAAATATATCCAGTTTTGTAATGCAATTCATCAGCACTGTTTTATATGGTAGGGAGTAATGTGAAAAATGCATGATGTAACAGTATTCCTCTTGTTTAATGTAGTTAATGTAAAGTATGTACGTATAAACATTTATAGTTAAGTACTAGCCTAGTTTAACAAATTAATATAATATTCCAAGTTGACAGCATAACCCTCCACTTGCCAGCCGCCGCTGTCAAGTCGAAATTGTGCCAAAATCTGTTTGCGTTGTTCGTTCAAAGTGTGACTCTGCTCGGCTTTTGGTGTGGTGGAAGTGGCATTCTGCATTTTGGCTTTAATGCGAGCACGCAACTTTAGGTCCAAGTGATGTGACACCGTTTGCAATTGCGGCTGTTCGGTCTTCGCCTCTTGTAGACCGGTATGCGGTGTTGGACAGTGGAGCAAAGATTTAATGAAGTCGCAAATCGAATGAGAAGCTGCATTATAGTCGGAATTCGTTAATGTTAAGTTATTGTATTCCCAGGCCTCACTGCTGGGCTCCTCGAGTCGGTTATGCATTTGACGGATAACAGCTTCGGGCACAATGACGTCTGATCCGCGCTTCCTATTGGCCAGCAGGCAAACAGCTAAGGGGGTCGCCACATGAATTTGAGCAAAAATGCAATTTTGAGCGCGGCACTGCTGATATAGCTTATAGCGCATACTGCGATAATAATGATTATCATCGCAAACAACCAAATAATTATCGCTCTCCATTGCGGACATTGCTCGCCGTACTTTTGCTGGGAGACCAAGAAGCAGTGGATCATTATGCCTGGTTCGAATTGTTTGGATAACTTGGGTTAACAATTGGGAGATAGTGTCGCGTTGCATTTTATATTCATTGTCATTAAGGAAGTAGTCATCATAGCACACGTGGAAAACGTTCCAGCTGCCCAGGTCTGCCTGCTGCTGCAGTATCCAGTTGCTCAGACATGTTTTGCCGGCGCCAGGCAGGCCTATTAACGCAAGCAGACAAATGCGCGACATCTATAGCTATCAATGTTTGTATTTGTGTGTGAGGGTGTGTGTTTGTTTAACTATCTAGTATTGAAAATAGGAGCAATGGCATGACATTCCAATCCTGCTGCTACATGACCAAATTGTCCGGCGTATTGCTGCTGTTGTTGGCGGGCGTTAGAACCGCGCTAGTGCCAGCGGCTTCCTTTTCTTTAAGCTGCTCTTTAATGCGTTCCTCCTGCTGGTGCTGCTCTAATTTTTTGGCATTCTCTTCCACTTCTTCCATGCGTTTGACGTTAATTTTGGTTTGCACATCGACGTAGGCTTTCATCATATTTTGATTAAAGCGCGCAAATTTGGTCACGCATCTGTCCACGCAGGTGTTCTACACATAATAAGTATTATACTACGATACTATAATATTGTAGGCAAATAGTCGCATTTGGCTTACCTCCTGTTCAAAGAGCTCGCGCTGACTGAGATTATCAACGCAGCGATTGAAGCACAATTCCGTCACTTTGTTGTATAATGTGAGAAAATCCTTCAACTGCAAGGCGAATGTTTATGAATTAAAAGTGTCGAAGTTGCACTTAACATGCATACATTACGCAATTCTGACTCCATTTGAATAGCCTGCAAGAAAAAATAACTGATTTGGAATCGATCACAAATATAAATTTATAGTGCCTTTTGTATTAAAGGCCGTAGGCAGCAAACAGCTGTCTTGCTTTTGCCTTATGACAAGTGTAGTCCTATCGATTGAGAACATCGCACACATCGCCAACATATCGATTATGTTTCATGACAGTATAAGATTTCGATATTGCTTGTGAGGGAAATAGTATTTTTAATTTAATTTAATTTATATATAAAATAATATTGAAAACATTTTTCGCGCAGTAATTACATTGCTCTCAACTCTGCAAATGTTTTGATATATGCGCACTTTTCTTTTAGCTTTTTTAATGCTATCGATAAAATTAGGAGAGCATTTTTTGCCGGCAAACGCAATGCACTTGTAATTTATAGAACGTGCAATGTAAATACATATGACGTACGCATGCATCAAACATCACAAACATACATACATATGTGTAAGAAGCGTGTAGTTATGTAGAAAATCAGGTTAGCCAGCCCCACGTGCAAGCATTTCGTTCATCTCTAATGTGTACCTGTAGGACTGGATTCTAACGACAATCAACGTGTTTACAATAAGTTTTTATTTTTATCGAGTGCTTACGCACATGTACGTTGTATTCTATATGCTGCCCAAGCCAAAGAAATACTTGAGCTGTCTGCGGCAATATTTCGGCTTAGAATCTTTTAAGCCACTGCAATGGCAGATAATACGCGCTCTACTAATGGAAAACCGTGGCGATGTTTGCACTGTTATAGCCACTGGATATGGCAAGTCGTTGATCTATCAGTTTCCCGCCTTCTACCTGAATAAAGTGGTCTTCGTCATATCGCCACTAATTGCGCTAATGGAGGATCAGGTGAATGCCCTGAATTTCAAATCGAAATCTGGTGACTGCGCCTGTTTGCTGGGCACAGCACAGGAGGATCGCTCCATTAAGGAACGGATTTTGGGGCTACACTTTAAATTGGTGTACGCGACGCCGGAGTACATAACACGTGGCAATGGCCTCAAGCTGCTACAGGATTTGGGTCGCAATTTGGCGCTGATTGCCATTGATGAGGCGCACTGCATCTCCAAATGGGGTCACGAGTTCCGTCCAGCTTATCGTCGGCTCAGCGAGGTGCGGTCGGCTGTACCGCAAGTGCGCTTTCTGGCGCTAACCGGCACCGCAACAAGGCGTGTGCGCGAAGATATTTGCCAGCAGCTTCACATGCGTAACCCGCTAATCCTCTGCAGCGGCCTGGATCGACCCAATCTGGAGTTGACGGTGCGTGCGAAGGGTTCGGTTATTTGGTCGGACCTGCAGCCTTACCTGAGCTGGGCGGCCGAGGCGGCCGGTTCGGTTATTATCTACAACAACACCATACGAGAAACGGAGCACATGGCCCAAGAGATAAGCAGGCATGGCATGCGCTGTCACAGCTATCACAGCAAGTTGCCGTTGGAACTGAAGCGCCGCAATCACCAGCAATTCGTCAGCGATGAGGTGCGCCTCATAGCGGCAACAACGGCCTTCGGCCTGGGCATCAACAAGCCCAACGTCCGCGTGGTGGTGCACTATGGTGCGCCGAGTGACATGGAGCGCTACTACCAGGAGATTGGTCGCGCCGGCCGCGACAATCTGCATGCCAAGTGTGTGCTTTTCTATAGCGACGCAGATGCTGCAATTAATCAACGGTTGCAGCACAGTCAACCACTGACAGCCCAACGTAGCGAGGAGCTGCAGCAGCTGGCCAGAGTCATGTTGGAGTACACACAGAGCAACCAGTGCCGGCGGCAGTTCATACTCAGGTACTTTGATGATCACACTGCTGCTCGCAGCCAGCCGCGTCGCAATTGCTGCGACAACTGCCGTAAGGCGCAACACTTGAAATCTGCACCCATAGAGCAGCTGGATGTCAGCAGTGAATCACGTCTGCTACTTGCCATGCTTAGGGACATGAATGGCAGCCTTGGTCTTGGCAAACTAATACTTGGGTTGCGCGGCTCGCGCAGCAAAAGCCTAAGCATCGGGTGTCGGACCCACGAGAACTTTGGCAAGGGCGCCCATCGATCCATAGCCTGGTTTAAGGTACTCGCTGAGCATCTGAAGGCCACGGGTTACATAAAGAATGAGTATCTGAAGAATGTAAAGTGTGCCTTTGGCTTTCTCATGCCGCAGGTTACGCTTATGGGTTGCCGCTGGCTGGACAACGAGCCGACTGAAGCCAAGAAGATAATCATTGAACCAGCACCCCGTGTGGCACAGCTGCTAAAGCAGCGCAAACGTTTTCGTGAAAAGGAAAAGCTACCAAATGAGTCACTTGTCTGGGGCTCGGACTTCGATCTAACTGAATTGGATGACGTTGAGAAGCAGCAGGAAACGCTCGCGAACAATGAATCTGTCTGGGGACCTGATATCGACATTGATTTCCAGCGAGTCGACGAAGAAGTAGCCAAGTCCATTAAGAATCAAACAGCGGAGCAGCAAGAAGTCAAATCCACCGATCTCGAACTACTGCTCGCCGATTGCCACAAAATTTTGCATGAGGAGCAGGAGGAAAGCGCCATAACGCAAAAGGCCCGCAAGCGCGTCTGGCAGTACCTGGAGGGCAGCTACGAAAAGCGACCCCTAATACCAAAGTCTAAATCTAAGAAATGCATCTGAATACATTTTACATAAAATAGTTTTAATTTTGCTGTTCACTTTAGCTAATTGAATTATATTTGTACTTAAATAAAGAACAATGTACAAAATGTTCGAAGATAACTTATCGATCATTTTATTTTATTTATTTTTTTTTAGCCATTTTAAAAGTATAATTTAATCTATTTAGTTTATCCGGTTTGTACTATCAATTTTATGGTTCTCCCATAAAATAAGCTTAAGATGTTTGACTCATGTTCAAAAATGCTACAAATTCAATTCCTCCTGAAAGTATGCAAGGGTTTTATTGCTTTTAAAATTTCACCATTTAAGTTTGCTTGAAAAAAATATAAAAAATACTTCTTTCCATTTTAAAAAATATATTTGTCTCGCATCTTTGGAGCAATCCATTGTTCTTTCTAGATATAATTTGAAGCCTATTAAAAATATGTATGTCTTGATGTCTGTCTAAATATCTTATATTTAAATAAAAAAATATTACAAAATACATGATAATGAATATTTGCAAACTCTGTCCGCTTCGCCCCTTCGGGACACTTCTTCAGATGAATCTTTTCGATGCCATCATTCCCAATTTCAATTTCCCAAGTTCAACTCCACAACCGCCTTACGCCCTTCGACCATTGCATGAGGCACATTTAACTGATGGACAAGAAAGTGCAACAAGTAAGCAACAAATCATTTGGCGGCTTAGGCACGAAGACAAGCGTAGCCTATTCGAAGGCCAAAAGGTGTTTTGCGATATAAGATTTGTTTAACTATTACTTTAAATGTTCTTTTTTTATTGTGTGACTGCCGTGTTGAAGCCAAGCATTAACAGCGTCGACGGAATAATTAATTATTTCGTGAATAATAACTTTTCTAAGAAAATGATATGTTCTTCAAGTCTGTCATTCGAAAATCATGTTTACTTTAATTACCCTGATGGAAACAATTACATTCTCACTCATCATCACCATTCGGCTATATTATACTTTTCACTATACGATACGATATTCAAGAACAAACGAGGGCATATGATAGTTTGAAGTTACACAACCAGAAATGTGAGATTTTGATTATGTTATTGACGCTCAGACAACGGCATCCAAAGTTGATAAGCGCAAATTAATAGGGAGAGAAGAGGCGTGTCAAAAGCAAGCGGCAAGCCAAAAAACTGCCAGACCCAAGCATTGCTAGATAAAAAAGCACTATTAATACTTAATTAATTTAAGTTTTTCCTGTATATATTGATAGTCGCCTTAATGATGTTTCGTGACTAGCGTGAACTACTTTATGTGTAATGCCTTACAGATCATCTTAGTATATACCTGCCATATTTATCGAAGAGTATTAAATCTTCGGCATCCAAAAGATGACTCTACTTTCCAGTTTTTAATTTAATTCTACAAGAATTTTTGCCGTTACCTTCTAATAAAAACCACAAATACATATAAAAATATACATCTAGGTATTGGCAAACTCAGAAGTTTTTATACAGATATATGAATATGTATATCTTTTGTTGCAGTTTTTAAAAGACAGCTTAAGCTTAAACTTAATGACAAAAATGTAGTTTTCAAGTCTTGCAGAGTAAGATATTTAAATTGTATTCTTTTTATAGAATTTACCAAATAGACACGCAACGTCACGTTGTTACGATTGGTCTTGCTGTTGTGTCATATTGTTTTGTTTGCTTTTTTCTTTTTCTTTTGGTATTGTGACTAATTTAAAAAAAAAATTTAATTTATGTGTATAAGGCCGTAATATTGTTATTTAAATTAAAGCCAATTTGTTTCAAATCACGTTTCTTCAATTTCAAATTTAAATACATTGTGCTAACGGCACTTAGTTTTTCATCGGCATCGCAGTTCTTTATGACAGCTGTATTAATATCTGTATGCACATACATTTGTAGTAGCTGCTTGTAAATCCCCAACATTGCCACTTATCGTCATTTGCCTTGAAGCTAGACTTTTTCCCACAGTCTCTGGTTGATTACAGCTTATTTTGATGAAATCTAATCGAGCGCCCTGAGCGATGGGCAGCCAACAAACCGGTTCACTTATGCACTGCAACAAACCCCGGAAGTGGTTGAGGGGTTAGCTAGGCATTCTGCAGAAGAAAACACGTACCTACATACCAGGGCTGCAATAGAAAACGCTAACGACTTAGAATTGAATGAATATTTCAAGTATATAAAACGATGGGCGTTTTAAATTCAGACTTTCAACCCTGTTCGCTGCTCGGCGCCGACGTCAAGCTTGTCTACACAATTCATAAGACAATAGTTTGCGTTTGGTCTGAGTTCAGTATCCCGTTGACTGTCGCGATGCTGAGATTGTCAGGCAAGTGCACTCCAGGTCTTTTGCCTGTTGCAGTGCTGCTGGTAATGCAGCTTATCCCATTGGTGACAGCTACAACAACATTAGCACCATCGACACCGCAAGAACCATCACCATCAACCGACTATTGTGCACCAGCTCTATGCGAAATATTTAATGGCAGCCATTTACTGCAGCTGGCGCACACTGCCTGCGGAAATAATGGCAGCTTTGGTGCAAGCTGCGGTCCAGAACCGAAACTGCTCTATATGAGCGATCGTCGACGCCAGCTACTGCTGGACATGCACAATTTAGTGCGCAACAAGATTGCTGCTGGCGAGGTGCCTGGCTATAAAGCCGCCGTGCATATGCCGTTTTTGAGATGGGATGCAGAGCTGGAGCAGATGGCGGCGTTCCATGCCAAGCGTTGTCAGTTTGCACATGATCAGTGCCGGAATACGCCAAGATTTCAGATCAGTGGTCAGAATATTGGCTACTTTTGGATTGGTCGTGAATTTAAGTCTCATTCGCGACGCATGAAGTCCTTTGTGCTCCACTGGTTTCGCGAGTATAAGGATGCCAATCAAAGCTACATTGAAAGCTTTCAACGGCACCCAGAAGGGTAAGTGATTTTGCTTGCTCACATGTATAAAATCTAATGCAATTTACGTGCAGAAAAAAGATCGGACATTTCACTTTGCTAGTTGCGGATCGGGTGCGTCGGGTTGGCTGCGCTGCTGTAAAATTTCTTGAGCGAAGCACAAACAGATTCCAGTTTCTTTTGACTTGCAACTACGACTATAACAACATATTTGGCGATCCAGTTTATCAATCGGGACCAACAGCTTCTAAATGCGAATATCGCATTAGCAAAAAGTATCCAGCTTTGTGTGAATGGAAATCCGACGTGAATAACTCCGATGCCGAAGAAATTATCGAAGATAACAACACGCTGGATAACGATATACCAATCTGACATTTCTGCAGACTAGAAGCTATATTTATAATTCAAGTTCTTTGTGTATCGGCCAATATGCAACACATTTAAAATAATTTTCACTTTGATTTATGTATGTTCGCAATTGGTTTCAGACCAGAGATGCTTATTTTCACATTGCGCTTTTTTTTTAATATAATATAAACATTCTCAACAACAAAGCCAATCAGCAAAATAATTCATAAGCGAATACAATTTAGCTGTAACATTATTATAATACAATTTTAACCATTAAACAGTGCGTAAAAAAGTAACTTGTGTATGCCGATATTTAACTTTATATGGGGCAATATACGCTTTTAAATTATTGATCGGCCATATCTTTAGGATTCTCGAAGTCATAAGGCAAACCTCTTTCAGAAACCTAGGGCTACAAACTAGCTAAAGAACAGTTAAATATTTAATACATTGAAAGCAACTGATGACTGTGAAACACAATCACCAGCTAACCATATTTATTTCGTCATTACTACAAAACGAAAGCAACCTACGAAATATTTGTGACATGTCATTGACAAAAAGGGGGAAGGCAAATGTGAACGAACAGTGTTCAGATTTGTATTGCTGGGGGTAATTTAGTATTGATATAACGGACGCATCAGACTGTGTGAACTTCTTAGCCTTCATGGATTGCAATGATTTCTTGGATGCTACAGATTCACATCCATAGTGGAAGGGACCAAAAGTTGTTGTGGCATAGAATGGCTTCTGGCAAAGGACTCCACCATGGACATCAGCACCTGTCTCTTCCCCTAACATTGAATGCAGTTCAACAGACTAAGTTCATCCCATTCTATCGAAACATTTTATTCAACAATTTGTTACAGTTTTTTTCTTCAGTAAAGTATTAAAACTAATATGAATTATCCTAAAAGTATGATTACAAAAATTAGATTTTCTTGTTCCTACTTTAGATTGTAAATGAATTTCTTTTTCAGTGGGTCACTATTTATTTAATACTAAAATTCTAAATATATCACAATTTGACTTATTTTCGAGAATACAGTGTCCTTAGTTTTTGAAAGAAACTAAGATTAAACGCAATTTTTTAATATATTTATATTTTACTTTATTAAGTTAACTGAAATACGAACTCAATATGCTAAATTTTAAAGAATTGAAAATATACTATTTCGAAATTTAAAAAAAGTAAATCTCTTTTCATTTTTTAGAAGATGTTGAAAGGTGGCAAAGATCCCATAGTACCTTTTGTAGTCTCCGTTGTCGTTGACAGTGTGCTAGGACTTAAAGAGCTAGGCATTTTTGTGGTCGGCTCAGTTGTTTTCAAAGTTGTCGGTTCTGCAGTGCTAGGCTTGGCAGTTGTTGTACTAGGCACAGGTGGTTTCAAAGTTGTCGGTTGTGCAGTGCCTGGCTTGGCAGTTGTTGTACTCGGCTCTGTTGATTTCAAAGTTGTCGGATCTGCAGTGCTTGGCTTGGCAGTTGTTGAACTCGGCACGGTTGTTTTCAAAGTTGTCGGATCTGCAGTGCTTGGCTTGGCAGTTGTTGTACTCGGCACAGGTGGTTTCAAAGTTGTCGTTTGTGGAGTGCCTGGCTTGGCAGTTGTTGTACTCGACACAGGTGGTTTCAAAGATGTTGTTTGTACAGTGCCTGGCTTGGCAGTTGTTGAACTCGGCTCTGTTGTTTTCAAAGTTGTCGGTTCTGCAGTGCTAGGCTTGGCAGTTGTTGTACTAGGCACAGGTGGTTTCAAAGTTGTCGGTTGTGCAGTGCCTGGCTTGGCAGTTGTTGAACTCGGCTCAGTTGATTTCAAAGTTGTCGGATCTGCAGTGCTTGGCTTGGCAGTTGTTGAACTCGGCTCAGTTGTTTTCAAAGTTGTCGGTTCTGCAGTGCTAGGCTTGGCAGTTGTTGTACTAGGCACAGGTGGTTTCAAAGTTGTCGGTTGTGCAGTGCCTGGCTTGGCAGTTGTTGTACTCGGCTCAGTTGATTTCAAAGTTGTCGGATCTGCTGTGCTAGGCTTCGCAGTTGTTGTACTCGGCTCAGTTGTTTTCAAAGTTGTCGTTTGTGCAGTGCTTGGCTTGAAAGTTGTTGTACTCGGCTCAGTTTGTTGCAAAGTTGTCGGTTCTGCAGTGCTTGGCTTTTCGCTTGTTGTACTCGGTTCAGTTGTTTTCAAAGTTGTCGATTCAGCAGTGCCTGGCTTGGCAGTTGTTGTACTCGGCTCAGTTGTTTTCAAAGTTGTCGGATCTGCAGTGCTTGGCTTGGCAGTTGTTGTACTCGGCACAGGTGGTTTCAAAGTTGTCGTTTGTGGAGTGCCTGGCTTGGCAGTTGTTGTACTCGACACAGGTGGTTTCAAAGATGTCGTTTGTGCAGTGCCTGGCTGGGCAGTTGTTGTACTCGGTTCAGTTGTTTTCAAAGTTGTCGGTTCAGCAGTGCTTGGCTTGGCAGTTGTTGTACTCGGCTCAGTTGTTTTCAAAGTTGTCGGTTCTGCAGTGCTTGGCTTGGCAGTTGTTGTACTAGGCACAGGTGGTTTCAAAGTTGTCGGTTCTGCAGTGCTTGGCTTGGCAGTTGTTGTACTCGGCTCAATTGTTTTCAAAGTTGTCGGATCTGCAGTGCTTGGCTTGGCAGTTGTTGTACTAGGCACAGGTGGTTTCAAAGTTGTCGGTTGTGCAGTGCCTGGCTTGGCAGTTGTTGTACTCGGCTCAGTTGATTTCAAAGTTGTCGGATCTGCAGTGCCTGGCTTGGCAGTTGTTGAACTCGGCTCAGTTGTTTTCAAAGTTGTCGGTTCTGCAGTGCTAGGCTTGGCAGTTGTTGTACTAGGCACAGGTGGTTTCAAAGTTGTCGGTTGTGCAGTGCCTGGCTTGGCAGTTGTTGAACTCGGCTCAGTTGATTTCAAAGTTGTCGGATCTGCAGTGCTTGGCTTGGCAGTTGTTGAACTCGGCTCAGTTGTTTTCAAAGTTGTCGGTTCTGCAGTGCTAGGCTTGGCAGTTGTTGTACTAGGCACAGGTGGTTTCAAAGTTGTCGGTTGTGCAGTGCCTGGCTTGGCAGTTGTTGAACTCGGCTCAGTTAATTTCAAAGTTGTTGGATCTGCAGTGCTTGGCTTGGCAGTTGTTGAACTCGGCTCAGTTGTTTTCAAAGTTGTCGGTTCTGCAGTGCCTGGCTTGGCAGTTGTTGTACTAGGCACAGGTGGTTTCAAAGTTGTCGGTTGTGCAGTGCTTGGCTTTTCGCTTGTTGTACTCGGTTCAGTTGTTTTCAAAGTTGTCGATTCAGCAGTGCCTGGCTTGGCAGTTGTTGAACTCGGCTCAGTTGATTTCAAAGTTGTCGGATCTGCAGTGCTAGGCTTGGCAGTTGTTGAACTCGGCTCAGTTGTTTTCAAAGTTGTCGGTTCTGCAGTGCTAGGCTTGGCAGTTGTTGTACTAGGCACAGGTGGTTTCAAAGTTGTCGGTTGTGCAGTGCCTGGCTTGGCAGTTGTTGAACTCGGCTCAGTTGATTTCAAAGTTGTCGGATCTGCAGTGCTTGGCTTGGCAGTTGTTGAACTCGGCTCAGTTGTTTTCAAAGTTGTCGGTTCTGCAGTGCTAGGCTTGGCAGTTGTTGTACTCGACACAGGTGGTTTCAAAGATGTCGTTTGTGCAGTGCCTGGCTGGGCAGTTGTTGTACTCGGTTCAGTTGTTTTCAAAGTTGTCGGTTCAGCAGTGCTTGGCTTGGCAGTTGTTGAACTCGGCTCAGTTGTTTTCAAAGTTGTCGGTTCTGCAGTGCTTGGCTTGGCAGTTGTTGTACTAGGCACAGGTGGTTTCAAAGTTGTCGGTTGTGCAGTGTCTGGCTTGGCAGTTGTTGTACTCGGCTCAGTTGATTTCAAAGTTGTCGGATCTGCAGTGCTTGGCTTGGCAGTTGTTGTACTCGGCTCAGTTGTTTTCAAAGTTGTCGGTTCTGCAGTGCTTGGCTTGGCAGTTGTTGTACTAGGCACAGGTGGTTTCAAAGTTGTCGGTTCTGCAGTGCTTGGCTTGGCAGTTGTTGTACTCGGCTCAATTGTTTTCAAAGTTGTCGGATCTGCAGTGCTTGGCTTGGCAGTTGTTGAACTAGGCACAGGTGGTTTCAAAGTTGTCGGTTGTGCAGTGCCTGGCTTGGCAGTTGTTATACTCGGCTCAGTTGATTTCAAATTTGTCGGAACTGCAGTGCTTGGCTTGGCAGTTGTTGAACTCGGCTCAGTTGTTTTCAAAGTTGTCGGATCTGCAGTGCTTGGCTTGGCAGTTGTTGTACTCGGCACAGGTGGTTTCAAAGATGTCGTTTGTGCAGTGCCTGGCTTGGCAGTTGTTGAACTCGGCTCAGTTGTTTTCAAAGTTGTCGGTTCTGCAGTGCTAGGCTTGGCAGTTGTTGTACTAGGCACAGGTGGTTTCAAAGTTGTCGGTTGTGCAGTGCCTGGCTTGGCAGTTGTTGTACTCGACACAGGTGGTTTCAAAGATGTCGTTTGTGCAGTGCCTGGCTTGGCAGATGTTGAACTCGGCTCAGTTGTTTTCAAAGTTGTCGGTTCTGCAGTGCTAGGCTTGGCAGTTGTTGTACTTGGCACAGGTGGTTTCAAAGTTGTCGGTTGTGCAGTGCCTGGCTTGGCAGTTGTTGAACTCGGCTCAGTTGATTTCAAAGTTGTCGGATCTGCAGTGCTTGGCTTGGCAGTTGTTGAACTCGGCTCAGTTGTTTTCAAAGTTGTCGGTTCTGCAGTGCTAGGCTTGGCAGTTGTTGTACTCGGCACAGGTGGTTTCAAAGTTGTCGGTTGTGCAGTGCTTGGCTTTTCGCTTGTTGTACTCGGCTCAGTTGTTTTCAAAGTTGTCGGTTCTGCAGTGCTTGGCTTTTCGCTTGTTGTACTCGGTTCAGTTGTTTTCAAAGTTGTCGATTCAGCAGTGCCTGGCTTGGCAGTTGTTGTACTCGGCTCAGTTGTTTTCAAAGTTGTCGGATCTGCAGTGCTTGGCTTGGCAGTTGTTGTACTCGGCACAGGTGGTTTCAAAGTTGTCGTTTGTGGAGTGCCTGGCTTGGCAGTTGTTGTACTCGACACAGGTGGTTTCAAAGATGTCGTTTGTGCAGTGCCTGGCTTGGCAGTTGTTGTACTCGGTTCAGTTGTTTTCAAAGTTTTCGGTTCAGCAGTGCTAGGCTTGGCAGTTGTTGTACTCGGCACAATTGTTTTCAAAGTTGTCGGATCTGCAGTGCTAGGCTTGGCAGTTGTTGTACTAGGCACAGGTGGTTTCAAAGTTGTCGGTTGTGCAGTGCCTGGCTTGGCAGTTGTTGTACTCGGCTCTGTTGATTTCAAAGTTGTCGGATCTGCAGTGCTTGGCTTGGCAGTTGTTGAACTCGGCACGGTTGTTTTCAAAGTTGTCGGATCTGCAGTGCTTGGCTTGGCAGTTGTTGTACTCGGCACAGGTGGTTTCAAAGTTGTCGTTTGTGGAGTGCCTGGCTTGGCAGTTGTTGTACTCGACACAGGTGGTTTCAAAGATGTTGTTTGTACAGTGCCTGGCTTGGCAGTTGTTGAACTCGGCTCTGTTGTTTTCAAAGTTGTCGGTTCTGCAGTGCTAGGCTTGGCAGTTGTTGTACTAGGCACAGGTGGTTTCAAAGTTGTCGGTTGTGCAGTGCCTGGCTTGGCAGTTGTTGAACTCGGCTCAGTTGATTTCAAAGTTGTCGGATCTGCTGTGCTAGGCTTCGCAGTTGTTGTACTCGGCTCAGTTGTTTTCAAAGTTGTCGTTTGTGCAGTGCTTGGCTTGAAAGTTGTTGTACTCGGCTCAGTTTGTTGCAAAGTTGTCGGTTCTGCAGTGCTTGGCTTTTCGCTTGTTGTACTCGGTTCAGTTGTTTTCAAAGTTGTCGATTCAGCAGTGCCTGGCTTGGCAGTTGTTGTACTCGGCTCAGTTGTTTTCAAAGTTGTCGGATCTGCAGTGCTTGGCTTGGCAGTTGTTTTACTCGGCACAGGTGGTTTCAAAGTTGTCGGTTCTGCAGTGCTAGGCTTGGCAGTTGTTGTACTAGGCACAGGTGGTTTCAAAGTTGTCGGTTGTGCAGTGCCTGGCTTGGCAGTTGTTGAACTCGGCTCAGTTGATTTCAAAGTTGTCGGATCTGCAGTGCTTGGCTTGGCAGTTGTTGAACTCGGCTCAGTTGTTTTCAAAGTTGTCGGTTCTGCAGTGCTAGGCTTGGCAGTTGTTGTACTCGGCACAGGTGGTTTCAAAGTTGTCGGTTGTGCTGTGCTAGGCTTCGCAGTTGTTGTACTCGGCTCAGTTGTTTTCAAAGTTGTCGTTTGTGCAGTGCTTGGCTTGGAAGTTGTTGTACTCGGCTCAGTTTGTTGCAAAGTTGTCGGTTCTGCAGTGCTTGGCTTTTCGCTTGTTGTACTCGGTTCAGTTGTTTTCAAAGTTGTCGGATCTGCAGTGCTTGGCTTGGCAGTTGTTGAACTCGGCTCAGTTGTTTTCAAAGTTGTCGGTTCTGCAGTGCTAGGCTTGGCAGTTGTTGTACTCGGCACAGGTGGTTTCAAAGTTGTCGGTTGTGCTGTGCTAGGCTTCGCAGTTGTTGTACTCGGCTCAGTTGTTTTCAAAGTTGTCGTTTGTGCAGTGCTTGGCTTGGAAGTTGTTGTACTCGGCTCAGTTTGTTGCAAAGTTGTCGGTTCTGCAGTGCTTGGCTTTTCGCTTGTTGTACTCGGTTCAGTTGTTTTCAAAGTTGTCGATTCAGCAGTGCCTGGCTTGGCAGTTGTTGTACTCGGCTCAGTTGTTTTCAAAGTTGTCGGATCTGCAGTGCTTGGCTTGGCAGTTGTTGTACTCGGCACAGGTGGTTTCAAAGTTGTCGTTTGTGGAGTGCCTGGCTTGGCAGTTGTTGTACTCGACACAGGTGGTTTCAAAGATGTCGTTTGTGCAGTGCCTGGCTTGGCAGTTGTTGTACTCGGTTCAGTTGTTTTCAAAGTTGTCGGTTCAGCAGTGCTAGGCTTGGCAGTTGTTGTACTCGGCACAATTGTTTTCAAAGTTGTCGGATCTGCAGTGCTAGGCTTGGCAGTTGTTGTACTAGGCACTGGTGGTATCAAAGTTGTCGGTTGTGCAGTGCCTGGCTTGGCAGTTGTTGTACTCGGCTCAGTTGTTTTCAAAGTTGTCGGATCTGCAGTGCTTGGCTTGGCAGTTGTTGTACTAGGCACAGGTGGTTTCAAAGTTGTCGGTTGTGCAGTGCCTGGCTTGGCAGTTGTTGTACTCGGCTCAGTTGATTTCAAAGTTGTCGGTTCTGCAGTGCTAGGCTTCGCAGTTGTTGTACTCGGCTCAGTTGTTTTCAAAGTTGTCGGTTCTGCAGTGCTTGGCTTGGCAGTTGTTGTACTAGGCACAGGTGGTTTCAAAGTTGTCGGTTCTGCAGTGCTAGTATTGGCAGTTGTTGTACTAGGCACAGGTGGTTTCAAAGTTGTCGGTTGTGCAGTGCTTGGCTTTTCGCTTGTTGTACTCGGTTCAGTTGTTTTCAAAGTTGTCGATTCAGCAGTGCCTGGCTTGGCAGTTGTTGAACTCGGCTCAGGTGGTTTCAAAGTTGTCGGTTGTGCAGTGCCTGGCTTGGCAGTTGTTGAACTCGGCTCAGTTGTTTTCAAAATTGTCGGATCTGCAGTGCTTGGCTTGGCAGTTGTTGAACTAGGCACAGGTGGTTTCAAAGTTGTCGGTTGTGCAGTGCCTGGCTTGGCAGTTGTTGAACTCGGCTCAGTTGATTTCAAAGTTGTCGGTTGTGCTGTGCTAGGCTTCGCAGTTGTTGTACTCGGCTCAGTTGTTTTCAAAGTTGTCGTTTGTGCAGTGCTTGGCTTGGAAGTTGTTGTACTCGGCTCAGTTTGTTGCAAAGTTGTCGTTTGTGGAGTGCCTGGCTTGGCAGTTGTTGTACTCGACACAGGTGGTTTCAAAGATGTTGTTTGTACAGTGCCTGGCTTGGCAGTTGTTGAACTCGGCTCTGTTGTTTTCAAAGTTGTCGATTCAGCAGTGCCTGGCTTGGCAGTTGTTGAACTCGGCTCAGGTGGTTTCAAAGTTGTCGGTTGTGCAGTGCCTGGCTTGGCAGTTGTTGAACTCGGCTCAGTTGTTTTCAAAATTGTCGGATCTGCAGTGCTTGGCTTGGCAGTTGTTGAACTAGGCACAGGTGGTTTCAAAGTTGTCGGTTGTGCAGTGCCTGGCTTGGCAGTTGTTGAACTCGGCTCAGTTGATTTCAAAGTTGTCGGTTGTGCTGTGCTAGGCTTCGCAGTTGTTGTACTCGGCTCAGTTGTTTTCAAAGTTGTCGTTTGTGGAGTGCCTGGCTTGGCAGTTGTTGTACTCGACACAGGTGGTTTCAAAGATGTCGTTTGTGCAGTGCCTGGCTTGGCAGTTGTTGTACTCGGTTCAGTTGTTTTCAAAGTTTTCGGTTCAGCAGTGCTAGGCTTGGCAGTTGTTGTACTCGGCACAATTGTTTTCAAAGTTGTCGGATCTGCAGTGCTAGGCTTGGCAGTTGTTGTACTAGGCACAGGTGGTTTCAAAGTTGTCGGTTGTGCAGTGCCTGGCTTGGCAGTTGTTGTACTCGGCTCTGTTGATTTCAAAGTTGTCGGATCTGCAGTGCTTGGCTTGGCAGTTGTTGAACTCGGCACGGTTGTTTTCAAAGTTGTCGGATCTGCAGTGCTTGGCTTGGCAGTTGTTGTACTCGGCACAGGTGGTTTCAAAGTTGTCGTTTGTGGAGTGCCTGGCTTGGCAGTTGTTGTACTCGACACAGGTGGTTTCAAAGATGTTGTTTGTACAGTGCCTGGCTTGGCAGTTGTTGAACTCGGCTCTGTTGTTTTCAAAGTTGTCGGTTCTGCAGTGCTAGGCTTGGCAGTTGTTGTACTAGGCACAGGTGGTTTCAAAGTTGTCGGTTGTGCAGTGCCTGGCTTGGCAGTTGTTGAACTCGGCTCAGTTGATTTCAAAGTTGTCGGATCTGCTGTGCTAGGCTTCGCAGTTGTTGTACTCGGCTCAGTTGTTTTCAAAGTTGTCGTTTGTGCAGTGCTTGGCTTGAAAGTTGTTGTACTCGGCTCAGTTTGTTGCAAAGTTGTCGGTTCTGCAGTGCTTGGCTTTTCGCTTGTTGTACTCGGTTCAGTTGTTTTCAAAGTTGTCGATTCAGCAGTGCCTGGCTTGGCAGTTGTTGTACTCGGCTCAGTTGTTTTCAAAGTTGTCGGATCTGCAGTGCTTGGCTTGGCAGTTGTTTTACTCGGCACAGGTGGTTTCAAAGTTGTCGGTTCTGCAGTGCTAGGCTTGGCAGTTGTTGTACTAGGCACAGGTGGTTTCAAAGTTGTCGGTTGTGCAGTGCCTGGCTTGGCAGTTGTTGAACTCGGCTCAGTTGATTTCAAAGTTGTCGGATCTGCAGTGCTTGGCTTGGCAGTTGTTGAACTCGGCTCAGTTGTTTTCAAAGTTGTCGGTTCTGCAGTGCTAGGCTTGGCAGTTGTTGTACTCGGCACAGGTGGTTTCAAAGTTGTCGGTTGTGCTGTGCTAGGCTTCGCAGTTGTTGTACTCGGCTCAGTTGTTTTCAAAGTTGTCGTTTGTGCAGTGCTTGGCTTGGAAGTTGTTGTACTCGGCTCAGTTTGTTGCAAAGTTGTCGGTTCTGCAGTGCTTGGCTTTTCGCTTGTTGTACTCGGTTCAGTTGTTTTCAAAGTTGTCGATTCAGCAGTGCCTGGCTTGGCAGTTGTTGTACTCGGCTCAGTTGTTTTCAA
Organism: Drosophila atroscutellata; assembly: GCA_035041605.1. Classification (NCBI taxonomy): domain Eukaryota; kingdom Metazoa; phylum Arthropoda; class Insecta; order Diptera; family Drosophilidae; genus Drosophila; species Drosophila atroscutellata. The sequence goes on along the minus strand of JAWNLA010000108.1, from coordinate 24,916,065 downwards.
AGTTGTCGGATCTGCAGTGCTTGGCTTGGCAGTTGTTGAACTCGGCTCAGTTGTTTTCAAAGTTGTCGGTTCTGCAGTGCTAGGCTTGGCAGTTGTTGTACTCGGCACAGGTGGTTTCAAAGTTGTCGGTTGTGCTGTGCTAGGCTTCGCAGTTGTTGTACTCGGCTCAGTTGTTTTCAAAGTTGTCGTTTGTGCAGTGCTTGGCTTGGAAGTTGTTGTACTCGGCTCAGTTTGTTGCAAAGTTGTCGGTTCTGCAGTGCTTGGCTTTTCGCTTGTTGTACTCGGTTCAGTTGTTTTCAAAGTTGTCGATTCAGCAGTGCCTGGCTTGGCAGTTGTTGTACTCGGCTCAGTTGTTTTCAAAGTTGTCGGATCTGCAGTGCTTGGCTTGGCAGTTGTTGTACTCGGCACAGGTGGTTTCAAAGTTGTCGTTTGTGGAGTGCCTGGCTTGGCAGTTGTTGTACTCGACACAGGTGGTTTCAAAGATGTCGTTTGTGCAGTGCCTGGCTTGGCAGTTGTTGTACTCGGTTCAGTTGTTTTCAAAGTTGTCGGTTCAGCAGTGCTAGGCTTGGCAGTTGTTGTACTCGGCACAATTGTTTTCAAAGTTGTCGGATCTGCAGTGCTAGGCTTGGCAGTTGTTGTACTAGGCACTGGTGGTATCAAAGTTGTCGGTTGTGCAGTGCCTGGCTTGGCAGTTGTTGTACTCGGCTCAGTTGTTTTCAAAGTTGTCGGATCTGCAGTGCTTGGCTTGGCAGTTGTTGTACTAGGCACAGGTGGTTTCAAAGTTGTCGGTTGTGCAGTGCCTGGCTTGGCAGTTGTTGTACTCGGCTCAGTTGATTTCAAAGTTGTCGGTTCTGCAGTGCTAGGCTTCGCAGTTGTTGTACTCGGCTCAGTTGTTTTCAAAGTTGTCGGTTCTGCAGTGCTTGGCTTGGCAGTTGTTGTACTAGGCACAGGTGGTTTCAAAGTTGTCGGTTCTGCAGTGCTAGTATTGGCAGTTGTTGTACTAGGCACAGGTGGTTTCAAAGTTGTCGGTTGTGCAGTGCTTGGCTTTTCGCTTGTTGTACTCGGTTCAGTTGTTTTCAAAGTTGTCGATTCAGCAGTGCCTGGCTTGGCAGTTGTTGAACTCGGCTCAGGTGGTTTCAAAGTTGTCGGTTGTGCAGTGCCTGGCTTGGCAGTTGTTGAACTCGGCTCAGTTGTTTTCAAAATTGTCGGATCTGCAGTGCTTGGCTTGGCAGTTGTTGAACTAGGCACAGGTGGTTTCAAAGTTGTCGGTTGTGCAGTGCCTGGCTTGGCAGTTGTTGAACTCGGCTCAGTTGATTTCAAAGTTGTCGGTTGTGCTGTGCTAGGCTTCGCAGTTGTTGTACTCGGCTCAGTTGTTTTCAAAGTTGTCGTTTGTGCAGTGCTTGGCTTGGAAGTTGTTGTACTCGGCTCAGTTTGTTGCAAAGTTGTCGGTTCTGCAGTGCTTGGCTTTTCGCTTGTTGTACTCGGTTCAGTTGTTTTCAAAGTTGTCGATTCAGCAGTGCCTGGCTTGGCAGTTGTTGTACTCGGCTCAGTTGTTTTCAAAGTTGTCGGTTCTGCAGTGCTAGGCTTGGCAGTTGTTGTACTCGGCACAGGTGGTTTCAAAGTTGTCGGTTGTGCAGTGCCTGGCTTGGCAGTTGTTGTACTCGGCTCAGTTGTTTTCAAAGTTGTCGGATCTGCAGTGCTTGGCTTGGCAGTTGTTGAACTCGGCTCAGTTGTTTTCAAAGTTGTCGGTTCTGCAGTGCTAGGCTTGGCAGTTGTTGTACTCGGCTCAGTTGTTTTCAAAGTTGTCGGTTCTGCTGTGCTAGGCTTGGCAGTTGTTGTACTAGGCACTGGTGGTATCAAAGTTGTCGGTTGTGCAGTGCCTGGCTTGGCAGTTGTTGTACTCGGCTCAGTTGTTTTCAAAGTTGTCGGATCTGCAGTGCTTGGCTTGGCAGTTGTTGTACTAGGCACAGGTGGTTTCAAAGTTGTCGTTTGTGGAGTGCCTGGCTTGGCAGTTGTTGTACTCGACACAGGTGGTTTCAAAGATGTCGTTTGTGCAGTGCCTGGCTTGGCAGTTGTTGTACTCGGTTCAGTTGTTTTCAAAGTTGTCGGTTCAGCAGTGCTAGGCTTGGCAGTTGTTGTACTCGGCACAATTGTTTTCAAAGTTGTCGGATCTGCAGTGCTAGGCTTGGCAGTTGTTGTACTAGGCACTGGTGGTATCAAAGTTGTCGGTTGTGCAGTGCCTGGCTTGGCAGTTGTTGTACTCGGCTCAGTTGTTTTCAAAGTTGTCGGATCTGCAGTGCTTGGCTTGGCAGTTGTTGTACTAGGCACAGGTGGTTTCAAAGTTGTCGTTTGTGGAGTGCCAGGCTTGGCAGTTGTTGGACTCGACACAGGTGGTTTCAAAGATGTCGTTTGTGCATTGCCTGGCTTGGCAGTTGTTGTACTCGGTTCAGTTGTTTTCAAAGTTGTCGGTTCAGCAGTGCTTGGCTTGGCAGTTGTTGAACTCGGCTCAGTTGTTTTCAAAGTTGACGGTTCTGCAGTGCTAGGCTTGGCAGTTGTTGTACTAGGCACAGGTGGTTTCAAAGTTGTCGGTTGTGCAGTGCCTGGCTTGGCAGTTGTTGTACTCGGCTCAGTTGATTTCAAAGTTGTCGGTTCTGCAGTGCTAGGCTTCGCAGTTGTTGTACTCGGCTCAGTTGTTTTCAAAGTTGTCGGTTCTGCTGTGCTAGGCTTCGCAGTTGTTGTACTAGGCACTGGTGGTATCAAAGTTGTCGTTTGTGGAGTGCCTGGCTTGGCAGTTGTTGTACTCGACACAGGTGGTTTCAAAGATGTCGTTTGTGCAGTGCCTGGCTTGGCAGTTTTTGTGCTCGGCTCAGTTGTTTTCAAAGTTGTCGGATCTGCAGTGCTTGGCTTGGCAGTTGTTGTACTCGGCACAGGTGGTTTCAAAGTTGTCGTTTGTGGAGTGCCTGGCTTGGCAGTTGTTGTACTCGACACAGGTGGTTTCAAAGATGTCGTTTGTGCAGTGCCTGGCTTGGCAGTTGTTGAACTCGGCTCAGTTGATTTCAAAGTTGTCGGATCTGCAGTGCTTGGCTTGGCAGTTGTTGAACTCGGCTCAGTTGTTTTCAAAGTTGTCGGTTCTGCAGTGCTAGGCTTGGCAGTTGTTGTACTCGGCACAGGTGGTTTCAAAGTTGTCGGTTGTGCTGTGCTAGGCTTCGCAGTTGTTGTACTCGGCTCAGTTGTTTTCAAAGTTGTCGTTTGTGCAGTGCTTGGCTTGGAAGTTGTTGTACTCGGCTCAGTTTGTTGCAAAGTTGTCGGTTCTGCAGTGCTTGGCTTTTCGCTTGTTGTACTCGGTTCAGTTGTTTTCAAAGTTGTCGATTCAGCAGTGCCTGGCTTGGCTGTTGTTGTACTCGGCTCAGTTGTTTTCAAAGTTGTCGGATCTGCAGTGCTTGGCTTGGCAGTTGTTGTACTCGGCACAGGTGGTTTCAAAGTTGTCGTTTGTGGAGTGCCTGGCTTGGCAGTTGTTGTACTCGACACAGGTGGTTTCAAAGATGTCGTTTGTGCAGTGCCTGGCTTGGCAGTTGTTGTACTTGGTTCAGTTGTTTTCAAAGTTGTCGGTTCAGCAGTGCTAGGCTTGGCAGTTGTTGTACTCGGAACAATTGTTTTCAAAGTTGTCGGATCTGCAGTGCTAGGCTTGGCAGTTGTTGTACTAGGCACTGGTGGTATCAAAGTTGTCGGTTGTGCAGTGCCTGGCTTGGCAGTTGTTGTACTCGGCTCAGTTGTTTTCAAAGTTGTCGGATCTGCAGTGCTTGGCTTGGCAGTTGTTGTACTCGGCACAGGTGGTTTCAAAGTTGTCGTTTGTGGAGTGCCAGGCTTGGCAGTTGTTGTACTCGACACAGGTGGTTTCAAAGATGTCGTTTGTGCATTGCCTGGCTTGGCAGTTGTTGTACTCGGTTCAGTTGTTTTCAAAGTTGTCGGTTCAGCAGTGCTTGGCTTGGCAGTTGTACTCGGCTCAATTGTTTTCAAAGTTGTCGGATCTGCAGTGCTTGGCTTGGCAGTTGTTGAACTAGGCACAGGTGGTTTCAAAGTTGTCGGTTGTGCAGTGCCTGGCTTGGCAGTTGTTGTACTCGGCTCAGTTGATTTCAAAGTTGTCGGAACTGCAGTGCTTGGCTTGGCAGTTGTTGAACTCGGCTCAGTTGTTTTCAAAGTTGTCGGATCTGCAGTGCTTGGCTTGGCAGTTGTTGAACTAGGCACAGGTGGTTTCAAAGTTGTCGGTTGTGCAGTGCCTGGCTTGGCAGTTGTTGAACTCGGCTCAGTTGATTTCAAAGTTGTCGGATCTGCAGTGCTTGGCTTGGCAGTTGTTGAACTAGGCACAGGTGGTTTCAAAGTTGTCGGTTCTGCTGTGCTAGGCTTCACAGTTGTTGTACTCGGCTCAGTTGTTTTCAAAGTTGTCGTTTGTGCAGTGCTTGGCTTGGAAGTTGTTGTACTCGGCTCAGTTTGTTGCAAAGTTGTTGGTTCTGCAGTGCTTGGCTTTTCGCTTGTTGTACTCGGTTCAGTTGTTTTCAAAGTTGTCGATTCAGCAGTGCCTGGCTTGGCAGTTGTTGTACTCGGCTCAGTTGTTTTCAAAGTTGTCGGATCTGCAGTGCTTGGCTTGGCAGTTGTTGAACTCGGCTCAGTTGTTTTCAAAGTTGTCGGATCTGCAGTGCTTGGCTTGGCAGTTGTTGAACTAGGCACAGGTGGTTTCAAAGTTGTCGGTTGTGCAGTGCCTGGCTTGGCAGTTGTTGAACTCGGCTCAGTTGATTTCAAAGTTGTCGGATCTGCAGTGCTTGGCTTGGCAGTTGTTGAACTAGGCACAGGTGGTTTCAAAGTTGTCGGTTCTGCTGTGCTAGGCTTCACAGTTGTTGTACTCGGCTCAGTTGTTTTCAAAGTTGTCGTTTGTGCAGTGCTTGGCTTGGAAGTTGTTGTACTCGGCTCAGTTTGTTGCAAAGTTGTTGGTTCTGCAGTGCTTGGCTTTTCGCTTGTTGTACTCGGTTCAGTTGTTTTCAAAGTTGTCGATTCAGCAGTGCCTGGCTTGGCAGTTGTTGTACTCGGCTCAGTTGTTTTCAAAGTTGTCGGATCTGCAGTGCTTGGCTTGGCAGTTGTTGTACTCGGCACAGGTGGTTTCAAAGTTGTCGTTTGTGCAGTGCCTGGCTTGGCAGTTGTTGTACTCGGTTCAGTTGTTTTCAAAGTTGTCTGTTCAGCAGTGCTAGGCTTGGCAGTTGTTGTACTCGGCACAATTGTTTTCAAAGTTGTCGGTTCTGCAGTGCTAGGCTTGGCAGTTGTTGTACTCGGCACAGGTGGTTTCAAAGTTGTCGGTTGTGCAGTGCCTGGCTTGGCAGTTGTTGTACTCGGCTCAGTTGTTTTCAAAGTTGTCGGTTCTGCTGTGCTAGGCTTCGCAGTTGTTGTACTCGGCTCAGTTGTTTTCAAAGTTGTCGTTTGTGCAGTGCTTGGCTTGGAAGTTGTTGTACTCGGCTCAGTTTGTTGCAAATTTGTCGGTTCTGCAGTGCTTGGCTTTTCGCTTGTTGTACTCGGTTCAGTTGTTTTCAAAGTTGTCGATTCAGCAGTGCCTGGCTTGGCAGTTGTTGTACTCGGCTCAGTTGTTTTCAAAGTTGTCGGATCTGCAGTGCTTGGCTTGGCAGTTGTTGTACTCGGCACAGGTGGTTTCAAAGTTGTCGTTTGTGGAGTGCCTGGCTTGGCAGTTGTTGTACTCGACACAGGTGGTTTCAAAGATGTCGTTTGTGCAGTGCCTGGCTTGGCAGTTGTTGTACTCGACACAGGTGGTTTCAAAGATGTCGTTTGTGCAGTGCCTGGCTGGGCAGTTGTTGTACTCGGTTCAGTTGTTTTCAAAGTTGTCGGTTCAGCAGTGCTTGGCTTGGCAGTTGTTGAACTCGGCACAATTGTTTTCAAAGTTGTCGGATCTGCAGTGCTTGGCTTAGCAGTTGTTGTATTCGGCTCAGTTGGTTGCAAAGTTGTCGTTTGTGCAGTGCCTGGCTTGGCAGTTGTTGTACTCGGCACAGGTGGTTTCAAAGTTGTCGTTTGTGCAGTGCCTGGCTTGGCAGTTGTTGTACTCGACACAGGTGGTTTCAAAGATGTCGTTTGTGGAGTGCCTGGCTTGGCAGTTGTTGTACTCGACACAGGTGGTTTCAAAGATGTCGTTTGTGCAGTGCCTGGCTGGGCAGTTGTTGTACTCGGTTCAGTTGTTTTCAAAGTTGTCGGTTCAGCAGTGCTTGGCTTGGCAGTTGTTGAACTCGGCCCAGTTGTTTTCAAAGTTGTCGGTTCTGCAGTGCTAGGCTTGGCAGTTGTTGTACTAGGCACAGGTGGTTTCAAAGTTGTCGGTTGTGCAGTGCCTGGCTTGGCAGTTGTTGTACTCGGTTCAGTTGTTTTCAAAGTTGTCGGTTCAGCAGTGCTTGGCTTGGCAGTTGTTGAACTCGGCTCAGTTGTTTTCAAAGTTGTCGGTTCAGCAGTGCTAGGCTTGGCAGTTGTTGTACTCGGCTCAGTTGTTTTCAAAGTTGTCGGTTCTGCAGTGTTTGTCTTGGCAGTTGTTGTACTCGGCTCAGTTGTTTTCAAAGTTGTCGGTTCTTCAGTGCTAGGCTTGGCAGTTGTTGTACTCGGTTCAGTTGTTTTCAAAGTTGTCGGATCTGCAGTGCTTGGCTTGGCAGTTGTTGTACTCGGTTCAGTTGTTTTCAAAGTTGTCGGATCTGCAGTGCTTGGCTTGGCAGTTGTTGTACTCGGCTCAGTTGGTTGCAAAGTTGTCGGTCCTGCAGTGCTTGGCTTGGCAGTTGTAGTACTCGGCTTAGTTGTTTTCAATGTTGTCGGTTCAGCAGTGCTAGGCTTGGCAACTGTGGTACTCGGCTCAATTGTTTTCAAAGTAGTTGGATCTGCAGTGCTTGGCTTGACAGTTGTTGTACTTGGCACAGGTGGTTTCAAAGTTGTCGTTTGAGCAGTGCCTGGCTTGGCAGTTGTTGAACTCGGCTCAGTTGTTTTCAAAGTTGTCGGTTCTGCAGTGCTAGGCTTGGCAGTTGTTGTACTCGGTTCAGTTGTTTTCAAAGTTGTCGGTTCAGCAGTGCTAGGCTTGGCAGTTGTTGTACTCGGCTCAGTTGTTTTCAAAGTTGTCGGTTCTGCAGTGCTAGGCTTTGCAGTTGTTGTACTCGGCTCAGTTGTTTTCAAAGTTGTCGTTTGTGCAGTGCTTGGCTTGGCAGTTGTTGTACTCGGCTCAGTTTGTTGCAAAGTTGTCGGTTCTGCAGTGCTTGGCTTTTCGCTTGTTGTACTCGGTTCAGTTGTTTTCAAAGTTGTCGATTCAGCAGTGCCTGGCTTGGCAGTTGTTGTACTCTTCTCAGTTGTTTTCAAAGTTGTCGGATCTGCAGTGCTTGGCTTGGCAGTCGTTGTACTCGGCACAGGAGGTTTCAAAGTTTTCGGTTCTGCAGGGTCTGGCTTGGCAGTTGTTGAACTCGGCTCAGTTGTTTTCAAAGTTGTCGGTTCTGCAGTGCTAGGCTTGGCAGTTGTTGTACTCGGTTCAGTTGTTTTCAAAGTTGTCGGTTCAGCAGTGCCTGGCTTGGCAGTTGTTGAACTCGGCTCAGTTGTTTTCAAAGTTGTCGGTTCTGCAGTGCTAGGCTTGGCAGTTGTTGTACTAGGCACAGGTGGTTTCAAAGTTGTCGGTTGTGCAGTGCCTGGCTTGGCAGTTGTTGTACTCGGTTCAGTTGTTTTCAAAGTTGTCAGTTCAGCAGTGCTAGGCTTGGCAGTTGTTGTACTCGGCTCAGTTGTTTTCAAAGTTGTCTGTTCTGCAGTGCCTGGCTTGGCAGTTGTTGAACTCGGCTCAGTTGTTTTCAAAGTTGTCGGTTCTGCAGTGCTAGGCTTGGCAGTTGTTGTACTCGGTTCAGTTGTTTTCAAAGTTGTCGGTTCAGCAGTGCCTGGCTTGGCAGTTGTTGTACTCGACACAGGTGGTTTCAAAGATGTCGTTTGTACAGTGCCTGGCTTGGCAGTTGTTGTACTCGGTTCCGTTGTTTTCAAAGTTGTCGGATCTGCAGTGCTTGGCTTGGCAGTTGTTGTACTCGGCACAGGTGGTTTCAAAGTTGTCGTTTGTGCAGTTCCTGGCTTGGCAGTTGTTGTACTCGACACAGGTGGTTTCAAAGATGTCGTTTGTGCAGTGCCTGGCTTGGCAGTTGTTGTACTCGGCTGTGTTGGTTTCAAAGTTGTCGTTTGTGCAGTGCCTGGCTGGGCAGTTGTTGTACTAGGCTCAGTTGTTTTCAAAGTTGTCGGATCTGCAGTGCTTGGCTTGGCAGTTGTTGTACTCGGCACAGGTGGTTTCAAAGTTGTCGTTTGTGCAGTTCCTGGCTTGGCAGTTGTTGTACTCGACACAGGTGGTTTCAAAGTTGTCGGTTCTGCAGTGTTTGTCTTGGCAGTTGTTGTACTCGGCACAGGAGGTTTCAAAGTTTTCGGTTCTGCAGAGTCTGGCTTGGCAGTTGTTGTACTCGACACAGGTGGTTTCAAAGTTGTCGGTTCTGCAGTGCCTGGCTTGGCAGTTGTTGTACTCGGCTCAGTTGTTTTCAAAGTTGTCGGTTCTGCAGTGTTTGTCTTGGCAGTTGTTGTACTCGGTTCAGTTGTTTTTAAAGTTGTCTGTTCATCAGTGCTAGGCTTGGCAGTTGTTGTACTCGGCTCAGTTGTTTTCAAAGTTGTCGGTTCTGCAGTGCTTGGCTTGGCAGTTGTTGAACTCGGCTCAGTTGTTTTCAAAGTTGTCGGTTCTGCAGTGCTAGGCTTGGCAGTTGTTGTACTCGGCACAGGTGGTTTCAAAGTTGTCGGTTGTGCTGTGCTAGGCTTCGCAGTTGTTGTACTCGGCTCAGTTGTTTTCAAAGTTGTCGTTTGTGCAGTGTTTGGCTTGGCAGTTGTTGTACTTAGTACACGTGGTTTCAAAGTTGTCGTTTGTGCAGTGCATGGCTTGGCAGTTGTTGTACTCGGCTGTGTTGGTTTCAAAGTTGTCGTTTGTGCAGTGCCTGGCTGGGCAGTTGTTGTACTAGGCTCAGTTGTTTTCAAAGTTGTCGGATCTGCAGTGCTTGGCTTGGCAGTTGTTGTACTCGGCACAGGTGGTTTCAAAGTTGTCGTTGTGCAGTTCCTGGCTTGGCAGTTGTTGTACTCGACACAGGTGGTTTCAAAGATGTCGTTTGTGCAGTGCCTGGCTTGGCAGTTGTTGTACTCGGTTCAGTTGTTTTCAAAGTTGTCGGTTCAGCAGTGCTAGGCTTGGCAGTTGTTGTACTCGGCACAATTGTTTTCAAAGTTGTCGGATCTGCAGTGCTTGGCTTGGCAGTTGTTGTATTCGGCTCAGTTGGTTGCAAAGAGTTCGTTTGTGCAGTGCCTGGCTTGGCAGTTGTTGTACTCGGCACAGGTGGTTTCAAAGTTGTCGTTTGTGCAGTGCCTGGCTTGGCAGTTGTTGTACTCGACACAGGTGGTTTCAAAGATGTCGGTTCTGCAGTGTTTGTCTTGGCAGTTGTTGTACTCGGCTCAGTTGTTTTCAAAGTTGTCGGTTCTTCAGTGCTAGGCTTGGCAGTTGTTGTACTCGGTTCAGTTGTTTTCAAATTTGTCGGATCTGCAGTGCTTGGCTTGGCAGTTGTTGTACTCGGCTCAGTTGGGTTCAAAGTTGTCGGATCTGCAGTGCTTGGCTTGGCAGTTGTTGTACTCGGCTCAGTTGGTTGCAAAGTTGTCGGTTCTGCAGTGCTTGGCTTGGCAGTTGTTGAACTCGGCTCAGTTGTTTTCAAAGTTGTCGGATCTGCAGTGCTTGGCTTGGCAGTTGTTGTACTCGGCTCAGGTGGTTTCAAAGTTGTCGTTTGAGCAGTGCCTGGCTTGGCAGTTGTTGAACTCGGCTCAGTTTGTTGCAAAGTTGTCGGTTCTGCAGTGCTTGGCTTTTCGCTTGTTGTACTCGGTTCAGTTGTTTTCAAAGTTGTCGATTCAGCAGTGCTAGGCTTGGCAGTTGTTGTACTCGGCTCAGTTGTTTTCAAAGTTGTCGGTTCTGCAGTGCTAGGCTTGGCAGTTGTTGTACTCGGTTCAGTTGTTTTCAAAGTTGTCGATTCAGAAGTGCTAGGCTTGGCAGTTGTTGTACTCGGCTCAGTTGTTTTCAAAGTTGTCGGTTCAGCAGTGCCTGGCTTGGCAGTTGTTGTACTCGGCTCAGTTGTTTTCAAAGTTGTCGGTTCTGCAGTGCTAGGCTTCGCAGTTGTTGTACTCGGTTCAGTTGTTTCAAAGTTGTCGGTTCAGCAGTGCTAGGCTTGGCAGTTGTTGTACTCGGCTCAGTTGTTTTCAAAGTTGTCGGTTCTGCAGTGCTAGGCTTCGCAGTTGTTGTACTCGGCTCAGTTGTTTTCAAAGTTGTCGTTTGTGCAGTGCTTGGCTTGGCAGTTGTTGTACTCGGCTCAGTTGGTTGCAAAGTTGTCGTTTGTGCAGTGCCTGGCTTGGCAGTTGTTGTACTCGACACAGGTGGTTTCAAAGATGTCGTTTGTACAGTGCCTGGCTTGGCAGTTGTTGTACTCTTCTCAGTTGTTTTCAAAGTTGTCGGATCTGCAGTGCTTGGCTTGGCAGTCGTTGTACTCGGCACAGGAGGTTTCAAAGTTTTCGGTTCTGCAGAGTCTGGCTTGGCAGTTGTTGTACTCGACACAGGTGGTTTCAAAGTTGTCGGTTCTGCAGTGCCTGGCTTGGCAGTTGTTGTACTCGGTTCAGTTGTTTTCAAAGTTGTCGGTTCTGCAGTGCTAGGCTTCGCAGTTGTTGAACTCGGCTCAGTTGTTTTCAAAGTTGTCGGTTCAGCAGTGCCTGGCTTGGCAGTTGTTGTACTCGACACAGGTGGTTTCAAAGATGTCGTTTGTACAGTGCCTGGCTTGGCAGTTGTTGTACTCGGTTCAGTTGTTTTCAAAGTTGTCGGTTCAGCAGTGCTTGGCTTGGCAGTCGTTGTACTCGGCACAGGAGGTTTCAAAGTTTTCGGTTCTGCAGAGTCTGGCTTGGCAGTTGTTGTACTCGACACAGGTGGTTTCAAAGTTGTCGGTTCTGCAGTGCCTGGCTTGGCAGTTGTTGTACTCGGCTCAGTTGTTTTCAAAGTTGTCGGTTCTGCAGTGTTTGTCTTGGCAGTTGTTGTACTCGGTTCAGTTGTTTTTAAAGTTGTCTGTTCATCAGTGCTAGGCTTGGCAGTTGTTGTACTCGGCTCAGTTGTTTTCAAAGTTGTCGGTTCTGCAGTGCTTGTCTTGGCAGTTGTTGTACTCGGCACAGGTAGTTTCAAAGTTGTCGGTTCTGCAGTGCCTGGCTTGGCAGTTGTTGTACTCGGCACAGGTTGTTTCAATGTTGTCGATTGTGCAGTGCCAGGCTTGGCAGTTGTCGTACTCGGCTCAGTTGTTCTCAAAGTTGGCGGTTCTGCAGTATTTGGCTTGGCAGTTGTTGTACTCGGCACAGGTGGTTTCAAAGTTGTCGGTTCTTCAGTGCCTTGCTTGGCAGTTGTTGTACTAGGCACAGGTGGTTTCAAAGTTGTCGTTTGTGCTGTGCCTGGCTTGGCAGTTCTTGTACTCGGCTCAGTTGGTTGCAAAGTTGTCGGTTCTTCAGTGCCTTGCTTGGCAGTTGTTGTACTAGGCACAGGTGGTTTCAAAGTTGTCGTTTGTGCAGTGCTTGGCTTAGCAGTTGGTATTGATTTTGTCGGTTGCGTAGTTGGTTTTAAAGTTGTTGGTTTTTGGGTAGTTGAATTGGCTTTTGTGGGCACCGGTGAAATTTGAGTTGTTTTTATTGTAGTACCGAGGGTCGTCCTATAGGTCGGTTTTGAGGTTGTTGCTCTTGTCTTCTGTGTGTAGCTATGGTCACATTTTGGTGTAGTGGTTGATGGCGGCCTGAGAGTCGTTGAGCTTGTCTTATTGTTGCAAGGATTGCGGAAATGCAATATTATTTCGTTTGGCTTCTGACCAGGCACAATTCGAATGTGCGGCCCAAACATTGTAAATGTTGCGCCTGTAGCGACCAACAGGCAAAGTATAAGTAGTCTCATTGTGCCAACGTGTTGCTCCTGTAGGCATTAAGCGAAATCCCGTATTTATTTATGGGTGTATCCTGTGGAGGTCGACCAGCGTGTGAACAACTAGACGACGGCCTGGATACTAACTGTAATCGGGCTTAATGTAAAGTATTTAAGTCATCTATGAAGGTGCCTGCGTTAACTGTATTGCATAAATTGACATTCTGATGTCTAAAAATACATTTCCTGCGAAAAACGACGTTCTCCGGATGCATTTGGCGTGTAAGAGCACGCGCTTGTTCTATTAAGTCGTATTTTATCAATACCGTAGGTCAGTGTTGGGCTTTCGGATTTCGGTTTTTTTCTGTTGGCTAGTGAAGCTCTCGCAATGCACGTAGAATTCTGAATCATAGTAAATAAATTGTTGTTGGCACGAACCCATATCATTTTTTTTATTTACACGTTTTGAAATTGCAACGATGTTTATTACGCTTCTATAATGTGTATTCATGTGTAATTGGGCATTGTATACTATACTAAATTTATATTATCTAAAGTTTGTGCAATGGTTTTTTTCTTTATTTGTATTTATTTTTATTTATTTTTTGTCTTTTAACAAAATATTTGGCTTCGTGTTCCACGTATGTGTTCATGTTGGTATATACTTATCTCTGTCTCTTTCTATTACTAGAATTTAGAATAGACTATATCGATTTGGCTTTAAATTGATTGAAATTTCTCTATATTAACATTAGCTAAATATTTGTAGATTCGTCTTTTCGTTCGTCTTTTGCTCTAAATAGTAGTATTTGAATTTTGATTATAATGTTTCATATAAGTGTACTAAAAGGATTTTTTTTATCATATGGCAACGGACAAATCAATTTGCACTACTCATACTTAGCACATATTTCTGTACGTAGGTGTATTAAATATACATTTTAAGTATAACAACATTACTGACTGACAAAATTTCTTATACAATTTAATAAGCAACAACATATACATATACATATATTGTGCATACGTCAGAATCGCAAAACAACGTGCCATTATTTACACTTTAGAACACATATTCTACATAGTTGTGTATGGACTTATAATAAATCTCTAGGGCACTAATTTTTTCATTTTACAGGCAACAAATGAGGATTTATGTATGTAATTCTAAAATTATATCTCCTTCTTGAATGCATGATGATGATAATGTTTGCAATCAAATATCGATGCTTTCTGCTTCCTTCCTATACCTCATCGTCGCTCGTCTGCGTGCAGAGGACCTGCTCCTGCCACCAGTCATGCACCTCATAGACGGCATTTGCTTGATTGTTAAACGGCAACAGTTTGCCGCTGCCTCCAATTAGCTGACTTATCATCGCCGACGGACTGCTCAGTGCTCCGTGATGATGCTGATGTTGATGCTGATGATGATGATGATGATCTCCAAAGTTATGCAGTGCAGCTGCAGCAGCTGCAGCGGTCGCATTAATTGTCGGATAATGAAACTGGCCAATCTCGCTGTTCAGCTGGGAAAAGAAACTGGATGACTTGTTCACCTCACGCTGTTTGCCCATCTGACCCAATTGTCCAAGCTGTGCCGAGTGTGGCAGGGTGGTCATTGAATTCTTTTTACGCTGCTGACTGCTGATATGCAGTCGCTCCTTATCGCTCAGCGTGGACCGCTGTTGTGGATCACTGGAGGTGGGCGCCAAAAACTTTCGCCCCGCCGAGCTGCCCGTCGAATCGCTGCGATTTAAAGCATACCCCCGCTTGCCTACTGTCATCACATGTCGCGCACCAGCACCAGTTGTGTGAGAATCAGTATGGGGCAGGACCACAGCGCTACTGCTGGCATCCTTTTCATCGTTCTCCGTCGAGCTAAAGGTTGGCGAGAAGGCGTCGCTAGTGGGCGGGCAAGTTCCGGCTACCGCACCACTTATTGTGCTTATGGCTGATTTGTCGATTACTCCACTGGGTGCCTTGTCCTCCTGCACATTGGGACGCATCACCAGCTGCTCATTGGTGGCGCGCAATCCAGCGATCAGCGAATTTTGTTGTTTCTGTGAACAAATTAGAACAAAAAAAAAAACAAAGCAAATGTTTACACATTGTGCATAAGCGAGAAAAAAAAACAAATTAATTTTAAACATACGCTTGCATTTTGTGCTCGTATCTTTTTAAGGCAGCCTTCGAGCCAGGTACGTATTGTCATCTTGGCCACTTCCTCCTCGACCAGGTACTCAAACTCCTCACGCGCCAGCAGCTCCTCTAGCTGCAGTGCCTTGCGTATGTCAACAGACCGATAGGATAGCATGCTAAAATATATCTTTTGTAAATATCATATTTCGAAAATAAAACAGCAACTGACTGACTGATTAATTGGTCGGTAGAAGCCACAAAGCTTAGATTTGAACTAAATATTGATACAAAAAATTAATTATTGCATATATAAAAAAAAAAATAGACTTACTTGATCACATCATGAAATGTGACATCCTCACCGTTGTGCAGCTTGTCTAGCTCGTAGCACATATACTTGAACAGCAGGCGATCCTTTTGCGGATCACACTCCAAACGGCCCTTCAAAAGTCGCAAAATGAATTTCACTCTACGCACCGGTATAACACCACGTTGATGTATATCGACGATATTCCAAGTGTTCTGAAAGTTGCGTATGTCCGCATAGGACAATAGGGCATCCTCCTCATTTGAATAGAATAGGGAAAAATTCTCCATGATAATAGCTAGATGGAGATAGACATTTGAAAATGGTATCTAGCAGCAAATTTTACATTATGTTACTTACCCACTAGCAGGTTAAGCACAATATACGTAATTATGACATAGAATGTGCAAAAATATATTAAGCTTGCTGTAAAGTTGCCGCAATCTGTTTCCCAGTAATTTCCGCCCAGCGTGCAGTATGGCGGCTGCACCATACAATCATGCATAATCTTATTCCAATCCTCTCCAGTCACAATACGAAACAACATGGCCACACCAGTCACCGGTGATCCGAAGTTCGCCCGTCGCCCAATACCCTCCCCATATTTGACGGTACCTATGTATGTGAGAGCAAATATATAATATATTGGTTGCACATTTCTGGCCGAAGGAATACTAAGTAATCATGAATTACCGAATAGAATGGTGCCGGCCAACGCATAAAAGAAGACCAATAGGAACATTCCAAAGATTATGAAGAAGGACTTGCACACAGACACGCCCACCGTTAACATAAGCATCTTGAGTGTAGTGTGCTTTCCAGTGATGGTGAAAAACCGCAGAATAACTACCATAAACCCAAAGAAATACGACAAATCGTTCTGCAAGCAACGTGAAGAATGAAATATTAGAAAAATTCAAGCAGAAAATTGTGAAGTCAATAGTGTCTGATGTGGAGAGCGGTAACCACCCCGTCAAACTTTAAGAATGAAAAGAGTGTTAAGTTTAATTAAACGCAAATAAACAAAATAGAAAGGAAATAATTTGAACTAATTTTGAACTGAATACAGAGTCACATACGATATTATATCACTCTATTAGGGGCTGAAAAGACTATTCTAGATATTTATTAGGTAGAAGATATTAATCTGGTAACTACTTTAGAAATATACATCTATGTAGATGTGTAAAGTTGTTCAATGCATACCCTGAGAAGAGTTTGTAAGATTATCCAAATGACGCCAGCAACAGTTACCAGTAAATCATATCGATTTCGCCTGGACTGCCAGTAGCCCCGAGGAGTAAACGCGATGTTCTTCATTACCACCTCAATGACAAATACAAAGGTCAGGACGGCGCTAACGATGACCAGGCGCTCAGTATGTACTTCGCCTTTGATCCACTGAAAATAATTAACTCTGAATGAAACTCAATTCGAGCCATCGTCAAAAAAAATAGACCTTACCGTTATGGATAGCAACATGCTGTTGATTAGAACAACCACAGCAATGACCCGTTTAAAAATAATATGCTGGGTTATATCGTAGGTGAAGGCACGAATCTTTCGTCCATCCGGTCGCGGTGGCAGATGGAGTGGCTGAGCGATTTTAAGACGCTTCTTCAGATCACACCATCGCCGCTGGTCAACGGTCAGCAATGCTGTACCTTTATTTTCTGAATAGTTTGCAATGACCACGCCCACAAATAGAGTCAAGCCGATCATGCAGCCCAAGAATATGTAGATATGAATGTAGATGGCATGTATCTGAAATTAAGTACATATTCGTCAATTATGTAATTAAATGAAAGAAAACAAGTAATAAATAAATAAATACAATACAAAAATAAACATATTTTAAATGTTATCTTTTAGCAAAAATCAAATAATTAATAAAATTTCCTAATTAAAATATTATTGCTTAAGGACATGTTTTTACCGGTCCGACGGCCTTAATAAGGACATCACGCACATCCAGCCAACCCTTAAAGGAAAGCACCTCGAAAAGCGTAAGCATAGCATCACCAATATTGTCAAAATTGAAGCGACGGGGGTTAGCCCAGACTCGCGGCACTAACATGGCCGGGTAGGACTCATCGGTACCCGGTGTTAATTTCATTTTCGTGACAAAAACGCGTCGCATGAAGACACCAACGCAATCCTCTCTACGCAGAATTGTCGGATCATTGCAGCGTGCCAGACGACCTCCATACAGCTGCACGCCATAGCTGGCAAAAATGAACATGAGCAGAATCAGCAGCGTGGATACCAATAAGATCTCCTTGAAGCCACGACACAGCTCGTATACCACCTTTCGCATGTGCGGCACCAGAGTAAAGATTCTCAGTGGACGCACGCATCGCAAAATCATCAGCAGCTGGGCAGCTGAATTAGTAGGTATATTGTGTGGCATCCAGCAGAGAAACGACGTGGAGACAACGTATATGAATACATCAAGCGCTGCGGCCACATCCTTGATGTATGCTTTCGGTGTGAAGAACAAACCATCAGCCAGAATTTTCATTGCTAGCTCCAGGCTCATGAATATGACAAAACCGTATTCAGCTATTTGCAGCGTCGGATGATCCATTAAGCGATAATTGGGTGTCTCAAACATCATGGATATGCACGAGAGTGTCGTGGCAAAAATCATTACCCAGTCTAGATAGGTGACCAGTCCAAGAAAGTTACTGAGAAAATAATTAAATGGGGCATTGAGAATCTGATAAAAACTTTGTTCATCGATTGCTACTCACTGCAAACTCTTGTACTGCACTTTGCGCTCCTTGCCGGTCAATGGATCCTTGAGTCTCGCATCGTAGCGTGCGTGCACAATCTTCTGGCAGATTTTGCGAAAGCGACTCTCGCGCGGCACCAAAAATAATGGCGTATCGAAGAACGGATGATTCTCGCGCAGATCCTCCTCGCGCTGGTTGCGTCGCATTTCGGCTTGCTGACGCTTCGCCTGCAGCAGTTTGATATCCAGATCGTGAGGCCTGGCCCGGCCAGAGTTGGCACGTGGGGCAGCTGCAATATCACCGTTCTCCATCAGATGCTCATAGGTTTGCTTCAGCTTAATTGAGCCAGAGCGCACGCTGCGACGAATTGAGCGGGATCCAAATCTGTGAATTGGTAGCGTACACACATCAAACGAATCATGCCGCCAACGGGCAAAAGGCGCTTACTTCTTCTGATCAACCCTCCATGGCTTCGAGTGTGTGATAGTGCCTTGCGATTTGAGGCCACCCTTAGTGCCCACCACGGGAAGCATGGCCGAGTCACCCAGCATTAGGCGCTGATTATTGCTGTCGCTGCGATATAAAAATATTCAATCTAATTGCATTCATACATTCTTTACAACATGAATCCATTTGGATTGCAATGGTGCATCCATGTTCTGGAAACTATACTATGAATCGATTTTCGTGTCATTGTCTTCAAACATACTTTCAATATCGCTTTGATGTCATATTAGTTAAATATAATTAACCAGGAAATATCTTATAGTATATTTTTTAAATATATCAAACAATTGGCCATAAGTTGTGGTTAACGCAAACACTAAACCACTGGCAATATTCTAATGGCTACTGTATGTACGTATGTATATGTATGTGGTAGGTATTTACTTGATTATGTGAGTGATGGCCAACTTTCGAAGGCTGCTTCCAGCGGCTCGAACCTTTGCCGTTTTGTTCATGATGCGTACTGGTTTCTGTTTACGAAAGACAACATTTGATTCCCAGCACTCGGACATCGGGCGTTTGCAGTTCTCGACCAACGATGGGTCATCCGTTTCCAGTTCAATTACAAAATGCTTCATGAAACTCTCACGCACCTTGGGCAGCATGAAATCGTTGGGAATGCGA
Source organism: Drosophila atroscutellata (assembly GCA_035041605.1). Classification (NCBI taxonomy): domain Eukaryota; kingdom Metazoa; phylum Arthropoda; class Insecta; order Diptera; family Drosophilidae; genus Drosophila; species Drosophila atroscutellata. Next base: position 24,897,761 of record JAWNLA010000108.1, on the reverse strand, counting down.
TGGAGAATTGTCATTTGTGGCGAATCGGGGAATTTTTCGAAAATTCTCAAACGAAATGGCAGAGTTTCCTTGATTTCGGCGCTTTGCTCGCGAAACTTGAGCTGCTTAAGTTTCTTGATGTCCTCGTCCAACTCCAAATTATCCAAAATGACCGCAACGAAAAGACTGAGCACGATGAGCGTAACAAACAGATGGTAGAGTATAAAATAGACAGCTACTAGAGGCGTCAGTGTTTTGCTCGTGCGTATCATCGTCTCATCCATGACTTCAACCCACGCCTCCTGCGTGAGTATCTGGAACATGCTCATGAACGCCTCTGGAAACGACTCGAACTTGGTGAAATCGCACAGAAAACAGAACAGCTGCATCGAAATGCTCGAGCTAATGATTAGCAAGCACATGGTAAAGATGATTAGCGAGCCCAACTTCTTGCCGGGCCCAAAAATCTTATACACAAAACCCTCAAGCATGGGCGAGGCCTTTATCAGCCGCACCACCCTAAGCACTTGAAAGTATGTCAATCCAGATAAATAGAACATAGGAACTATGTGTAGCGTTGTGCCAGCGGCGAGAAGCAGCTCAAATTTGTGTATGGAATGCTTATAGTAGCCACGCCAACCCAAACAGTAGATCTTGAAGAGTGTCTCGAGATCGAGCAGACATGTGAACACAACCTCAATGTAATAATATCTCTCATAGAATACATGACGTGGTCGACCATCGTGTTTAAATGCCATCGTTGCCGTCACAATCCCATTGGCCAGGATCACCGTCATGACCAGCATTCGAAAGTATGGAGAGCGTAAAATGGCATGGCATGTCTCTGGCGCCAATCCGCCATGCTTATTGTCGTCGATGGTGACCAACCGCCAGCCGGAATCGTTGCCGCTGAGTATTTGGGAGGCCGCCGTCTTTTGTATATGACCCCTTGCACCCCACATCTGTTGGAACTGCACGCGTATCTCGTTGAAGGTCTCTGTGATTACAGCTATGAACACGTTCTTCACAAGCCAGGCCAGAAAGAATATCATGGTGCTGAAGTAGAAGGCGGCTCGCCATGCCGGCAGTGAGTCAATTGCGCGATACATAATAAATACCCAGCCTTCCTGGGAGGCAGCCTGATATACCGTAAAAATACTAGTTGCAATGTCCTCAAAGCCATTGAAGCCAATTACATAACTGCTTAGAAAGTCCATCTTCATGCAGCGCATGCCCGGCGAACACTGGTACCCAGAGTCAGGATCCATTGAGCAGAATGTGTCCGGTATGGCTAGTGAATTTATTGTGAGTATCCTAATGAGAGGGATTGCATAATTGGTTCAACATATTAATTAATTTAATTCATTAAACATAATACTCCTGCATGCAAATTCCAATATAATTTAATTTTTCGATTAAGAAGAATCAAAAATGTTACAACAACTTAATTAGTATTTAAAGCCAATGTAAAAAGGTTAAATAAAGACTTAAGCATACTTACGGCCGGCCTTTTTTATCATAATTCGTATTATTCATGACACAGTGATTCTTCAGCTCTCCAAAGAATTGCACGCCGAGCAAGCCATACAGCGACATGAAGAACAAAAAAAATAGCGTCACATTGTAGATTTGTTGGCTCGAGCGTCTAAATAAGAGCAGATACAAAGAAGGCACATGCCATCAATCATGGTGTTGATTGATAAAAGCTCACGACCTACTTGAAAATTTGATTTATGCGGCTCTTGGGCATACTGAACTTTAAGAAAACACGTAGAAAGCGTATCATAATAAGTGGACGTGGTGCCCGCATAATGGATAGATACGAAAATCTGTGGGGAAAAATGGAAAAGAATGTGAAATCGATTTTATAAATACAGTTAATATAGTACAGTGAATACTTACTTAGGTACTATTTCGAGCACTTCGAAAATTTGCAGTATGATGGAGACCCAGAGAAAACTAACCATGGAGGCATCAAACTGACACCAATGATCCTTCAAATAAGGCACTTCGCCCTACACGTAATGAATGGCATAAGTATTTTGAAGACGGCATCCAACTATAACTGTAACTCACATTTAGAACGCCACGAATGTGCATTTTGGCAATCATCTCGGCAGTAAAGAGGACCGTCACCGCCGTATCCGATACAAAGGTGATGTACTGCAACGACGGATGACGCTCAAACGTTTTTGGCGTATTCAGCGAAACGGACGCCAGCGAGACCAGTGCGCAAAGGCGCATCAAACGACGCACCCAGAGTTTATTCACCCATTCTATATCGGCGCTTTCGTTGAGCGATTCCTCTGGCCCGTAATCGGCTAGAAAGGGCTCGCCACCCTTAAGGCTTTGCTTGCGGCCCAGCATAATTTTATTGCCGATCCCAGTGGCGATGCCCAGTCCAATTGGCGGCACACCCGTAATGGCAGCGCTGCCCACTGTACTGCTGATCCCGCCGCATATGCCCATGCCAGCGGAAGCGGCTCCACCGCCCAATCCTCCAATGCCACCCAGCAGATTGAGGCCACCACCCACTGCGCAAGGTGGCCCGCCTGCTCCATTGTTGTGGGCATTGCCCGCGGCTGTCGACGCGGCTGTCGGTGGTTGTGCTGCTGCTATTGATGATCCTCCAGCCGGAGGATGCATACCGTAGGCAGTGCTACTGCCGCCACCACTGCCGCTGCCCGAGTTCACAATTGTTGTCGGACTATTGAGGGCGCTGGACGCATCTTGACGTGTGCCCAAACCGTTGCCAGGACTGCTGCCCGGCGATGGATTGAAGGTGAAGTGACTGAGCTGCTGCTGCGGATGCTGCTGGGAGCTGCGCAGATGGGAGTGTTGTGAATGCTGGTGCGGATGGTGGGATGATGGTAGTGAGTGCTGATGCTGCTGTGGTGTTAAGCTGTTGCCGCTGGAGGAACTGGTGCTGGCCGCCGCTGGTGTTGTGATGCCGCTTGCTGAATGAAAGCTGCCCCCGCCGCCTCCCGTGCGTTTATTTCTAGCAGCTGCACCCAAGCGACGAATCTGTAAGCGGTCAATCATTCAAACAGCGCATCCTGCTCCTGTCCCGTGACCGTTGTTAAGTGGAGTGGGGCCACAAATGACTCCTAGTAGACTGTGTTCCTATTTCTGTTTTATTTATTTATTTATTATTACTCTTTTTTTGAGTGAGACAACAATTAGATTGGCCACATTCTGTCATAAATTACATATGTATGTATGTATGTACGTTTGCAAAACATTTTGATTAACCGTGCACAACATTTGCAACCCCCAATAATGGGACATGACAGAAGGACACGCACAAATACATACATAAGTGTGTACATATAGATGATGCTTATGTATGTAAGCGCATGTACATACATACACAAGTAAATATCTACATTGCATATTTATGCTTACATACTTTTTTGGCCAAGTTCGCGCGTATTGTACCCCTATCACAAATACCCATTTAAGAGGCGTTTCAGGTTGGGTGCTTAATGCTTAACAATAGCACTTAATATATATGTCAACAACAATAAACTGCATGAACTTCTTTGTAAAAACAAATTTAACAACAACAATTACAACACTTTCCTTACATTCTACGCCAAAAACAATAGCAACGAAAATTTAAACAAAAACAGTTGCACTTATGTACGAAAATCACGCGCTGCTGAGAACAGCAAAACGACGAATGCAAAGATATACTAAACGGACGGGTGGGCCACTCAGGCAATCGGGCAGTCGAACAGTCTGGCAGTCGGGCAGTGCCCTGCCTTGCTTTAGTCAGGCAAATATCTGACAGCTGCCATTCTGTCAGCTACAAAGCGGTGCTCAGGATGGCGTCTGCGCAATGGCACACCGGGAAAATACTCTTTTACGTCTGGTTGAATATTGATTGAAAAGATTTCCAAAATTTAGATGGCTTGTCCATCACACTTCTTTGTGGTATCAGGTTAACGAAAGCCAATATTGATTTGTTATACGAATAGCTGTACAAGCCATTGCCAAATTCTTAAAAACGCAATCATCATTTTATTTGATTTGCTTTTGGCGATTGAAAAAGCTTCATCGTTTCTCGCAGTGCAGCAATGGGTCGATGACAACAGTAGCAGCGTGACAGCAGAAAGTGCAAAGTGGAGCGCGTTAGTTTCCTTTCAGCATTGGCTAAATCTAAACAAAAAATGGGCGCTTCGGCCTCGTCTAAGAAATCCTCTAGTCTAAGCTATCCAGGCCACGATGATCCGGCATACCGCAAGTGCCAGGAATTGAAGGCAAGTCACGTGCACCTCATTTGCATAACCTATACCTGTACCAGTACTACTTGTAGTGTAAACAACCATCAAATCTGACACCATGCAGATGGAACGCTGGATACAGATGCATTACCAAATCAAGCAACGGGAACAGGCGCTGGCTATTGCCCAGCATCGGGAACTCTTCTATTGGATGAGCGGCTTCTACCTGAGCGCTCTATATGGCTGTGCCAGCTACTACCAGCGGGTGAAGCGTGCTTCAGTTTTGGCACCGTTACTGCCACTCACCTTTATCATGGGATACTATACAGACTGGGCTTATGGTAGCAAGCTGCATCGTATTCAGGGTGAGTACTCAATCCATAAAATAACATGGTTAAAATTCACAAAATTTACTGTACTTATCACAGCCGAAGCGAACATGATAATGGAGCACGAGGAGGATCTGTTGCATTGGCCAGGTGGGCTACCCACCGTTGCTGGCATTGATGAGGCTCGCGTCGAAGTTGAAATGGAAAAGAAAATGCATCCGCATCACATGTAGATATCGCTACTAAATGCTCTTAGTTATTGCTCATACTTATTGCTCATTCAAAACACCATTCATACATCTATAGTGCTGAAATATATATACAGAAATATATACGATAAGTTAGCATTCATAATTTTGAGCAATAATTATTAATTCATACACTTAGCCCTTTGGTACTTTTGCAGACTGCAATCTGATTCATAAGTACTTTTTTACACTAACTAAATATACATGCAGAATACTGCTAGTACTTATTTATTTATGCAGATAGAACGCTTGTGCTATTTACATACGTATATTGTCACTTATGTATAACCGATAAAGCTAAACAAAAATTTGTATAAAAATTATTGCCATACATAGCTTTCCGGGTAAATGACTCTTGGAATCTTTCGAACTCTTATGCGTCTGTGTGTTTCAATTCCACAAATTTGTCAAGACAATACTCCTTATATTAAACGTGTAGTTTTTATTGATTTATATGTACTTATAAATGTATGTATGTATAGAAACCGAGAAACTATAGCCTAGGGCATCTAATAAATAAATTGCTCCCCATTCTCAAAAATGATTCCAATTCCAGTTCCCATCCATGTTATACATTCCTCATTCCATATTCCAAAATCCACAATCCACATCCAAGTCCTAGTAGTGCACATGGGCATCATCTAGCAGGCTTTCTTCAATTAGTGCTTGGTTATCCTTCTTGTAGTTCGTCTCACAGAACTCAGCGATGCGGACACAGGCCTCCTCGATCATGCTGCTTGGTACCGTGAGCACAATGCGCACATATCCCGGATAATCGAAGCAACTCCCGGGCAGACAAAACACACTCTGCTCGTTGACCAACTCCTGCACAAAGTGCGTGTCGTCCTTAAAGGCCGGAAAACGCTCTATACAGACACCAATCATCATGTACATGGCTCCGTTGGGCATAACGGGCTTCAGTCCGACCACCGGCTTCAGCAAATTGTAAGCGAGTTGAGCATTTGACTATGGGCACAAGAAGTGGTATAAATAAGTGACTTTCTTTAATGCATGAGAACTAGCCAGTTTATTTCACATGATCACTTACATAGAGCACATCGATCACTCCGTCAAAGTAGCTCTGTGGCGTTTTGGTGAGTATATCGGAAAGAGCGCCCTGAATGATCGTATTGCTGCCTAGGATGCGTCCACACATGTTCTTGAGCCCGGAGAACGCAGTTCCCAGACGTTGTTGATCATCGTGCACGATAATCCAACCCATTCGCCAGCCGGGCACCAGAAAACGTTTGGTCAGCCCGCCACAGGACAGCACAGGTACCTCCCGCGTCAGACTGCTGACCGCCAAGTGTCGCGAGCCTGGGAACACAAAGTGTTCATATATCTAAGCCACAAAAAAAAAAAATATTTCGCTTATTGAAAATTACTTTTTATAGAACTCTAGAGCTCCCTATCCCTATGGCCAAAATTGTTAAATGACTTTCGAACTGCTATTATGAAAGTATGAAATTGAATGTATTCACATTTCAGATAGCAGCATATGTTAAGAAATTCAATTTGCGACCTAATTTAGCATATAATTTAGCTTTTAGCAACGCTAAATCACACATTATCATATGTGAATATGTGTGTCTAGGTTTAATTCTCACTAACCTCATCGGCAATAATGGGTAGATAATGGCGCTCGCAAATGTTAACAAGTGCCTGGAGATGGGCTTTGTCGAAAACGCTGCCACATGGATTGCTTGGATTGTTGATTAGCAATGCTGCCGTATTCTCATCGATAAGACTTTCCAGCTGAACAAGATCAGCGCGCCACTGCTGCTCCGGCAACAGGTCATAGTAGCGCACCTCAATGTTCATGCCCTCGGCAAGTGTATAGTACAAGCAGAAGCCTGGCCGCGGTACCAGCACGTTCTGGCCGCGATCGGCCAATGCCAATATGCAATACTCGAGTGCTGAGGAGCAACCGCTGCAGAGCATGATGTTACTTGGATCGATCACCCCATTCGGTCGTTGATGAGCACTATACTTGGCCACCGCCTGACGCGACGCCTCATGCCCCTGCGTGTGGGCATAGCCATTAAACTTGCCGCTCTCCAGGGATGTCATCACCGCCTTCATCGTTTCATTGGCGGCCTTCAGATTGCCAAAAGTGGTGGGATCGCCTGCGGATCAGATAATAGCACCATTATTAAGTTATAAAATAACAGTGCAGAAGGAAAACTTTACATTTTCTCAAACAATATTCATAACTGCTTTCAATTCAATTGTGAAATATCTTGAATATTTTTTTATTTTTTACTTTTCCAAATTTTGTACATTTCAAAGGAATAAGACGTGATAAACTGGTATAGCTGTTAATGTAATTCTACGCAACGTCATAAAAATACAATCAATAATTAAATTTTTATAGAGTTGAATAAATCTTGTTTCATTAAATCTCACGTTCTATTATCTATTTTCAACTCACTATCCCCATTTGTTTTGCTAATCCCAGTTTGGTTTTAAGTTAGTTTAAAATTCGGAATTTTAGACATACAAATTTACGCAAATATTTTGTAGTGTATGTGTGCGCGTGCGCGTGCGCGTTTGCGTGTGCATGTGTAAGTGTGAGTGTATGTATGTGTACATATCCTCACATATCAAGATACTTTCCATAATCCAGTCCTAAACACGTTCAACGCATTTGCCAAGTTTCCGCCTCGTTGAATCCCATGTGGGAGATATTGGAACGGAGGGCGCAACTGTGATAACTAGACCCATAATATACCGGCTACATTTTGAATTCTAATCAAATTCATTTCTTGATCTTGCTTCTCAATTCTCCAAACAGGTGAAACTACATTTTATGCAAATGCATCAAAAACGAGCGTGCGCCATGACAAAAACAATAATATAACAACAATATGTAACAACAACAGTCCAGACCTCAGATTCTAAGCTTATACACACAAACATCAACCCATCTAGCAATATTCAATAAATTAATTCGAGAATCGCTATTTGTAGACAATCACATAAATGCATATTAATATAATATTGTTTTTCTCAAGATAGAAGCAGCATTTGCAAAAACAAACCGATACTTGCAACCTCAACTGATTGGTTGAGTTTACGTATATGCTTGTGTGGGCCATATACATATGTATATATTTTGTATTTTATATGCATATATGTTTTTGCAAATATCGGACAGAGAAGCGGCTCCAAAAGAAATGAATTCATATCGCCGATTTAAGTAAACAAGTTTCAGCATTTTAACGTTACAAAAAAAAAAGAAACCGCGAATAACGCAATAGCGACTAAATATTAAAACAGGCAAGAACTGATTTCTTTGTCTCGCCGAAGATAACATACGCTTGCAGACTGAAGTCCATGTGCTCACTTCTCAATTAAATTATTAATTTATAGTTCATTTCTATTGATTTTGTAATCATTTTATGTGGAAGCAACTCAATCGAATAACATACTATTTGATATATACATATGTATAAATACTTATGGCCTTCAATCCATTGCATATTTCATGAAAAATATTTTGAATACCCTGCAAGCGAATATTTAGCTCAAAATTCCTGCTCCGCAAAGAATTCAAAATGTTCTGTCCAAAACGGAATGGGCACATCAGGCAACCGAATATACATGTATGACTCTACGTTTACATCTAACATAAATGCGCCAGGATGAATTTGTGACAAAAAATAAAAATAAACATTTGAAAATGTATATATTGTAGCTAACTAAACTAAACTGTACATAACTAAACTTCAGGCCTTAACGCCATTCCTATAAGAAAAGATAACTCCTAACTGGGAGTGTTGAGCAGTGTCTACTTTAGCTAATTACTCACCTATCGACAGCGGTATCATGGGCTTCTGTGGATTCGGCTTAATCTTCAGCGATTCGACAATATTACGAATGCGATTGTGTGTATTAAGAGACAGTGAGGAGCCTTTAATCTGCCAGGCCGCTCTGCTCCGAGCAGATACAGCAGCATCCTCGTGAATTGTTTGCGTCTCCAGCTGCAGCAGATCGAGTGCCTCGTCCACTACCTCAACGTCGGCAGGAATTGTTGCCGGGGAGCCGCTTGGGCTACTGCGGCTGCTCTGAAACTTGTAGCCTTCGTTGGCAACACTGCTGGGCATTATCACCAGGCAGGCGTTCAAAAATGTCCACGCACAAAACAAAGAAAAAAAAAATGGAAAAAGAAAACTCAAAATCCAATTAGGCGATTGCCAGGGCTTTAAACGATATCCGAGCTCCCAAATTCAAATGAATGTAAAGTTATTGTCCTGTTTCTCATTCCAGACTAGCATTAGAGATGCAATCTTTTGGGGGTGGGGCTGTATATTTTTAACGTGGGAGGCGTGGCTATCAAAGTATATTAGGTCGCTGCGACAACACTGACTTACTTTGCTGATCTCTTGGTGCTTTTATCGGTTCTGGCTGCGTCGCTTGGCCGCTTCATAATATATATATATATATATATATATAAATATATATGTATATATATGATATAAATACGATATTGTGCGACATATATATATATATATATACACATGCATATATGGCCCATACAGTCTTACATCACAACACGCGCCTCGGGAGGGCCGAGCCAAAGAACAACAACTACTGAAACTTCGGATTGAACTCGGGCCTAACTCTGATTTGAATACTGGCAGCGGAGACAAAAAAAAAACAACAAAAAAAACCCTGGTCGGACTGGTCTGACTTGGAACCAGATTTTTAGTTTGATAAACAACAACAATGTTTTGTTTTTAACTTTTTTAATAAACTTAAGTAGCTAATGCTGTCCCCTTGATAACAAGAGGATATTCAAACAGATAATAATTTCGTGCAGCAACAAGACCAGTAGTATTATCCTTTATCATACTGGCTAATTACTTAGACTATCCCTCTAGCTTTTTTTACGAATTAGTTTAAATTTGTAATTATAAAAGGTATATGCATACATTTGCCCCCGTTTCCAATACTAGATGTATTCATCAGTCGCCATTCACATCATTAATGCGCTGCACGCGCAAAAAATTTAATATCAAAACAAACAAGTAACTAGCAAAGCTAAATGGATGTCAATCCCGGCAGCCCGGGATCTTCCGGCTGCTTATATTTGTTATTGTGTGCTTCGCCTAGTTTCACTCATAATTTTCGCTGTTGCGCAAATGTAGCACGTAAGGTAGGCCCCGGCCTGAGTTGGTAAGCACCATTCATTCAATCAGTTGTTACCTTGCATGCGGCGAGCGAGCCTCCTGATCGCCTTGCTCTTCCAAACTGGTTTAATATGTGAGTAAACTACAAACAGCAAGCATAATGTCACCTGATTTTTAACTATTATTTGTATGCATATATTTTTACTGCTACTACTACTTATGATGGATAATTGAGAGAAAACAATGCTTATATCAAAAACGAATCTGCTTGGTCGGATGACAAACACAAAGAATTAAATAAATTTATGAAACATGTATATGTATATATTTGCATATATTTAATATAAATTTAATGAAAGTAACTTAATAACATATGGAATTAGTAATAAGAAACTATGCATTCTTATTTATACATTATTGATATGTGTACAATTTTTCTGGTTGATCGACAAATTTATTGTTGCATGAAAAGCAGAAAAATATGTCATTATCGCATCATTTGACGTGTCAAACAAGCACACAAAATTATATACATACAAACATGAACATCTACATACATGGTACATGGCCTTATGCCAACTTTTATCATATTTCATTGACATATTTCGAAGACATTGGGTACTCTATTATCATATCGTTTTATCAAATGCAAAAAAAAAAAAAAAATCAAAGTAATGGTTATCCTATAAGCTAAATATTTACTGAATATGCTAATTATGAGACTTAAGCTATAAATTAATATGCTAGTCGAATTATTTGCAGCTCTTTCCACTGTGCTGGGTGCCAATACACCCGAATTCAATTGTACAAAAGGACGCATTAGGTTTTGTGATCTGAATGGCTGCTAAGCACGCTTACTTGCGTTTAAATATATTGCTGAGGCGTCGTTTAGGCGGCGAGTTCTGTAGTGGAATATAATGGAATTTATTAATGCCAAATAATACATACCACTTGTAAAAATTGAATTGAAAATGGTCTAATATCTATGTGCTTGATGCCCCTGCTGTGGTCAAACTGCGTCACGCGTCCACCATCTGTAGAAGCGCTCGGCAATCAAGCATAACAGTAATATTACTACAGCCGCTGAGATGCTCATTTTGGTAGCGAACATCAACAGTATTAACACTAGAACAAGCAGCAGACATTTTCTGATACCAATACAATGCCGGAGTTGCGATAAAATATTGGCATTTGGTTGATACACTAAACGCTCTTCTGGTGCCGTGCTGGAGTGGGAGGGCATCACAGTGACCTCCGGCAAGGATTGGGAATGAAGGGCAATCGAAGATAATGAGATCCACGATGTATCGTTACCGTTGGTGTTGGCTTCCGACTCGGATTCGATCTCGATGCTATCGTCGCCCATATTCCTGGCCTGATCAAAGCATTGAGAGCGATGTTGTTTTACCTTGGTGCACTGCTGCAAACGCAGCACGCCACGACGACTGTTCTCAACAAAAATACTTTCAGCGCTGTTTCGCATTCGCCTTTTGTGTGATGAGACATCGCTGGCCGTTGAACTGGTGGGTGACGCACGGGGCGGTCTGCACAAGTTCAGCCTGCGGGCCAAGGGGTTATTCTTTGCCAGTGGCACAGCGTTGGATAAATGTGGTGTAGTGCTTTCTTGCTCCTGTTTTTGATACTGCTGCTTCTGTTGAACATCTGTCGTCGCATCTGAAAGCAGATTCCGATGCAACTGATCGAAGTAGGAGCGACTCGTGCGCGGCGTCGAGGTGCAAAAAACGGCCGCCTCTTTCAGACGCAGATTGCGTTGATTTAGTGGCAACACTTTTTTTTTACGTTGAGAGTGCCGCCGCTAGGAAGGAGCACAGCGTATTTGTAAATGACACGTTGTAGTAGTAGCTACACAACAATCACAAGGACGACAACGATGACTGGCAGTATATATGTTATCTAACTAACAAAGCACAATAGCAACGACGCACAAGCACACAAAATAATAAAAAATATACTTCTATTGACAACTTACCTCGTCGCGCGGCAGACATTGTCCACCACCGCCAGTGGCGCCGCTGCTGCCCATGCTGAACCGTGACGCAAAGATTTTGAAACGCGCCGGCGTCTTGGTGCTACTATTATTGTCATAGGTTTCGCGCAATATTTCTCGCGCTGGTTCCGAGCTTCCAAATGAAAGACGTCCACCATTTTTACTGGGCGTTGGTGGACCCGGCCGCTTGTAATGAGTGCCCATCGACTTTTTACGCGTACCTGTACAGTTGCCACCCGTTGTGCTCAGCAGCGCGCTCATGCTATCGTCCAGGCCGTGTGGCCCGTCCTGTTGGGGGTGAGAGCACAATACGATAAATACATTTCTCAAGTTCATTCTCAGTAGAATGACTTTGAACAGAAACAGACGCATTAACATCAACATCAACGATAAACAACACAGAAACAACAGGACACATATCGGAACGGGATGAAGAGAATCTTAAACATACATATGCAAGTGGGCTGACATTAATAGTCGTCTGCTGTCTAAATAGATTATATAAGCTACATATGTCAATTGTAACCACTTTGCGTGCACTTGTGCCTTGAGCAGAATTCCGAGCGGGGTGCTGCTCCTAAGGGTGGTGATGTTGTTGTCGTTGTTGTTGTTTATTTTTGTTTGCCGCTTTTCCGTCGGCAGCGCGACCCATGTTAATGCTTACTTTGAGATCGCTTTCTTGGCTACCCAAGTCATACTGTGCCGCATAGGTGCTCTTCAAATGCGGCGGTTGCAACGAGTTGCGATTTTGCACTTCTTCAGTGCTATATGTGCAGATGGAAAGATGGGATATAGATAAGTGACAAATTGTTGGTGATGCAGAAGTAACAGGCACATACGTCATGTCCGGGACACGGCCAAGCTTAAGATCTGTGAGGTAGGTGTTGTTAAACACCTCACCCTCCTCATCTTCCATGGCCAGATTGCTGCCCAGATTGGCAGACGGGGCGCTTGGCCGCTTAAACGGGTGCCAGTCATCGCTGGGAGAAGAAGTGGGGGCCGCCGTTTCGGTCTCGTGTAGGTGGCGCACCTTGGTACTGAGGAGGGCATATTCCTTCTCTTGCTCCAAGATTAATTCGTTGAGACGCACAATCTGAGCAGATAGAGCACGCGTATGTTCGTCATATTTGTTGTTCTGGAAAATGTTATACGGAGTGATAAAGATTACAACCATGACGTAATCAACTTACCTGTGCAGTCAGTTTTTCCAGTTGCGCCTGGTTGCTGGTCGCATCGCGCTCATGCTTCTCCTTCATTCGGATCACTTCCGCCTTATACAATGCCCGCTACATTTGTCAGTTTGTGTGGTTTGAGACACAATAGCGTAGTGGGGTTAGTAATGAACGATAAGTTGTGGGAGAAGTGAAGGCAAAAGGGGGAGAAACGACATCGACAAAGAAAACAAACATGAAAACGAAACTAACCTCGTTGGCCAATAACGGTCACGATGCTAAGTCACTGGACAGCTAACTAACTTAACCTAGACTAATACAAGTATACTCCATCAAAATAACACATAGCTAATCAAAACACACAAACAAAAAAAAACTAAACAAAAGTTAAAAACGCTTCTGTATTTAAAACTCAATTGGATTTCTAGTCTTTACATCGATATAAACATTGTTGCTCAAAAATATAATATACGTTATGCTCAGAAGAACCAACAACATGATCAAAAATTTGAAACAGATAATGTGGTACGAACTCTCGACTTTCTTGAAAGAAGTCCCCTCTGCGTTTGTGTGTGTTTGTGTGTGGTTATCAGATTTGCCCACCTTACTTAAATCTAACGATACGAGACTTTTGGACTTGAATTTTTTGAAATGTTAATTGTATTGTAGTTGTATTTTGGGAGTGAAAAGGGAAGAGAAGAGGAAACAGAAAAATAGTTTTAAATTCCATATGATAAAAATCTACTTAATCTACTTATTTCATTGTTGCATGTCCCCTCTCTCCGTTGATGATGCCTATAAAAACTGTAGACGTAGAACTAACACCTAACATCTAACACACAACACACAAAATAGGAAAATGTAAACACTACAACGCTACCCCCAGTATGTATTTAAAGAGATAGCAAAATTACAAGACCATGCAAATTTACAACTAAATCTTATTTACATATAATCGCACTAGTCCTGACGTCTGAAGCTAATATGACACGAATAAAAGATAATGTTGCAGTTTTTAATGATTACATTTTCATTTACATTATTACTTAAGATTTGCCCACCAATCATTAATCATAGTACATACAGTTGTAAGTTAAAGATTTCAAAATAAGATTGATGTATTTATACTCAATTAATACTGCATTTGAATTGCAATTGACAACAAAAATTGGCACACTGCGGTAAGAAATGGTTACTTGGTTAAACTGTCGACTCAGTTGGCAATAGAAATGAAAGAAATGTGCTGCCACAGTTCATGTACGATGATGATGATCTCAAATTAATATTGGTATTTTGAAGACTGCAATTTTAAGCTCATCTTTCTTATAATGTCATTTTGGGCTTGTAAGGAACGCTTAGGATTAAAATACATGGCAACAGTTATGGTGAAGCAAGAGGTATTTGGACGCAGGCGCCAGTTAATGCCACCATGCCATACAGTAAGGAAATACATAATACGGAACGCATCAAACGTGTACTTACCATTTTGGACTTCATCTTTTCTAATTTTCCCTCCAATTCGAGACGCTGATCCTTGAGTTTCTGCTCAAAGCGAGCAATCTCTTCTCTCGCATCGCGATACTTTGCCTGCAATATCTGGCAATCGAGCTCCATCTGATGTTCTTTAGCCTTCTGCTTATTAATTTGGTCCAGTGCTATGCGATTCTCCTTGTGCAAAGTGTCCAAAAGGGTTTCGTTGGTGTTGCGAATCTCAATATTATCCGCAAGGCTTTCTTCTAGCTGGTCCTTCAGTGCCTTCAGTTTGCGCTGATAATGCGATTCGCGTTCACTTGACTTTTCGCGCTCAGATTTCAGATGTTTCAACTTATCATCCAAATCACACTGCAGCGCCTTTTTCGCCTCCAGCTCCAACATCATTTTGGCAATGGTATCGTTGGTTAAGTCGTTTAAGTCCCCAATACGCTTCTGTTGCTGATCAATGGTCAAGTTTAGGCCGCCAATCTGGAGACGTAGACGGATATTTTCCTCTTCGGTTCCCGAAAAAATCTTCTTGTCAGCATTGTAACGCGTTATTTCAAACTTTATCTTCCGTTCATGCTTCTGCTCTAGACTCTGTATTTTCATGTATTGCTGTTCTAGGCTGGACAGCTTCTCCTCCGATCGATTTGCACGCTCCTTGCTCGTTCGCAGTTCCAATTGCAAGCCTTCCTTCTCATTTTGCATTACATTGAGAAGTTTTGCTTGCTCCTCCTGTGCGCATTTGATCTGAGCTAATTCACGTTGCGTTTTGGATACAATAGCTTGCTGTTCGCCCAGCTTAATCACTTTTCTCTCCAAGCGCTTGGTATGCGAATCCAGCTGTGTTTTACTCTTCTCCAGCTCTAGTTCCCGTTGAGCAAGCATGTCCTTGACTGTTTCCAGTTCCTTTTCGACAGTATATTTCTGCGTCTTGGTCATTTCCAACTCCTGAAACGTCAGCTTTAGCGTCTGCAACTCTTTGCCAAGTTCACTTCGAATTGTAGTCTTGCTTGCTTTCTCCACTTCCAACTCTTGAGTTACCTTTTCGCATTGCTCATTCTTCTCCTGCAGTTGTTGCATAAGCTCATCGCACTGCTTTTGCAATCGCTCATGTTTTATGGTATTTTTTTCCAGTTCGCTTACTAGCTGCCTCATATCTTCTACAGTGTGAAGACTATCACTTTCCAAGGAATTGCATTTAGCGTGCACATGCATATATGTCGAGACAAACTGGTCCAGTTGCATTTTCAGGATCTGAAGGTCTTTGGGATCAGTTCCTATGTTGTTGCGACCGATTGGCTGCTCGATGTATGCATTGATTGTTTTTAGCATTTGTATCAAAAACTGGTTTTGAGCAGTGAGCTGCTCACATTTAGAAGACATTTCCGCTTTCGATTCTTCCAATTGGTTCCACATTCTCATCAGCATATTTTCCACCTCCTCTAAGCCGATTTCGCCGCTTGATATTGAAGCTATCTTTGTGTTAACTTGGCCGCTGAGTCGGTCAAGGAAAAGCTTTAGCTGCTTTTGAGCGTCGGTTAGCTGCGCCTGCTTCTCAGCGAACTTTAATTCTTGAGTTTGAATAATCTTCTCTTGCTCGGACAGCATCTGGCACTGCCTACGCGAGAGTTCGGATTCAATGGCAATGCGATCTTGTAGATTTCGTTGATGATTGCCGAATTTAATCAATCCTTCGTTCAGCTGCACAAGTCGCTTATCTTTTTTTGTACTTTCAATTTCCATGTTCAGTAGCTTCTCATTGCTAGCCATCAAGTTGGACTGACTCTCCTCTAACTCCTTAGTCAGCTTCTCAGCGTTAATCTTTAAATGCTGAATATTCTCTTCGTAGCGCGCACATTGCTGAGTGTGTATGTTGAACTGATCCTGCAGTTCCTTCACACGATGCTCCTCATGCATATAGCTATAGAACAACTTGTCGATACTGCACCCAATTAAGTTTAAAAGTTGCACATCATCATTGGATATTACTGGCATGTCCAGTTGATCCTGCTGTACGATCTTTACAATTCCATCCAAAATGCGTGCTATTCCCTCCCTGATGGTCGTCAGTTGCTCACGCAGTTCATCATTCTCCTGCTCCTTCTCACGCAATTGTTTATCTATAACAGAGCAAGCTAAATTTTCAGGCGTGGTATTGATGCTGCTCATTCGGCCTGCAGAAGTATCCGGCAGATCCGATGAGGCATCCAGCAGATCCGATGAGGCATCCAGCACCTCGCGGCCCTTATGCAGCTCGTCTCGAGTTTCTTTTAGACACTGCTCCAGCTCCAGTTTGTCGCTCTGCAGACAGGCAATGGTCTCCTCCTTCATAGCCAATATGGAAGCAAAGCTCTCCGAATGCAGCTCCAGCACATTTATTTTCTCAATACAGACCCGCAACTGTTTCTCTGAAAGCTTCAGCTGTTGAAAAAGTATTTCAAAGGAAAATGAATGACCATGATATATTTATGTTTTATATATGTATTATTCTCTCGGTATTAAAATCTCCTCAATAAAACTTGGTTCAGATGTCTGAATGTCGCAAATATGATACAGAGGGTATTAAATGTCTTCATTATCACAAATTAAATGTCTTCATTGTACAATGTTGCCGACAGAGGAAAATATAGCTGAGAGTATTATAGTATTCTATATATTCGTATTTACCTTGGCAGACACTTTGTCATGTTTGGCTCTCAGCTCCAGCATCTGTTCATCTCGATTGGCAATAATAGCATCCTTGTTGCTTAGTTCCTTGTGAAGCTGTCGCTTTAGCTGAAAATAAGTTTAGGTAGTGGTAAACAAATAATAATTGCTGATTCAGGTAGGCGCAGCATATTAATGCATTAGTCCGATCTACCTGCCTGCCACCGAAATTTTACTTACGTTGTCAACTTCATTGGTCACAATGTTATTCGAGCATTTTTCCTCATCGTTTTCTTTTTGAAGGACGGCTTTCAGCTGGTTCCATTGCTTGATCTCTAAAATTTGGAAACAAGCAAAAATTAAAAGGCCCAAATGAAAATGTTCCCATAATATGTATGTTTATTTCTCATACTTTCACGAAGCGACTTTATCAATTTTTCATCTTCTATAAATTGCTCCTCTAGAAAAGTCTTTTCATACCGCTCCGTTGCCAACTCAGCCTGAGAATGTAATTTAAATGTTATACGGAAATTAGCACATCACCACCAGCACTTACCCTCAATCCAAGGAGTTCACGCGAACGCTGTTCAAGCAGCTTAGTTCTTGTTTTTGCATCATTGTCGATTGGTGTCGACTCCGTCGAGCTGCTGCTAGCCAGCGCCGTCACCGAACTGTTTGTATTGCTTTCACAATCTTCGCGAATATTTCGAATCATCTGGCGCAAACGATTGCGAGTCAGCTCCGGTTCGTTGACAGTCTGCTCGAAGAAGTCAACGAGGCACTGATGCATTGTTATCGGTAAATCGTAGCAGGCATTATGAAAATATGTGATCAGACTCTGAATGCACGTGTAGTGCATAAGAAGTGTGTACACATATATGTAATCATCGTTTGCTAGGCGGCCATCGTGCTCAAAATGTGCCTCAAAATCCGGATAGTTATCTGCAAATAATATTTTATTACATTTGTAAGCATACATGATATATATGTGCTAAATTTGATGCTGATCTTTTAATTCATACGTACCTTGAAGAAAAGTTTTTAGTGACCCTAAAAAGAGCGACGCCGACTGTTTGGCGGCTGGCTCAACTCCAGCATACTGCATATTGGCAAAAAATGCCTCGATATCAGAATCTTCTAGACATGAAATGTTTTCGATGAAATGGCAGTTTTGCACCTGCATTTAGAAAAAAAAAGTGCATTAGATATGTATATGTATATGTATCTTCTCTTTATGGTTATGTGAAAGGTTAGCCGGTTGTCTTTATGGTTAGCCTGAAAACTTACCCACTGCAACAATAACGTTTTCCACACGGGCAATTTCATTTTAACTTATATTTAACACAAGACAAGGATACCCACAAACGAATATTAGCATGGAATGCGCGCTTGCATCATTAACTTCTTATTATTCTAAACTATTATACACACAAGTTTTTAATTTACTAATATTATTGATAAGCTAATTTCGAACTGTTCACAGTTTACTATGACTTTCACTTGATTTTACAAAAATACTTAGAACAACAAACTTGGATTCTCGACGCTAACAAAATAAGCTCGCTTGCTGCGAATTACGATACTTTTTTGGCATCGAATACTTTCTAATATGTGATTTAACTACAAACAGCAAGCATAACGTCACCTGATTTTTAACTATTATTTGTATGCACTTTTTTTTACTGCTACTACTAATTATAATGGATAATTGAGAGAAAACAAAGCTTAATGTAGAAAAACAAAACGTCCCCTTATATCAAAAACGAATCTGCTTGGTCGGATGACAAACACAAAGAATTAAATAAATTTATGAAACATGTATATGTATATATTTGCATATATTTAATATAAATTTAATGAAAGTAACTTAATAACATATGGAATTAGTAATAAGAAACTATGCATTCTTATTTATACATTATTGATATGTGTACAATTTTTCTGGTTGATCGACAAATTTATTGTTGCATGAAAAGCAGAAAAATATGTCATTATCGCATCATTTGACGTGTCAAACAAGCACACAAAATTATATACATACAAACATGAACATCTACATACATGGTACATGGCCTTATGCCAACTTTTATCATATTTCATTGACATATTTCGAAGACATTGGGTACTCTATTATCATATCGTTTTATCAAATGCAAAAAAAAAAAAAAATTAAAGTAATGGTTATCCTATAAGCTAAATATTTACTGAATATGCTAATTATGAGACTTAAGCTATAAATTAATATGCTAGTCGAATTATTTGCAGCTCTTTCCACTTTGCTGGGTGCCAATACACCCGAATTCAATTGTACAAAAGGACGCATTAGGTTTTGTGATCTGAATGGCTGCTAAGCACGCTTACTTGCGTTTAAATATATTGCTGAGGCGTCGTTTAGGCGGCGAGTTCTGTAGTGGAATATAATGGAATTTATTAATGCCAAATAATACATACCACTTGTAAAAATTGAATTGAAAATGGTCTAATATCTATGTGCTTGATGCCCCTGCTGTGGTCAAACTGCGTCACGCGTCCACCATCTGTAGAAGCGCTCGGCAATCAAGCATAACAGTAATATTACTACAGCCGCTGAGATGCTCATTTTGGTAGCGAACATCAACAGTATTAACACTAGAACAAGCAGCAGACATTTTCTGATACCAATACAATGCCGGAGTTGCGATAAAATATTGGCATTTGGTTGATACACCACACGCCTCTTCTGGTGCCGTGCTGGAGTATTGGTAGGGCATCACAGTGACCTCCGGCAGGGATTGGGAATGGGGGGCAATCGAAGATAATGAGATCCACGATGTATCGTTACCGTTGGTGTTGGCTTCCGACTCGGATTCGATCTCGATGCTATCGTCGCCCATATTCCTGGCCCGATCAAAGCATTGAAAGCGATGTTGTTTTACCTTGGTGCGTTGTAGCAAGCGCTGCCGACTTCCCGTTGCTGGCAGCACGCCACGACGACTGTTCTTAACAAAGATACTTTCAGTGCTGTTTCGCTTTCGACTTTTGTGTGATGAGACATCGCTGGCCGTTGAACTGGTGGGTGACGCACGGGGCGGTCTGCACAAGTTCAGCCTGCGGGCCAAGGGGTTATTCTTTGCCAGTGGCACAGCGTTGGATAAATGTGGTGTAGTGCTTTCTTGCTCCTGTTTTTGATACTGCTGCTTCTGTTGAACATCTGTCGTCGCATCTGAAAGCAGATTCCGATGCAACTGATCGAAGTAGGAGCGACTCGTGCGCGGCGTCGAGGTGCAAAAAACGCCCGCTTCTTTCAGACGCAGATTGCGGCGTTGATTTAGTGGCAACACTTTTTTTTTACGTTGAGAGTGCCGCCGCTAGGAAGGAGCACAGCGTATTTGTAAATGACACGTTGTAGTAGTAGCTACACAACAATCACAAGGACGACAACGATGACTGGCAGTTGACACAGTTTGTATACCCATATATGTTATCAAACTAACTAACAAAGCAGAAATAGCAACGACGCACAAGCACACAACATAAAAAATATACTTCTATTGACAACTTACCTCGTCGCGCGGCAGACATTGTCCACCACCGCCAGTGGCGCCGCTGCTGCCCATGCTGAACCGTGACGCAAAGATTTTGAAACGCGCCGGCGTCTTGGTGCTACTATTATTGTCATAGGTTTCGCGCAATATTTCTCGCGCTGGTTCCGAGCTTCCAAATGAAAGACGTCCACCATTTTTACTGGGCGTTGGTGGACCCGGCCGCTTGTAATGAGTGCCCATCGACTTTTTACGCGTACCTGTACAGTTGCCACCCGTTGTGCTCAGCAGCGCGCTCATGCTATCGTCCAGGCCGTGTGGCCCGTCCTGTTGGGGGTGAGAGCACAATACGATAAATACATTTCTCAAGTTCATTCTCAGTAGAATGACTTTGAACAGAAACAGACGCATTAACATCAACATCAACGATAAACAACACAGAAACAACAGGACACATATCGGAACGGGATGAAGAGAATCTTAAACATACATATGCAAGTGGGCTGACATTAATAGTCGTCTGCTGTCTAAATAGATTATATAAGCTACATATGTCAATTGTAACCACTTTGCGTGCACTTGTGCCTTGAGCAGAATTCCGACCGGGGTGCTGCTCCTAAGGGTGGTGATGTTGTTGTCGTTGTTGTTGTTTATTTTTGTTTGCCGCTTTTCCGTCGGCAGCGCGACCCATGTTAATGCTTACTTTGAGATCGCTTTCTTGGCTACCCAAGTCATACTGTGCCGCATAGGTGCTCTTCAAATGCGGCGGTTGCAACGAGTTGCGATATTGCACTTCTTCAGTGCTATATGTGCAGATGGAAAGATGGGATGTAGATAAGTGACAAATTGTTGGTGATGCAGAAGTAACAGGCACATACGTCATGTCCGGGACACGGCCAAGCTTAAGATCTGTGAGGTAGGTGTTGTTAAACACCTCACCCTCCTCATCTTCCATGGCCAGATTGCTGCCCAGATTGGCAGACGGGGCGCTTGGCCGCTTAAACGGGTGCCAGTCATCGCTGGGAGAAGAAGTGGGGGCCGCCGTTTCGGTCTCGTGTAGGTGGCGCACCTTGGTACTGAGGATGGCATATTCCTTCTTTTGCTCCAAAATTAATTCGTTGAGACGCACAATCTGAGCAGATAGAGCACGCGTATGTTCGTCATATTTGTTGTTCTGGAAAATGTTATACGGAGTGATAAAGATTACAACCATGACGTAATCAACTTACCTGTGCAGTCAGTTTTTCCAGTTGCGCCTGGTTGCTGGTCGCATCGCGCTCATGCTTCTCCTTCATTCGGATCACTTCCGCCTTATACAATGCCCGCTACATTTGTCAGTTTGTGTGGTTTGAGACACAATAGCGTAGTGGGGTTAGTAATGAACGATGAGTTGTGGGAGAAGTGAAGGCAAAAGGGGGAGAAATGACATCGACAAAGAAAACAAACATGAAAACGAAACTAACCTTGTTGGCCAATAACGGCCACGATGCTAAGTCACTGGACAGCTAACTAACTTAACCTAGACTAATACAAGTATACTCCATCAAAATAACACATAGCTAATCAAAACACACAAACAAAAAAAAACTAAACAAAAGTTAAAAACGCTTCTGTATTTAAAACTCAATTGGATTTCTAGTCTTTACATCGATATAAACATTGTTGCTCAAAAATATAATATACGTTATGCTCAGAAGAACCAACAACATGATCAAAAATTTGAAACAGATAATGTGGTACGAACTCTCGACTTTCTTGAAAGAAGTCCCCTCTGCGTTTGTGTGTGTTTGTGTGTGGTTATCAGATTTGCCCACCTTACTTAAATCTAACGATACGAGACTTTTGGACTTGAATTTTTTGAAATGTTAATTGTATTGTAGTTGTATTTTGGGAGTGAAAAGGGAAGAGAAGAGGAAACAGAAAAATAGTTTTAAATTCCATATGATAAAAATCTACTTAATCTACTTATTTCATTTTTGCATGTCCCCTCTCTCCGTTGATGATGCCTGTAAAAACTGTAGACGTAGAACTAACACCTAACATCTAACACACAACACACAAAATAGGAAAATGTAAACACTACAACGCTACCCCCAGTATGTATTTAAAGAGATAGCAAAATTACAAGACCATGCAAATTTACAACTAAATCTTATTTACATATAATCGCACTAGTCCTGACGTCTGAAGCTAATATGACACGAATAAAAGATAATGTTGCAGTTTTTAATGATTACATTTTCATTTACATTATTACTTAAGATTTGCCCACCAATCATTAATCATAGTACATACAGTTGTAAGTTAAAGATTTCAAAATAAGATTGATGTATTTATACTCAATTAATACTGCATTTGAATTGCAATTGACAACAAAAATTGGCACACTGCGGTAAGAAATGGTTACTTGGTTAAACTGTCGACTCAGTTGGCAATAGAAATGAAAGAAATGTGCTGCCACAGTTCATGTACGATGATGATGATCTCAAATTAATATTGGTATTTTGAAGACTGCAATTTTAAGCTCATCTTTCTTATAATGTCATTTTGGGCTTGTAAGGAACGCTTAGGATTAAAATACATGGCAACAGTTATGGTGAAGCAAGAGGTATTTGGACGCAGGCGCCAGTTAATGCCACCATGCCATACAGTAAGGAAATACATAATACGGAACGCATCAAACGTGTACTTACCATTTTGGACTTCATCTTTTCTAATTTTCCCTCCAATTCGAGACGCTGATCCTTGAGTTTCTGCTCAAAGCGAGCAATCTCTTCTTTCGCATCGCGATACTTTGCCTGCAATATCTGGCAATCGAGCTCCATCTGATGTTCTTTAGCCTTCTGCTTATTAATTTGGTCCAGTGCTATGCGATTCTCCTTGTGCAAAGTGTCCAAAAGGGTTTCGTTGGTGTTGCGAATCTCAATATTATCCGCAAGGCTTTCTTCTAGCTGGTCCTTCAGTGCCTTCAGTTTGCGCTGATAATGCGATTCGCGTTCACTTGACTTTTCGCGCTCAGATTTCAGATGTTTCAACTTATCATCCAAATCACACTGCAGCGCCTTTTTCGCCTCCAGCTCCAGCATCATTTTGGCAATGGTATCGTTGGTTAAGTCGTTTAAGTCCCCAATACGCTTCTGTTGCTGATCAATGGCCAAGTTTAGGGCGCCAATCTGGAGACGTAGACGGGTATTTTCCTCTTCGGTTCCCGAAAGAATCTTCTTGTCAGCATTGTCACGCGTTTTTTCAAACTTTATCTTCCGTTCATGCTTCTGCTCTAGACTCTGTATTTTCATGTATTGCTGTTCTAGGCTGGACAGCTTCTCCTCCGATCGATTTGCACGCTCCTTGCTCGTTCGCAGTTCCAATTGCAAGCCTTCCTTCTCATTTTGCATTGCATTGAGAAGTTTTGCTTGCTCCTCCTGTGCGCATTTGATCTGAGCTAATTCACGTTGCGTTTTGGATACAATGGCTTGCTGTTCGCCCAGCTTAATCACTGTTCTCTCCAAGCGCTTGGTATGCGAATCCAGCTGCGTTTTACTCTTCTCCAGCTCTAGTTCCCGTTGAGCAAGCATGTCCTTGACTGTTTCCAGTTGCTTTTCGACAGTATATTTCTGCGTCTTGGTCATTTCCAACTCCTGAAACGTCAGCTTTAGCGTCTGCAACTCTTTGCCAAGTTCACTTCGAATTGTAGTCTTGCTCGCTTTCTCCACTTCCAACTCTTGAGTTACCTTTTCGCATTGCTCATTCTTCTCCTGCAGTTGTTGCATTAGCTCATCGCACTGCCTTTGCAAACCTTTTTGGAGAGATTCTCGGTCGTGCAACTGTTGCTCCTTAGTCTTCTCCGCCAGCTCGAGTTTGTGAAGCTTCATGCTAAGTTCACTTTCAATGGTAGTCTTGCTTGCTTTCTCGAATTGCAACTCTTCAGTTACCTTTTTGCATTCCTTGGACTTATGATGCAGTTGCTGCATTAACTCATCGCGCTGCTTTTGAAAATCTTCTAGAAGAGATTCTCGGTCGAGCAACTGTTGCTCCTTGGCCATTTCCACCTCCTGACACGTCAGCTTTAGCGCCTGCAACTCTTTGCCAAGTTCATTTTGAATGGTAGTCTTGCTTGCTTTCTCCACTTCCAACTCTTGAGTTACCTTTTCGCATTGCTCATTCTTCTCCTGCAGTTGCTTCGTTAGCTCATCGCACTGCCTTTGCAAACGTTTTTGGAGAGATTCTCGGTCGTGCAACTGTTGCTCCTTAGTCTTCTCCGCCAGCTCGAGTTTCTGAAGCTTCATGCTAAGTTCTTTTTCAATGGTAGTCTTGCTTGCTTTCTCCACTTCCAACTCTTCAGTTACCTTTTTGCATTCCTTGGACTTATGATGCAGTTGCTGCATTAACTCATCGCGCTGCCTTTGCAAATCTTCTAGAACAGATTCTCGGTCGAGCAACTGTTGCTCCTTGGCCATTTCCACCTCCTGACACGTCAGCTTTAGCGCCTGCAACTCTTTGCCAAGTTCATTTTGAATGGTAGTCTTGCTTGCTTTCTCCACTTCCAACTCTTGAGTTACCTTTTCGCATTGCTCATTCTTTTCCTGCAGTTGCTTCGTTAGCTCATCGCACTGCCTTTGCAAACCTTTTTGGAGAGATTCTCGGTCGTGCAACTGTTGCTCCTTAGTCTTCTCCGCTAGCTTGAGTTTCTGAAGCTTCATGCTAAGTTCACTTTCAATGGTAGTCTTGCTTGCTTTCTCCACTTCCAACTCTTCAGTTACCTTTTTGCATTCCTTGGACTTATGCTCCAGTTGCTGCATTAACTCATCGCGCTGCCTTTGCAAATCTTCTAGAAGAGATTCTCGGTCGAGTAACTGTTGCTCCTTGGCCATTTCCACCTCCTGACACGTCAACCTTAGCACCTGCAACTCTTTGCCAAGTTCATTTTGAATGGTAGTCTTGCTTGCTTTCTCCAATTGCAACTCTTCAGTTACCTTTTCGCATTGCTCATTCTTCTCCTGCAGTTGCTGCATTAGCTCATCGCACTGCCTTTGCAAATCTTTTTGGAGAGATTCTCGGTCGTGCAACTGTTGCTCCTTAGTCTTCTCCGCCAGCTCGAGTTTCTGAAGCTTCATGCTAAGTTCACTTTCAATGGTAGTCTTGCTTGCTTTCTCGAATTGCAACTCTTCAGTTACCTTTTTGCATTCATTGGACTTATGCTGCAGTTGCTGCATTAACTCATCGCGCTGTCTTTGCAAATCTTCTAGAAGAGATTCTCGGTCGAGTAACTGTTGCTCCTTGGCCATTACCAACTCCTGACACGTCAGCTTTAGCGTCTGCAACTCTTTGCCAAGTTCACTTCGAATTGTAGTCTTGCTTGCTTTCTCCACTTCCAACTCTTGAGTTACCTTTTCGCATTGCTCATTCTTCTCCTGCAGTTGTTGCATTAGCTCATCGCACTGCTTTTGCAATCGCTCATGTTTTATGGTATTTTTTTCCAGTTCGCTTACTAGCTGCCTCATATCTTCTACAGTGTGAAGACTATCACTTTCCAAGGAATTGCATTTAGCGTGCACATGCATATATGTCGAGACAAACTGGTCCAGTTGCATTTTCAGGATCTGAAGGTCTTTGGGATCAGTTCCTATGTTGTTGCGACCGATTGGCTGCTCGATGTATGCATTGATTGTTTTTAGCATTTGTATCAAAAACTGGTTTTGAGCAGTGAGCTGCTCACATTTAGAAGACATTTCCGCTTTCGATTCTTCCCATTGGTTCCACATTCTCATCAGCATATTTTCCACCTCCTCTAAGCCGATTTCGCCGCTTGATATTGAAGCTATCTTTGTGTTAACTTGGCCGCTGAGTCGGTCAAGGAAAAGCTTTAGCTGCTTTTGAGCGTCGGTTAGCTGCGCCTGCTTCTCAGCGAACTTTAATTCTTGAGTTTGAATAATCTTCTCTTGCTCGGACAGCATCTGGCACTGCCTACGCGAGAGTTCGGATTCAATGGCAATGCGATCTTGTAGATTTCGTTGATGATTGCCGAATTTAATCAATCCTTCGTTCAGCTGCACAAGTCGCTTATCTTTTTTTGTACTTTCAATTTCCATGTTCAGTAGCTTCTCATTGCTAGCCATCAAGTTGGACTGACTCTCCTCTAACTCCTTAGTCAGCTTCTCAGCGTTAATCTTTAAATGCTGAATATTCTCTTCGTGGCGCGCACATTGCTGAGTGTGTATGTTGAACTGATCCTGCAGTTCCTTCACACGATGCTCCTCATGCATATAGCTATAGAACAACTTGTCGATACTGCACCCAATTAAGTTTAAAAGTTGCACATCATCATTGGATTTTACTGGCATCTCCAGTTGATCCTGCTGTGCGATCTTTACAATTCCATCCAAAATGCGTGCTATTCCCTCCCTGATGGTCGTCAGTTGCTCACGCAGTTCATCATTCTCCTGCTCCTTCTCACGCAATTGTTTATCTATAACAGAGCAAGCTAAATTTTCAGGCGTGGTATTGATGCTGCTCATTCGGCCTGCAGAAGTATCCGGCAGATCCGATGAGGCATCCAGCAGATCCGATGAGGCATCCAGCACCTCGCGGCCCTTATGCAGCTCGTCTCGAGTTTCTTTTAGACACTGCTCCAGCTCCAGTTTGTCGCTCTGCAGACAGGCAATGGTCTCCTCCTTCATAGCCAATATGGAAGCAAAGCTCTCCGAATGCAGCTCCAGCACATTTATTTTCTCAATACAGACCCGCAACTGTTTCTCTGAAAGCTTCAGCTGTTGAAAAAGTATTTCAAAGGAAAATGAATGACCATGATATATTTATGTTTTATATATGTATTATTCTCTCGGTATTAAAATCTCCTCAATAAAACTTGGTTCAGATGTCTGAATGTCGCAAATATGATACAGAGGGTATTAAATGTCTTCATTATCACAAATTAAATGTCTTCATTGTACAATGTTGCCGACAGAGGAAAATATAGCTGAGAGTATTATAGTATTCTATATATTCGTATTTACCTTGGCAGACACTTTGTCATGTTTGGCTCTCAGCTCCAGCATTTGTTCATCTCGATTGGCAATAATAGCATCCTTGTTGCTTAGTTCCTTGTGAAGCTGTCGCTTTAGCTGAAAATAAGTTTAGGTAGTGGTAAACAAATAATAATTGCTGATTCAGGTAGGCGCAGCATATTAATGCATTAGTCCGTTCTACCTGTCTGCCACCGAAATTTTACTTACGTTGTCAACTTCATTGGTCACAATGTTATTCGTGCAATTTTCCTCATCGTTTTCTTTTTGAAGGACGGCTTTCAGCTGGTTCAATTGCTTGATCTCTAAAATTTGGAAACAAACAAAAATTAAAAGGCCCAAATGAAAATGTTCCCATAATATGTATGTTTATTTCTCATACTTTCACCAAGCGACTTTATCAATTTTTCGTCTTCTATAATTTGCTCCTCTAGAAAAGTCTTTTCATACCGCTCCGTTGCCAACTCAGCCTGAAAATGTAATTTAAATGTAATTATACGGAAATTAGCACATCACCACCAGCACTTACCCTCAATCCAAGGAGTTCACGCGTACGCTGTTCGAGCAGCTTAGTTCTTGGTGTTGACGGAACCGGTATTTGACTGGCGTCACATAAGCTGTGCAGCTTCTTTTGGACGGGCGAATGCGTCACAGGATTCGTACACCCAATCGCATCATTGTCGATTGGTGTCGACTCCGTCGAGCTGCTGCTGGCCAGCGCCGTCACTGAACTGTTTGTATTGCTTTCACAATCTTCGCGAATATTTCGAATCATCTGGCGCAAACGATTGCGAGTCAGCTCTGGTTCGTTGACAATCTGTTTAAAGAAGACAACGATGCACTGCTGCATTGTTTTCGGTAAAGCGTTGCAGATATTATGAAAATATGTGATCGGACTCTGAATGCACGTGTAGTGCATAAGAAGTGTGTACACATAAATGTAATCATCGTTTGCTAGGCGACCATCGTGCTCAAAATGTGGCTCAAAATCCGGATAGTTATCTGCAAATAATATTTAATTACATTTGTAAACATACATGATATATATGTGCTAAATTTGATGCTGATCTTTTAATTCACACGTACCTTGAAGAAAAGTTTTTAGTGACCCTAAAAAGAGCGACGCCGACTGTTTGGCGGCTGGCTCAACTCCAGCATACTGCATATTGGCAAAAAATGCCTCGATATCAGAATCTTCTAGACATGAAATGTTTTCGATGAAATGGCATTTTTGCACCTGCATTTAGAAAAAAAAGTGCATTAGATATGTATGTATCTTCTCTTTATGGTTATGTCAATGGTTAGCCAGTTCTCTTTATGGTTAGCCTGAAAACTTACCCACTGCAGCAATAACGTTTTCCACACAGGCAACTCCATTTTAACTTATATTTAACACAAGACAAGGATACCCACAAACGAATATTAGCATGGAATGCGCGCTTGCGTCATTAACTTCTTATTATTCTAAACTATTATACACACAAGTTTTTAATTTACTAATATTATTGATAAGCTAATTTCGAACTGTTCACAGTTTACTATGACTTTCACTTGATTTTACAAAAATACTTAGAACAACAAACTTGGATTCTCGACGCTAACAAAATAAGCGCGCTTGCTGCGAATTGCGATACTTCTTAAGTATCGAATAGTTTTACTGTACTCGCACTCTCAACTTGCAAAAGAGTTGCTTTGACATACAACGTTGTGATCGATTGACATAATTTATTTATTTTATTAGTAACTAAACATTATATAAGTATACAAATATTTTGGATAATTTTGAACCATTTTAAGTTTGGGTCATTGCCATTTTGCAAATTATTTATTATTGATACGAACTGTTTTTGTAATCGATAGATGACATCTCTGCTCCCACTATCGTCAAATGACCATCGATCTGTACCGATATCCCTGTGCGAAATATACCAAAACAATAACTACATTTAAAAAATATTAACTGTCATTTATAACTTTGTTCCACATAAAAAATGCGAAAGCCCTTTGCTTAACACAAAATAACTTTAGTGGACGCATGAGTAAAATAAACAGTGTATATATCTATTTTTATACCCTTGTGGAGAGTATTAAAATTTTGTCATACAATTTGGAATGCATTGAAGGACGATTAAAGACTATTTTTTCTTAAACAGCTTCACTAGACAAGTCAATATAACCATGACAGACCTTATTCAGCTTTAACTTTGTCTTAATGAAGGATTCGACCAGATGATAAATAGGACAAATCCGTAGAGAGATATCTTTTATTAGACACGGTATTTTTTTCTTGTTTATTTCCACTTTTTGATATGGTGCTCGACTAGAGCAGTCATACTCGTTTACAATACATATATTAACTTCAGCCCGCACTTAATGGCTATGGCACCGAGCTCATGTGCTTCAATTGTGGTGTAGGTAATGTTTCAAGACGTTGCATACGTTTTCTCTTCTCGCTTAATTCAACTGTTGTTGAAGGTTTTGGTGCAGTCGTATCGGTATCCACGCTGTCGCACTGCATCTCCAATAGCTTAACATGATCAATTGTTTGACCAAAGAGCTTTTGTCTGAAGCTCGGTCTCTTGGTTCCCAAACGGTGAACTTTAACGTCAGCCGTCAGACCCAATCCATCGGGTTTCAATTCATGCTCCCTCTGGCGCTGTCTATGACGCCTTTGTTTCTTGCGATGTTCGGTGTCAGAAATTAGTTCATTGACATATTGCAGACTACTGGATGCGCTGCCTTTATGTGAATGCTTCATCCGCGTGTGCTTCTTCTCCAATTCACACTTGTTTTTCAACGCCACCTCCTCAATATGCCGTTCCTACAAAGTAAAGCGAAAGACAGAGAAGTGCAGCTTAGAAATAAAATAATAATATGAAATGTTGTAAATATGCTTTATATATGTACATACTACAGTATGTACAATATGAGATCTTCTCCCTGTGGTACCTACAAACATGGCGCGCTTGTGCTTATCACGCTTTGCCAGGACAACCACCCATGCGCCGTAGAAGAGCATAATGCCAGCCGGCACTAGGAAGCCAGACAACGCGGCAGGTTTGCGTTTCAGAGCATGATACAGAGCCATAAAGATCACTGCAAATGGAAAGAGGAATATATATTTTTCATTCATGATATATATTTACATCTATATTTATATTTACATGGGACAATTTGTACCTGTCCCTACGTTAAATTATAAAATTTTGTAAATTTCGAAAGCCAAAAAATGTAATAAAAACTTGTGGAAACAATAAAACGCAGTTTATAACCTATTCAATTTCACGTGTACGTTTAAAGCACTTTTTCTTTATGTAGTATTTACATTAATTTCAGTATGCATGTATGAATAGTTTTGCGCTGACTGGTTGCTGTAATTGAACTTCGCACAATGCTCGGGTATCCGAATTCTGCGTGCCAAAATGCAAATTACTTGCATAAAATCTAATATTTGGTGCGGCGATTTCATGTTTTGTGGCTGTTTAGCTTTCCGATATAATCAAAGCAGATTTGTTTACTTTTTTATGTGGTAGATACATATTTGCAATTTGCTCATACACAAAATGAATTTGGATGAAATTTTCCATAAAAAATTGAAGCATATTGTGGAAAAAGTTCGATTGAGTACATATTATTGCACATATGTGTACATATGTATGCATTAAGTTAAATTAAATTTTATATTTATATTATAAATTAACATAATATTAGCTTAAGACACGAATGTTTGTTGTGCTAACAATTCTAAATATAGTGCACTATAAATATGTATATATGCGATTATCTATTGCTGCTTACCCAGAAAGGCAACAATCACTGCCACCAAGCGTCCGTTGGCCTTACGTTCTTCCTGCAAAGGAGTTCAAAAATGAATTCCATATAGAATATACATATACATACATACATGTGTAAATCGCACACATACTACTAAAAAGAAGTTAAGATTTTGTTTGAGTGTATGTACATGCATTGTTTAATATGAATGTTTGTACATATGTACGTTTATATACTGAGTCATAATGGCCAGGGCTACAAGTATGGCCCATAAAATCATTGTTTATAGTGTAGCGCTCCGACAAGATTTAATGATCTGCATATATCCATTTGTACACCTATTTAAATATGTGCAATGTATATACATACATATGAATTTGTGTAACGAATATAGAAGAATGAAAATGGAATATTTGATGACGTCGTACTGTTATTTACAAGCTGAAGCTTCTACACGTTCTACCATGCCCATGATTGATGACGCCTTATAATTGAAAGTGCTATGATTGCATTTGGATTTCGTGATGGGTGCAAAATTCGAAAACTGTTGGGATTCTTTTCAGACTGTTAACTTACGCGCGATTTCATATCAAGTATTTCCTTGAGATTCTCTTGGATGATCTCGTCGTCCGTCATTGAGGTCAAACTCTTCCGGGGCATCAATGCAGTTACGTCGTCTGGTGACTTTGGCACTGATTCGGTTTTCGTCATTGGTGTAGTTGTTATTGATGTTGTTGTGTTTGTAACTGTAATTTTTGGCGTATGCATCACCGATTTTGTGATTGTTGCTGTTGCAGGACGCACTGCATGCGAATGGGAAGGAGTAGTTGTTGCCATTGAACTTGTAATTTGTAATGATACAATCGTAGCTCACTTTGGTTGAACACAAACAAAAAATATCAGATTTAAAGTGATATTTTTTTTGGAACAATGCGCACAATCTCTATAGAGTCGGTTCTATGAATGACATTCGGCCTGGAGCGAAGAAGAATCGACAATGACGATCACCGTTCGGTCGGATGTAGACCGAAGCAATGCTCCCCAGCGTAGACGTTGCCATCGTTTGATGTTTTTATTGTTGCCATAACTTCCATCTCTTCATCCGTGCGAAATGTGTACGTTTCGGAACGTTTCTGTGGCCGAGCATTTGTTTTTAAGTATGTATTGTATCCAGTAACAATAACAACAACAAAAATAGCAACAACAAAAACAGCACATTCACTGTTTCTGTTTATTTACACTGCAGTAAATGATTTGGTAGTTCCTTGCTTGCGTCTGTGTGAGAGTAAATATACAGCAGAGTACTTGTGAGCACGAGCAAAGAACATTTACATACATATATACACAGTTTTGTACATAGGTATTTATACAAATGTTAACACATATATCTAAACGATAATGTACTCACAGATATGCGCAACATTTTAACTAAACAATGTCTTTTTTTATGAAACGTCGACCAAAACAAAAACCTAAAAAAGAAATACAATTATAAGAAACATTTGAGTTAAAAACTTTTCGGTGATGACTTCGGTTTTTTTTTTTTTTTGGTACTTTTGATTTATCCTTTCGACCTCTGGAATGTGTTAATTGGACAGCTACTATTTAAAATATACATTTATTTTAATTCTGACAAAAATATATACATGAATAATAATTACAAAATGAAATAAGGCAGCATACGAATTAATATTAAAAAAAAAAAAAATGAAAACAGTAAAAATAGTAAAGAAAAAGAAGGAATAATATATACAAAATACAAGCTCTTATATTGAAAACTTAAATACTTTGAGAAAACACCTGAATCATAAAAAAAACCATCGTAGTACTAAAATCAATTTCATTTGTGGACGATGCTTGCTTGACAGAAGTGAACCTTTTATTTAAGTTTGAATTTAGCGCTTATTATTCACAGATGTTTGTAGAACAGTCTGGCCATTTTTTCGACTCGCTTGCCAGCTCATCGGTGGCGCTCTGCCAATTTATCGATGTGGTGTTGCCACAATCTCACCCGTTTCGAACATTTTGTTGCAATGCAGATAGGACAACAAAACTCTATTTATCGGCATTGTGCGTGAATCCCTTTGGCAGCTGCTCAGAATACACAAAAAATATCATCAAAGAACGGTCGCCAGTAAAAATGATTCATTTATTCATGTTTCGACATTTTATAAGCTAATGCAGTAATCTAATAATCTGGCAACACTGATCGTGACGCACACAAACACCCACGAGCAAGCAATCCAAGCAAATCACTTTCCGAAAGTGTCTGCGCTCCTCTAAAGACGATGTGAAGAAGTTAACGACGCAACCAGGACGCGATTCATAACCGCTTTTGTGCGGCTGCAGCCAGAGCCAATTATTTGAAGACATTGTTGCTTGCCTGTCAGTATCATTTTCATCTTTTCCATATCCAGTTAACAAGTCCGTCCGCCCGTGACGTACCGTCGGAATGGCTCACTCACATCGCGAACGAGAGCGGGGCTCAGGCCCCCTACCGAACCGTTGGCTTTACTGTCCACGAAAAAGTGATAAAATTATCGCGGAGCGGTTTCTCGCATTCAAAACGCCACTAAATCAGTCCTTTCAAGACAAGATGCCCATTGAATGCACCTTTCGTCCCGAGATGCTTTTTGATTATTGCAAGACACTCAAGGTAAGAGTTGTCCTAGATGCATTCCATATATAAATACATATGACGTAGATACATGCAAACATATGTTATACTATTCATCTCTTTACAACCCACTCGGCTCTGCAGTTAAAGTTGGGCCTTTGGATCGATTTGACAAATACAAAACGATTCTATGACCGCAGCACGGTGGAGGAGCGGGGAGCACAATATATTAAGCTGCAGTGTCGCGGTCATGGCGAAACACCATCGCCGGAGCAGACGCGCAGTTTCATTGAGCTGGTTGATAATTTTATTAATGAGCGGCCATTCGATGTGATTGCTGTGCACTGCACCCACGGCTTTAATCGAACGGGCTTCCTAATCGTCTCTTATATGGTGGAACGTCTGGATTGCTCTGTAGAAGCCGCACTTGCCGTGTTTGCCAATGCACGACAGCCCGGCATCTACAAGCAGGATTATATTAATGAGCTATTTCGACGCTATGAGGTAGAGGAGGATGCTCCCCAAGCTCCAGAGCAGCCCAATTGGTGCTTGGAGTATGATGACAGCAATGGTAATGACGACGTTGTCAGCGATTCCAACAATAAACGCCGCTTCGATGACAATTGCTCATCCACCTCACAGCAGGCTGCGGCCGCAGGTGCAGCTGGAAGTGGAACGGCCGCAGAAGATGAAGACAATGACGATGATGCCGAGTCAAATGCGAATGGTGAGGATGGTGCCGCTGCTGGCGATGGAACCCAGAAAAAGAAGCGACGACGTGAGATGGTTGTTAGGAATGCAGAATTTATGGCTGGTGTACCCGGTGTGCGGCAAATAACAGACCAGCCGCGTCTTACTGGGCTACAGCACAGGGTACAAGACTGGTGCCATTGGCAGAAGAGTGGCTTTCCTGGCGCTCAGCCTGTATCGATGGACAAGCACAACATCAAGAGACTCAGCGAGATGCCGTATAGGGTTTCGTGGAAGGCGGACGGTACGCGATACATGATGCTCATTGATGGACGCGAGGAGATCTATTTCTTCGATCGCAATAACTCGTGCTTTCAGGTGGAAAATATGACCTTTGTGCATGGCAAAAATCTGCATGAACATCTCGATGGCACACTGCTGGACGGTGTAAGTTAACGTTAACAAATGTATTTACAAATATATTAAATTTAAATGCGTAGATTCAGTTTTAATATTAAAATTTGCTTGCTTACAGGAAATGGTGCTGGACAAGATTGGTGACACGGTGACACCGCGTTTTCTTGTCTACGACATTGTGCGACTGGCGGGTCGTGATGTGCGCGAGGAGTTCTTTTATCCGCATCGCCTAGACTATATTAAAAATGAAGTTATAGGTACGCATTTTAAAAAAAAAGATTCAGCTGCCCCGCATCCTATAAAATTACCGAATGCCTTCAAACCCAAACAGGTCCGCGTATACTTGCCATGAAGCAGGGCATTATTAACCGCGCCCTGGAGCCGTTCAGTGTACGCAACAAAGACTTTTGGGACATTCGTACGTCGGAAAGTCTATTGGGCGAAAAATTTTCGCGTTCGCTGGCCCATGAACCCGATGGTCTCATCTTCCAACCCTCACAGCAACCGTACACAGCCGGCGTATGCGTCGATGTATTCAAATGGAAACCGCATGAGCTTAACTCCGTGGACTTTCGTCTTAAGATTATAACAGAGCGTGGCGAGGGGTAAGTCAATCTCCCTCCTACTGTCTGTCTGTCCGTATTACCCCAAATATTATCAACGCGATTTGAAGCTAGAGTCTGTTAACTTAGAGTACTCTGGACTGTCGTCAGCACGAACGAATTCGATGATTCAAATGGGGAGCTAATTGAATTTGTAATTATTTATTGAATAGTGTCACAAACTTATTTACTAACCATTTTATTTTTGCTGCTAGCTTGTTGACCAAGAAGGTTGGCTTTCTTTATGTAGGAGGCCATGATGCACCCTTCGGTCGAATGCAAAAGCTTACAAAGGAGATACGCGAGTTGGATAACAAAATTGTTGAATGCACGATGAATCAATATGGCAATTGGGATTTTATGCGCGAGAGAACGGACAAAAAGTTGCCCAACAGCTTCAACACGAGTGTCGGTAAGTTTTATCAATGCTATATATTACAACACACAGACAATATATGTATGTAAGAACGTATTTTATTTAATAGCCGTCGTGGAGAGTATCAAGCATCCCATTACAAAGGACTACCTACTAAGCTTTATTGTAAATTTTGGCTTTCGCGATGGTCATACAATGATGCCGCCACCAGCCTCTCAACGACGTTAGAAATGCCAAGCTGCTATCTCCTCTCATGCACCATATTCACCCTACAACTATTAAGCAGACTATACATAGACGAGTCAAATCGACAAAAAAGTGCATCAGGTTTTTTCTCAGAGCCTGGGTCCCAGCTGAGCCCGAGCTGCGATGCGTCGAAATTTTTTAATGGCCTAACTGTTCACCTATTTTGTAACCACAGCCCGCAAAATGTATGGTGCAAATCTAAAATATGGTATCATTGTCTCGACATGCAATGGACAGGACAATGTAGACTAGACAAAAGAAAAAAATTATTGTAGTAGATCTGAAATAGATTTTATTGGATTTACTTCCAATGGAGTTTAACCTTCTCGCATCCACGCACGCATGCTCATAAAAGGCTCAATTTTTCATTTACCAGCGATGTTGTCGCAGTGAAATCAAGTGAAATAACTGCGTGCGCTGCTCGACACGCGAACCCTGCAACATTTTCGATGCGTCGCAGCTCGGGCTCTGCTGGGACCCAGACTCTTAGAAAAAACCTGACGAACTTTTTTGTCGATTTGACGCCTCTATTGTCTGCTTATCGCCACAACAAATAGATTCGACCACTATTTTGGCCGCTCTCTTCATGGTCGACTCTGTCTCGGAGCTCAGGTCAGCTGATTGATCCTGACATAAGAACACGCGGACATACATACACATACACACACACACACACACACACACACATACACATACACTAGGAAATTAATAAACTATAATTAACACAAAATATGTTTTTTTTTTTAAATACTTTTGTCGCAAATGTGTCACTCACTGGAGCAGACATCTCAGATCCCATGAAGCACATATACATCTTACACCATATATATTTTATTGACGAGGTATTGTCAATATGGCCATGTCCAAGCTTCCTAGCTTCAGTGCAGAAGCTTTCTTGATCAAATTTTGAATCTATTCGTATTTTTGCGGATTCGGTAAGATCGGAAAACTATATCATTTGACTACCATTGGATCGGTCGAGAGTCGATCTAATTTATTCTTTACTCTCTCGACCAAACTCACCAGTTACGAGTTCATATAATCCCTATATTTAAGCAACAGACAAAAAAAACCACAGAAAAAAATGTAAAATGTTACATGATCGGGTATTTTAGACCCGAAGAGAGAATAACGTCTCCTCGAGCATGCTTATTTTATCCTCTTATTGTTGTCTACAAATATCAAATAACAATAAATAGTGCATGTATGCACATATAATTGAAATAAAAGCTGCAGCAACTGAAACTAGTCTCTTAATATTTCACTTCCTCCTATGATAAATATATGACTTTTGATTATTATTCTTAACTTTATCTTATTTTTTAATCCGGCATGCGGTAAACATAAAGTAAACCAACAAAATCAAATGTAGAAGAGTTGTGAAAAAATATATGCATTTTTTTTAGGGAAATTCATGTTGGGCAGTTCCTCAGGTTTTAACTGATTAGACTGCCATTGTCATAAAGGTCTTTTTCTTTCAGCTTTCCAAGCTCCAGCAACGCAACCAATGCAGCACCTTGCTCGGCCTGTTTTTTGTTTTTCTCCCAGAAGCTGCTGCTATAGCGTTGCCCATCATATCTGCAGATGGCCCGGAATAGTTTGTCGCAGCGATGCGTCTCGTAGCTCGGAGGTTGTTTGCCCAGGCGTCCAGCGTACACATAGAGCACCGTCTTGGGTAGCTGCGTATCTACAAATTTAATTACGGGATCACAATGACATACAACTGGTACACTTTTCAGACCACAACTTACCACTCGCGTAGGTGGAACGCAGGAATGCCATCTTACGGCTAATGACGCCCTCATACTCATCCACTGCATTTTCGGAGGGATCAAGCTTTTGACGTTTGTTTTTCAGACAATCGGATAGAATTACGTCAGCACGCCCAGCATTGCCGTGATCCTTGAGCTCCTGCTGTCGACGGCGACAGTAGTCACCTAGGTTCCAAATTTCGCAAATTTGCTGTAATGTCTGGCACTGCAAGAAGCGCTTGCCGCGCTGCGTCTCCTGTAACTCTCTGAGTATGCTCTGCACACAATACTTGGTGTTGTGCGGAGCATTGTCGTAATTGATGCAAAGGCGAAGATACTTGTCAATCACCTCGTCAATTGGCAAAACGCCTTCTCTGCGAAATATGGACACATTGAGCTGGGCAGCACGGGCAACCATAACACTATCAGCGCCACACAATTCCTGGAACTTGTGCAGATCCTCAAACGTGTGCATTTCCCGAGATCCACCATTGGCAATGATAGGTATATTCACCGCCCTCGCTACAGCGCGCAAAACGTCTGGATGTGGACGATGCTGGGGCCGTTCATCTCTAGTCCGCGCATGAATGCCAATGGCAGCAATACCAGTTGCTGCCAGCGTCTTAACGAGACTGATTGTGTCCATGGGATCGGGCAGTATGCGTATCTTGCAGGTAATTGGTATGTCCAAATGCGAGCACAGAGTGCGCAGTATATGTGCAGCTTTGTCCGGCTCAGCTAGCAACGCAGCTCCCATGCCGCCCTTAATAGAAAACTCCTTAGGACAGCCCATATTTATATCTAATCCGGCAATATCACACTGGACCAGTTTGCCAACGGCTAGAGCTCGAGCAGCATCGCTGGTTCCCAATTGCAGCACCACTTTTGACGTCTCCAAAGTGCATGTGCGGAAAATAATTGTGCCGTCCGAAGGGTCAACAAAGTCTACAGTC
Source organism: Drosophila atroscutellata (assembly GCA_035041605.1). Lineage (NCBI taxonomy): Eukaryota > Metazoa > Arthropoda > Insecta > Diptera > Drosophilidae > Drosophila > Drosophila atroscutellata. The sequence continues at coordinate 24,858,573 of JAWNLA010000108.1, read as the reverse complement.
CCCAAGGCGGCTGAAAATCAAAGAATATTGGAATGATGAATCTCCTCTTTCAAGGTTAAGGCTTACTTACGATTTGGACAGCGAATACTCTTGATAAATTTTAAATCAATAAGTTCCTCGGTGTAAACGATGTCAGCGCCCATTTCGAGAGCCAGCAGTCGCATGGGCAATGTTCCGACACGCACCATGGGTGCCAGGATTAGTTTATTTCGATAGTCAAGATGTTGGTGTTTCTTCATTTTCATGCTTGGCAATTGTCTGATTATAGGCAACCAGTTGAAGCGAAGCATGGAGACGGAACAGCTAACAGCTGTTGCGTGACAACTATCGACTCAATTGATAGAACATGCAGTCAGTAAATTATCGATACCGATTCGAATGGCACTTGCAACTCTGTCAGTTTTTTTTATGGAATATAGAAATTAAATGCTGTTTCGTATTTGTTGACAAAATTCGATATGAAATTAACAGAAATAACGCCAAATAGCTACATTAAGTATTAATTATTGATTCCAACAAATTCAATACCAGCACGCTGAAAGCAATTCTACCTGCCAAAAAGGGCCGCCTTTGACAGCAGCGACAACAACGCCACCCCTGACACCCATTCGAAAACAAAGAGGAATTCGCGATAGCCTCTAATTGAATTAACGCCTCCACTTACTACCCTTAAGTTGCGCACTTTCTAGCAGCTTAGTGGGAACGTCGGTCACAGCAACGTGCCAAAGCTCGCGCGTGAAATCTATACATATCAGGACAACTGCAAGGATATCTTGCATCAACATCATAACAAAAACTAATTACCAATGATTGTTGCCGTTGACTTCAACATCAGCATTCAAGCAATAATCGTCTGCATCAACTTTATAAGTGATTCGCGCTAAAGTCTATGCTCAGCGCTGTAGCGCGTTATGCGAATCATAAGCGAATCGTACGTTGAGGCTTAACTACGGCCACATGTCCCTGCTCGACTTTGGTGGCGAGGATGGCAGCTCTGGCAGCGATACGGAGCCGGATGCACTTATTGATTTTACGGCCATGCTTATGGAACGCAATCAGGGGTGCAATGGTCACTCCGGCGGCGACTGCAAGCAACAGTTACAAACTCAATCTCAAGATGAGCACAGTTACTACCTAGCACAGTATGTGCTGGGCGTGCATGACTTTAGCTCGCAATATGGTATCGACTATAGCATATCCTACACGGCCGCTAATGTGATTGGCAGGCCAAGCAAGTATCCCACCTATGGCGACTACCCAGAGGCCTTTTGTATGGTAAATTTGTGGTTATCATTAAATCATTACATTAGTCATATGTAGTTTTTAATTATATTTTTATTTTATTTTCTGCGTTTAGCGTACCTTTGGTGACTGGTGGCACTGCGCGCCTTCGTCCACCCGGGAAATTCAGCCACAAAATCTGCCAGCGCTGCCTACACATGATTTTATTGGTAAGTGATTAAGTGAACACAATATGTACTTAGCCTATTTACTGTTCTGTTTCTTGCAGTTGTGTACTTTGAAGAGTTTGTGGTACCGAGAGAGGTCTCCATCTTTGAGACATACAATCCGGGTGGAGTAGTGCGCATATGGGCTTACAGCATTACGAAGCGCTGGACGTGCTTGTGGGAGGCAAGTAGCAGTGATCTGAATAAGTTTAAGGGTATTTTCTCGCGCGAAGCTCGTCGCTTTGCACCGACTCTTAAGAATACTAACATGCTAACCAAGTAAGTCCGCTATACAGCATCTTTAGTTAACCTTAATTATATTACACGTGGTTCATTGCAGGACGTTGCGAATTGACTTCAATCACAGTCGATTGAACTATTACACCCAGATCGATGCTATTATGCTGTGTGGACGCACTGGTTCAAAGCGAAATATGCAGCAGATGCTAACGCCGACGGTTAAACGCTATAAGGAAGATATCAATAGTGGACCTATCCTTTGCAAACTGCGCACTCTAAAGTTCCAGCCAAGCTGTCGTGAAAATTGTACTGTCAAACTTCATGAATTTATCAACAACGATCTGAGCCAATTTCTGAAGGAAAACCAAAAGGTTTCTGAAGAGCAGCAGATGCAAAGCAGTGTGCCACAAATCTCTTTAACGGATCTGCCGGTTGGCCAACCTTTTTATATATTTCAACTGTGAAATTCCTCTCATTTGTTAAGTCTTTCTCGCAGTTCGAAATCTTGTTGAAAATACTCAGCTACCTGGACCTAAAGTCACTCTTTTGCGTGGGCCAAGTGTCGCACCTGTTTTACAAAATTTCCATAGATCCGCTGCTATATTGCGATCTCAGCCTAAAGCCTTATTGGCAATTGGCCAACTCAGAGTTGTTATGCACCCTGGCCCGCAGAGCGACGCATTTGCGCAAGCTGGATTTATCGTGGTGCGGCGGATTTGGAGAGGTTTCACCCACCGAGTTCAAGAAGTAAATACAACTAGCGACTAAATGATTGGGCAAGACTGAGACATATATTGTAAACTTCTTTATCCTTTTCGTTGCCATAGATTTCTGACTCAACGTGGAGACAATCTCACTCATTTACGTTTGAACTCTTGCAAATTTCTCAATGCCAGCTGCATTGAGACAATTGGCATAGTCTGTGATAATTTGATAGGTAGATAAGCACAACTTTTAGCGTTGTAATTATAATTAATTGACTAATTATTTTGAAAACTCAAACAGAGCTCAGTTTACGTAACTGTGGATCTGACACGCCACTGTTAAATTTTTCCTGCCTGGCCAATCTCAAAAATCTTGAGCGACTCGATCTCTTTCAAACAGCCTTTGAGTCCGAGCTGCTGCTAAGTATGCTTGAGGGCAACCGTAAATTAAAGCACCTTAATCTAGGTATGTTATTGACTTGTAAATCAATGCAACAAAATTTCATAAAATCTTCACACTTTGCAGCCTTTTGCGGTGTTTCGGTAAACATGGATAAGGTCGCCGCGCATCTAGCCACTTACAACACCCAACTCGTTTCGTTGGACATGTGGAAAGCGCATTTTTTGTCCCCACGGGGCCTTCAATCGCTGGCTCGTTGCCACCAACTGGAGGAGCTTGATTTGGGATGGTGGTAAGTTGTGCTAACTGATTAACTACCGCTGATTGCCTATCTGCTGCTCAACCTCACTTTAATAACATTTCTAATTGCAGTATACGTGAGGCCAATCTGGGTGATGGCCTATACCAACTGCTCACCAATTGTACCAAGCTGAAGAAGCTCTTTTTGTCGGCCATGCGCGGCATCACTGAACGTGATCTCACGCATATTGCAACTTTGGGAAAAAATCTCGAGCAATTGGATTTAATGGGTGTTACTAACATAACGGACAAGCGTGTTTATGAGTAAGCTATTCGATTTGTATTACAATAATGAAAATTTGTCGTATAATTTGCTTCATTTTCTTTTAGCATCCTAGTGCGTTGTAAAAATTTGAAATTATTGGACTTAAGCTTTTGCGACAACATTATGGATCGTGAGGTAGATCACATTTTAATCCAAAAATACGAATTAGTAGTAATTGCTTTCTTCTTTTTGCAGTATTTCAATTTAATCATCGATTGGTCGCGACTATTTAAAGTTAAAATCCAGTTCAGTCGGAACAACTACGATAGATAGTCGGCTAATGTCCATTGCTTTGTGATTATCCGAGTGTAAAGTATTCGCCTCACCTTGTTTATATAGTTACACGAAACTATTGTTACTGTATTACTTACAAATAAATTTGATATTAACTTGGACATACAAGTGCAACTTTCCATATCCCACAAATAACTCTATCGTTATAAATTACATCAGTAACACCACTACTTGAAAGATACTCATCATCAGATGTCAAAGTTGCCCGGATCGCATAACTCAGCTATCATAAGGATTATCAATGCAAAGATAAGGTCGTGTTTGGAAAACATTTTTTATTTAGAACATGGAATGATCAAACTTACAGACTTTGGCGATATTTAAGCTAAGTAAAAAATGATGAAATTGTATTTCCTGTAGTCTGGGAAGTCTAATAAGAATAATCGATAAAAAGTTTAATTTTTGTACGATAAACTTTTTTGCTAATATAGGGAAACCGTCTTACACAAACAACACAAAAGTAATCACTTTCGTACTCGTACACGATATATGGTCTGAACTGCTTAAACAAAATAAAGGCGATAACATAGATCAGGAAACAGTGAAAAAACTTGGAGACTCGTACATTTACGAAAAGTACTAAGACTGATGTAATTAAATATTTAATAAATAAAACTTACAGAAAAAGTAGTGAAAAAAAAAAATACAATTAAAAATGACATATACACATACATATGTATGTAAGTGTTTCGTTAGGCCTTGGAAGGATCCTCAGCTCTGCTGGCTGCGGGCACAATCTCTGGCTCTGGTTCAGGCTCAGGCACTTTAGTGAGTTCAGGCTCAGTGACAGGCGAGGTGATAGGCGCAATTTTGGCATTGTCACCGGGTACTGGTTTCTTGGGCGCTGGCTTGCTGTTACCCTGTCCAAAGATGGCCTTCTCAATTCCCAAAATGGGCGCCTCAAAGGCCAACGTTGCAAATATAGAGAGGGTCAAAGTGATGCCAAAGTCATGCCACCAGCGCAGAATCTGCAATGTGTTATCAGAATGAGATTGCTGATTGCTTTATATAACTTAAAGCGCACTTACCGCATCGTAGTCGGAGAAATGAGTGTCGGTTTGGAGACGTGCTGCGTTAACTAGCTGAACTATTCTGTGTATCACGTACATGCAGTAGCATAGACGACTGAAGCCCGTAAAGAAGCCCCAGGAGAGGAAGTCGTTGATGTAGCCGCCATGTCCATTATAGCAGGCCCACACAATCCAGCCGATTGACAGCGCCCAGGAGCTGCGACTAAGTGGCTCAAACAGAGCACCCTCCCAACGTGGAGAGTCTGGTGTATCGGGCAGTATGCGCCAGTAGGGACCCCAAAGATCCGCCAACATGGTGCCAAAGGCCACAACCCAACCAGTAATCACCCAGTGCCTGGCCAGTGGAATCTGTCGTCCGCGATTGCGTGTAAACAGGAAGTAACCAAAGATGACGCCGATCAACCAAGTGGGAATACGCGTGTGCGTTGGATAGTAGGTCAAGCGCTGGCGCAGATCAACGTGATTGTCCTGCACACGGAACAGCGTAAAGTCATTGTGCAAAAAGGTGGCAACGGTGCAGATTAGACACAGTATACCGAATATTGAAATTGGTACCAGCGCCTTCTTGCCCCACTTGTACAACGGAATGAGGACCAATGGCGATAGGAAGTACAACTGGGTATCCACAGCCAGGTACCAGGACTGAGAGACGCACTATTAAAAAAAGAAAAACAGTAACAATATTAAATTTACAATAATAAAGATGGGTTTGCTTACAATGCTGTAGGGGAAGGCATAGTTCTGCACATAGAGTAGAGTGGCCCACCAGGTGTCCTCACAGCGCTTATCCTGTGTGCCTAGCTTGAACCACATGGCTCCGGCGCCGGAGTAGCGATATAGCGACATAATGTACAGAACAACGACGGCAACAACTGGTGTTAAGCGTATGTAACGATGGAAGTACATCATCGGTATGTTCAGTTTGCCCTTGGTCCGATCCATCTCACGGAAGGCGCCCCAGCACATCAGTAGACCGGACATGAAGAAGAACGTATCGACACAAAGGGAGCCATTCTGCACCAGCATTGAGTATGGCGTCTCCAGCCACGCATAGTACTTGTTTCGATTGATGTGAGGCAAATCGTAAAAGGTCATGTAGCCGTGCCCAAAGACAACCCACATCATACTGAAGCAACGAAGACCGTTCAGGCAGTGGATAACATTCGGATTGTTTACTGTTTTCACCGTGAATATCTTTGGTGCATTCTGCAGCACCGAGAAGGCGGTGAAAAGCGGTTTCTTGGGTGCTGCAACCAAAATTATACATTTAGAAACATGGATTCCAAGCTACTGATGGATAATTCAACTTACCGCCCTTGCGGGTCTGCACACCGTCGTAGACACTGCTGGCTATCAGGAAAATTATAATCACCGAAAAGAAGACGCTGCGTAAGGAAATCAATATTAACTCGAATTTCGATTATTTCGACTTAAGAGAATGAAATAAATTAATTAAATAAAAAAAAGTAACATTTTCGATAAATTTTCGAAGATTGAATTGAAGAATTAGTTATTTTCAGAAAGAACTTCAGAGTCACTTACATGGCAAAAATGTCCACTCCACGAAACTCGATCGGCGCATCATATTTACACCATTTTTCCTGAATCATATTGAACTTAAGATCGATGACATCATTGCCATAGAAATGGGCAATCGCGTACTTGAGTAGTTCATCAGTTTTCTCGGCACTACATGTGCTGGGCACACACACACCTAACTCAAAAATCTCCGGATCTACTTGCTTGTAGCTGATGCGTGAGAATTCTTCATGGCGCTGCTTCACCTTGCTGTAGAACTGGGTAATGTTTAACCGTGCCAGACAGTATTGGCCACGTAATTCGTTCCCGTAGGTGGCCGTTGCCGCCACACACTCCTCGTACTGGCCCATGCTGATGCTATGGCCCCAGAAGAAGCCAACGGGTAGGCGACCCCATGTGTCTGGAACTGATGGCGACAAAGTAAAAAAAAATTAATGATAACATATTAATTCGATCGAGTAGCAATAGATCATACATATATATATATATATATATATATATATATATATATATATATATATATATATAGATATAGAGATATAGAGATATAGAGATTAATTTTCAAAACTAATGACCTTGGTCAATCTAATTATTATTATTATGCAACGCAAAAAAAAGTTAGAGGACACTTGAATGAAATGATTTGCTCAAAGAGGTGCTTATGTTTAGGTGGACATTTATTTTAATTTCCCCGATTATAATCTTGCTTATTATCGACCATAAAGGCTTTTTTCTACCTGAGGCACCTGCAGTGTGAAGTGGCTTGGATTTGCCTTAAGATGATAAGACTACATTGAAATAATTTCTAAGCTTGCGAAACAGAATTGACAACCATTTGCCCTTGAGTGACAATCTGAAAACTATGGGCATACTCTACGGTAGAGTATTCTTAGGTAATTTGCAATCCTTAAGAAGATTTCGCATTAAAATGGAATTATATTAGCACAGATTGATGGTTAGCCTGTGAATATTATCCAACCAAATATTTATGACGAGGGCCAATAATCGAAAAATGTTTGATTTGAAAAAGTCAAATAAAAATCTTGCGACGTAATCTAATTAATAAAGCCTTATCGCCTGTCACAGTTTATTCGTATTTATTGGCCATCAAATGTGATTTGCAATTTGATTTACTGCCTGTCATAAATCATATGGCATCTTATGAATGGAACAAGAAACCCCATATCAAGCAAAGCAAGAATGAATACGCCGCTGGAGGCATGAACCACCGATCGCTATCAATTGGTGCGCCTAAATGGCATAGATTTAAATAATGAATATAAGGTTTACCGTTGGAAACTATTCTTCTCCAATTTTGGATGGAGCTCATGACGACGCTCAAGTTCAGACAGACAGACATGACAAACTGAGAAGGACTGATCAAAAATTACTGTCATTGTTCCTGTTTAGCACATTTGCACACGTCCTATTGACACGATTCCTTTCAATCGAGGACCCTTTATGGGGAGAGAATTATGGAATATGCTTGCTTACATTCAAGGGCCCACTCCTCCATGTTGTCGACAGCGTCACGTATGCGAGCAATGTCTCTATCGCAAAGCACATCGTTGTCGTTGCGAGCCAGTCTGCTGTGCACCAGTTGAGTGCCGGTGGCATTTTCCATTTCTGCTTTCTCCGCTGCTAGGGCAAAGAATTGATGGGCCAAGCTTGTGTGCATTGGAAACGAGTGTCCGGTGAGCAGATGTTTGTCGGTATCTACGTGTGCTCCGACCGTAGTGGCCAGGAGCAGTAGCAGCGACGCTGCCATTAGCAGTGCCGGTTTATGGTGCTGCGCCATAATCCTTCACGGGTGCTGATCTTTTTTTTTATTTCCGATCGTTTGGAAATATCGCCGTTTAATTAGAGACGTGTGCGGATTGAACGCGCCGTTAACTAATTGTGTGGACAATCGACACAATAGCTTTTATAGGCTTAAGTGACCACTTGAGGTGCTGACCACATCGACGTCAACGTCAATTTTGTCGAATTCGCCCATGAAATATTTATAAATAACAATAATATTCCACATAGATACAAATATAGACCCTGGCTAAAATGCGATAAGGTGCCCTATAATCAATTGCTTATCTGATCTTTTAGCACACTGGTCGTTTGCTGAACACCAGCGCGGATTTAACTGGGATTTGGCGCAGACCCGTGCCGCTGCTCATGATCATATACATGCCCCTGATGTAAATCATGTCCAAGTCAGCTGCGCTTTAAAATTCTATTGATAAGCAATGACGATTTATAGCTGGAAACGAACTTAATTAAATGGCTGAAAATCAATAAAATCAAATATATTAAACTTTGAACATTGCTGACTTGGTGAGTAAACTTCTTTCCAAGTTCTCTCACCAATGATACAGATAGTAATAATCAGTATTATGGGTCTGCAAATCGTATCGTACCCAACAAAAAAACTTTTGCCGAAAACATCTAAAATTTGCACTCAGGGTCTCTAAACTTTCTTTGAAATTTAGACATGCAAAGCTTACTGGTATAAGTCTGCGAATACTGCTTTAACTCAAGGACCGATCTTAAATCCCATTGGTATTTTGGTCATGGTTTATTCTGTAGATTGGTTTACATTGCTCAGACTTTGAGTGATATTTAACTAAAGGTCTCTATAAATGTAGAAACGTAAGATATATTGAGGAAAAAAATTAATTTTTGAAAATTATGTTTTTCTATTTGAAAATAGTTTTCTATTTTATATCAACGAGTGTTTTGCTAATTTGAACACGTATAATTAAATAGATACAGATCGCGGGTAGCTCGATGATCACACATAATTTTCACTTCCTGCTAATGCTAGCAATGCTGACCATAGCTTGACATTCGATTGCTCATATCAGGTAGCACACTCTAACTGGATTGTTTATTGGCATAACACTTAAGGTTAAGTCTGTATAACACGTCAACTCATATCTGATCAATGGCGTGGGAACAGCAAAGATCGCGTGTTTTGCCGAAAATTGTAATCTTATCAATGCTATTTTCAATTGCTTATACCCCCATGACTCTGTGTACTTCGCTTCTCTACTCTTGTCGGGAGAGCTTGGCTAGGTGATAACTATCCACTTAAGTGTAAGTAGGCGAAAGTATTATCGATTGTATGGCAGTCCCAGGTACTAAAGGTCACCAAAAGAATAACAAAGGCAGCGGATGTTTTAGTCACAAGAAGTTTTATTTACTGAATTCCCCGGCTTGCCACAAATGCAACATGTATTTATACAGAGGTTTTTTTTTTTTTTTAAATATGAAAGTGCATTTTGGTTAACAAAGTCGGTATAATATATGTTTACAGATGGTCAATAGTAAGTCAATTAAATTCATACTCAATTGTGGATATTATTTCTAGTCGGCAATGGAAAATCGATTACTATCTACTATATATGAGAAACGAGGGGAGTTGTCGATAAGATGAAGTAAATTTGAAAAATGTGTACATTTGAAGCTTCTAGCTATTATAGCTAAAACAGACATTATCAAAAATATATATACTTTATGGGCGGGAGATGCTTCCTTCTGCCTTTTACATAGTTTGCATAACCATGCGTGGAAATTTTAAAAGTAAAAATAAATCATTGAGTACTAGGGAATTTATTAAAAAGAAATGAATAATAATTAGTTAATATGTAAATCATTATTACTTTTATTACTCTTTTAAATCAACAATGTAACCTTTTGTAAGTTTAGAGAGTTTTTATCACTTGAATGACATTTTCCATTTCTCATTTCCAAAAGGCTTGTAGTAACGAATATAAGTGTGTAAAATTTTCAAACATCAATTTATGTTACTCATTTCCGGTTGTACTTAATATGGATTATTTTTGTATTACAATCTTGATTCAATTATTGTTTTCTTCTTTGTTAAGTTGATTTCAATTCTTCAACAAGTAATGACGCTCTCTTCATTTTCGCCCGCTAATTGCAACACCGTCAATTGCGCAGGAGCAAAGTACAAAGATTCCAAATTTGTCAACACTTGAAATTGTCCACTTAATCTTGATATTATAGCTCGAAACTCTTATTAGCTTGCGATTTATTTTCATCGCAATCAAAGAGGATGAAGAGTATAAAACATATATGTGTTGGTTTTTGGACTAATCGAAGGGTCGATGATGTAGTATCAAGCTTTAGCTTAGCCTGTTGTTGTCTTTCACTTCGCTAGCCCATATAATCAACAAGTAAAAGTTCTGTTATCTGAAGAGCTCTACCGTTGATAAATATAATATAGTAATAATAATAATATTATAATTAAGTACACATACTAAAATAAAATATACATCTTGTCTTTTGGGTATAGAATATTATCAGTCAGCCCTTAAAGCAGTTCAAACACCTGGTCTCAGTATCCGACCGTTAATTTATCAAAAGGTTAGTTGATCAGCTTGGCCATATTGGTCGTGGTGCTGCTATGCCAATATCACCCAGTATTCAATTATCAGCTAACAATCCATTGATAAGACACACACATCTTTAAACAAAATGCCAACTTATTTATAAAAAAGTCAATTTGTTGCCAATGATATGATATTAGGCTTATTATTATTAAAAATAAATCAAAAAATAGTTTTGCTTATCATTTGAGCGAATTTGTTATTGCGGTAAATATTATTATTTATAATCAGTTATTATATTTAGTAAGCTATATAAATTTATAATCAGTGCACTCATTTTGGTATAGCGTTTAGATTACGAATTGGATTATCTAATACATTGCGTAGGATTTATGCAATACTTAAAAACTGAAATCAGCCAAAAATGAACAGAAACAAAAAAAAAAAAACACGAACATGACTATAAACATACATCATTTTTCAAATATAATTCAATACTCGTTTCAAAACGCAATTCCGAAAAGTTTCCCTATTCAAAAGTGTGCTATGTACATCAATACAAATTTGAAAAGAAAAGATAATAATTAAAAACAAGGAAGAGCATATATTTAAGACTATCTGAAGATTACAAACCTCTATTGAAGAATATGTATGGAATATGGAGTCGCCTCCAATTCGTACGAGGTTCCAATCATACGTATAACAAGTCCTTACAATGCATAACAAGGAGTTTTGTTAAATTTCATAATTTTTATTTAAATTAATTTATTTTACACTTTCAAGCAAAGTATTTTGTTAATTACAGTGTGTGGTTGTTTGCTGTGGTTTATGTTTGTTTCGTTTTGTTTAGTTTTGTTTTGTTACTGTTTAATCATTTTTAATAGATGTATATTAAATTACAAAATACAATTAATCAATATAAAAAACACGTTTGGTAAAACAATGAAAAAAAAAAGAATAATTAAAGAAATGATTGAATCAAGACAAAGTCGCTGAGTCCATGTCTTTATTCAATGCACGTACATACTATAGACATACACTTCGCGCTATTTTACAAGTAATTATAATATTGTAACCATTGTATAGATTATTAGTTATAGTATTTGTTTGTTGGTTTTGTTTTGTTGTGTTGTTGTTGTTGTTGTTGTATTGTTTGTTATTAAAACTAGTTTTTACTAAGGCTTGGTTTACTTGACTTAACTAGGTTGTTTGTTGATGTTTTGTTTACTTCGTTTTGTTGGTTGCATTTAAGAAATTACATTTTGTATGCATAATAATAATAAACGTCAGCAATGTGGACTTTGCTGCCACTTGCCACTTTATATATAGATTAAATGATAATTTTTTATAATTTACAATCGTTCACTTATCTAGTCTGTTCTCCATATGCATATGCATATACATATGCATGTATAATATGTGTAATATATATATTTATATATATAATTAAATATATATATATATATGTATAGTATTCTTACATTTATATATCTATATATATAAATATATATATAAATGTAAGAATAATTAATATTTATACATAGATGTGGCTTGTATTTAGACTAAGACTTAGATCCTAAGTTTTAACTCTCATTTCGCGTTATAATTAATGCGTTTGTGTTGCTTTCTCTTCTTCTTCATATATAATTGTAATCACAAATAGTTTTGGAATATGCTCTCTCTCTCTCTCTCTCTCTCTCTATCTCTCGCTCTTTCTCTCGTCTCGCATGTACGCACAGATTAACAAATACAAAAGCAAAAACAAAAAAAGAATGTCTTTAGAAAATGTTGTTCCACAATTCAATTCGCATACGAGACATGCATCCGCCAACACACACACTCATACATACATACATACACACACACAAATGCATTCACACACTCACACACACACACACGCACGGGACAAGCGCACTCCATTAAAACGTTGTTCTTTGCTGCTGACTGGACGCGTTCAACAATACGGAAGAAAAGCAGACATAGCTAGCTCCTCACTTTGATTTCTTCACGAATCTTTTTTCTTTTTTTATTGAAATTTTTTTTTTTTTTTTTTTGCAATTTTTTTTTGTTGTTATTTTTGTTTATGTGTGTGTGATTTTGGGGACTGTGCTTGCGCGCCCGCAGAGCGCTCCGTTGCAGCCGCGTTTACAAGGCAGCGTTATGTTTCTCTTTCGTTTAATCGATTCAATATTTTTTTTTCAGCACAAGGCCTAAGGCAACGGCGGCACCGCCTTTGGCCTGATGGTTTTTTTGTTTGTTTTGTTTTTTTTTTTTTTGTTTTTTTTTTGTTTTTTTGATTGTGCGGCGCAGACGGTAGCGTCAAACGGCGACGACGCAGGCACAGACACCATTTTTTTTTTTTGTTCATTTTTTTTATTTATTTTTTTGGTAATTTGTTGTTACCGATTTTGTCTTTACTTAGAAAACAACTACGCGGGTATTAAAAACACATAATCTGTATAGTTTGTATACATACAATTGATGTAAATGTTTGTTAATCGTTGCTTAGAACTACGGTGTTGGATTTTTGACTTACACTTGTATATGTATGTATATATGTTTCGTGCTATATATATATATATATATATATATATATATATATATATATACATATATATATATATACATATAAATATATATATATATATATGTATGTATATATAAAGTACAGCAGCACTTATGTGTGTGTTGTACGTCCTTAATTATACTTATTTACAATTAATGTTGCTTTTATCCTGTTAACGCTTCTTGAAGGCATTTTTATGCGCAGTTACATGTTGGTTAAAGTCAAATGTTAATATACTCTGTATCTATGTAAATATTTGTATTTGCTTTTTATTTTTATATTTGTATTTGTATTTGTATTTGTTTTTGTATTTGCATGTATATGTAATTTAGAAATTGTTTAACGCGCTCTCTCATTTTCTACATTCTTTCCGAAATTCTCCCTCGGTCTGTCTGTCATCTGTCATCTGTCATCTATCATCTGTACACGGTTCTTGGGCGGCGGCAACTCTTGTAAAAAAAACGATGAGCTTTCTCAATGCTTATAAAAATGTTAACTACGAACTAACTGCTAACCTTCTAGTAAATAGTGTACGCCTTACTTCTAGCTTCATAAATGTATATGTTTAGAATTAATAAATAGCAATCATTAAAATTGTAATTATTATTTTAATAAAATTAACATTGTGTATTCTGTCTGCCTTGGTTTTTTTTTTGAGACATGTGAACGCAGCACATAGAATAAAAGTTAAATAAAAACCATTATTTGCTTTAAACATGATTCTTGTTTTTCTTTTTCCAGCTATCACAAAATGAAATACTAAATTACTTAAGGTATTTACAAAACGAAAAAAAAAAAAAAAAATTTAATGTATATGTAAATTTACATGTAATTTTTAGCGTTTTTGAAAAAAAAATGAATATAGAAGAAAAATGATGCACATACTGACGGCTAACTTAAAGTGTTAAACAATTTATAAATATTTGCCAGCGGTTTTAACTATTTAGTTTGTTATCGAATTAGTCAATAAATTCTACAATGCTAATTGTTTCAAAGCGTTTCGACTTAAGTTATTTTGTTTGCAATTGGTGTTGTTTGAATTTGATGTTTTTTTTGGGTTCTTGCATCTCGTACTTATTGTTGTATGTCAATTGGAAGTTGATTAAAAATGGAGCGTTTTGTTTTGATATTGTTAGATTTATGAAGCACATGCATTTATATACATATACATACACATACACATATACATATCTTTATACATATATATATATATATATATATATATATATATATATATATATATACATATATGTACATGTACCTTTAGCGGTTTCTATATAAAAATATTTCTATGCGTGTTCCCAATTCAAGCTCCTATAAGGAGCAGATAATAAACTGACAATCGCCAACAACTTGGCTTGGCTTATGAATTGCTAGCCATAAAACACTATACATATGCATTTAATATATATATAGTCTATATGCTTTTGATAGTTCTGATAGTCTCAACACATGGATTTCATTATTAATATTATTAATTACTTTTCTTTTTGTTTGTTGCGCGTCTCTTGATTTAGAATGATATTTTCTTGGCTTACATTTGGGTGAAAAAAGAAAGAATTCAAACAGATATAAATAAACTTGTAAGCCATTCGAATCTTTGCAATTTTCGATTTAAAACATGTACGTAAAATTGCAGTTATGTGGTATTGACAGTTGAAATGAAGTTTATACGCACTCATATGTTATGTATAATGTTCTATGCTTTCCCCGATTTTGTAGGTTACGTTGTGCTTCTTCTTTTTTTTATCAAATTATTTCTGTTAACTTCCAGCATTTGCATAATTGCTTTTAATGTTATTTTATAAAAATTTAATTTTATTTGCTTAATGACGAGAAAACATAATTTAACGTTTTACGTTTACAAATTGTATAATACTCCCAGTTGTCGCTGTTGCGCTTGCGAGTGAATGTCCTAATTGATTCCACTAAACATTGAAAGTACAATTTCCAAAGTACTGCGTTTATTATGAAAGAATAAAAAGAGCAATGCTATCTGAATAATATATATTGTATTTATATACAGTATTTATATATACATATATATATATATATATATAAAATAAACGTATATATATATATATATATATATATATATATATATATATAAATATTTATATATAAAGTAAATATTTATATTTAAAGTATATGTGGATGCTGCACACAAATGGTACTTAAGGTAATCATAATAGATAGAATTTTTTGTCGCATTTGCATTTGCAGATGCTGTCTGTGCTTTTAAGATTATAAATAAAATGTGTATATTTGTATATAAATGATTGCAAGTATTCTGCGTGTGCATGTATAGAGACTGGATAACATAACCTTAGGGGCAGACCCCGAAAAATAAACTAAATTACATAATAGTTGACAGCCAATAGCTGATTAGTAAGCATATATCTATACATAAGAAAGGACATAACGATTAACACACGAAATTATTTGTATTTTGTTTTTGTTTTTGTTGTGTTTCTTTGTTTGTTGTTGTTTTTTTTTTGTTTTTTGTTGTTTATCAATTTTGGATAACCACTCGCAGCAGAAGTATTGACCCGTATTTGTTATACCCCCCAATATTCGTTCCCAACCCCATCCCCCGACCCACCCCGCCCACCCTATCAAAAGCCCCAATTAGCCTAAGGGCACAAATCGCCA
The DNA here is from genome assembly GCA_035041605.1 of Drosophila atroscutellata. NCBI lineage: Eukaryota > Metazoa > Arthropoda > Insecta > Diptera > Drosophilidae > Drosophila > Drosophila atroscutellata. Next base: position 24,842,788 of record JAWNLA010000108.1, on the reverse strand, counting down.
AGGCCGGACATCAAAAGTAATGCGGTGACTGCAGTGAATGCAGAGTTTGCTGCTGTTGCTGTCCGTTATAGTGATAATTGTTGAGGTTAATGTTGTTATTGCTATTGATGTTACTGTTGCAGTTGTTTGTTTCGTTGCCGCTGCCGTTGGCATTGGCATTGATGTTACACTAGAGTCGCTCTACAAACTTAGTTAGCTGATCAGAGGCATCGGGCAAAGCGCCGCTAGTATTACCTACATTGCCAGCATTAACACCGACACCAACACCGCTAACGCCAACATCCTGTGGCACTCCTGGCAGCGGTGATTGATGATGCATGCCATGATTGTGCATGCCATCATGTGGTCCCTGAGGCGCCGGTGAATGACTCATAACATGGTGTGGAGAAGGCTGCGCCCGCGGCGATGCTGACGGTCCGCGTGGTGATGGCGCTGATCGCGGCGAGGGCGTCGGCTGTGGCGAACGTATTGGTGGTGAGGAGCGTGTCGACTGCATAAGCTGCTGTTGCAGAGTATGCGGTGTTGGGGGGCCCATCACATTGGCACCGCTCCCACCTGGTCCACCACCGCCACCGGGCATCGCATTTTGAGTATTTGTATTTGTCATGCCACCACCGCCGCCAGCCACAACCTGCATCATTTGCTGTTGCTGTTGCTGCTGTTGCAAGGGCTGTTGCTGCTGCATACCTGGTGGCATCACTCCCATTTGTTGTTGCTGCTGTTGGGGCCCTGGCTTGACCCCAGCACCACCGCCGCCCTGCTGCTGTTGCAGCATGTTGGAAGCTGTCGCATTCCCCATCGAGTATTGATCAGAGCCGGGACCTGCTGAACCGCTGCCGCCAACGGGTGCGCCGGCTACTGGAACCCCAGCAACTGTTCCAGCGCCGCCCGTATTAAAGTTGCCAGCTGTGCCACCCGGGAATTGCTGTTGCCCGGCTCCGCCCATATGTGGGCCCCGTTGCCGTGGATATGGTGGCGGGTATTGATTCATTTGCATGTATCGCATGTTATTCCACTTCTGGTTGGGAACCTGTGCGAAAGAGATAGCGTGTGGTCAGACAATATCGCACCGGCGAGACAGAGACAGAAAATGACAAGGACAGAAGATCACAGCGCAGAGTAGCACAGAAATAAATTATTGAAGAATTCATATGTTAGCTAAAGATACACTTAAAAAAAAAAGCTGCACAATTTAATTAAATTTTTCTTGCTATGTAATGGTAATGGGAATACTACACTTTAATTTGGACATTGTAGCTAAAAAGTCGGTTTATCGTAACGAAATTGTTGTAAATTTAGAAATTATATTGAATAGATTAATTCGTGTGTCTATATGCTTTTTCCGTTAGCCAACATTTCGAGCATAATCAAGGATTTGAATTTCTTAAGCTTACCATGCCTCCCTGAGAGGTTAAGCCGGAGGGTAGATTTGGCAGCATCATCGCCGCATTCTGCATGTTGGCCATGCGCTGATGCGGTGGTCCCGGTTGTTGTTGCTGCTGTGCCTGCATTAGGCTCACTTGCTGCTGTTGGCCAGGTCCCATTTGTTGTGGTCCGGGGCCAGGTCCCTGTTGCTGTTGCTGCTGATTCAGCATGTGCTGCATTTGCTGTTGTTGTTGCATCACTTGCTGCTGCTGTTGCTGCTGCGGCGTCTGTGGTCCATTACCCGCTTGCAGTGCGCCAACGGGGCCGCCAGCACCGCCGGCGGCAGCATTGATTTGGCTCTGCTGTCGCTGCTTAATAATGGCCGCCATAATCTGTGGATTCTGTTTTAGTATGCTGAGTATGTGCTGGTTGCTCTCATTGGTCGGATTGTTCTTAATCTTTTGCATGATCTGGGCCAAGGTCTGTGTGTTCAGCGGCGGACCATTTCCCATGTTCGGACCCGCACCGCCAGCACCGCCTCCGCCGGTGCCCACGCCCTGAGCGCCTGGTGGGCGTACACCACCGCCAGCGGTTGCAGCACCCATGGGCGCACCCATGCCAATGCCATGAGGTGCTCCACCGCCGCCCATATTAACGCCAGCACCCACCACGGGCATCTGACCAGCGCCAACGCCAACTCCAACACCGCCACCCATTTGATTTGGTGGCATGCCCATCATCTGTTGTTGCTGCTGTTGCTGTAGGTTCTGCTGCATCAGCTGGTTGGGCTGACGCATTCCCGACTGATTGGGTGTATTGTTCGCATAGCGTTGTTGTCCAGGGCCAACACCACCACCTCCACCACCGCCCCACTGTTCCATGGGTAGCAGATTATTGGAGTTCAGCACACTGTTGCAGTTCGCCCCGCTCGGCAGCTGTCCGACGCCGGGGCCGACGCCGACATTCCCAGCTAGCTGATTCACACCCACATTGCCGACCATCCCGCCCATGGCGCCCTGATTCTGTACGCCCACGCCCATCGGTCGCTGCATAACTGGCGGCGCCATTGGCACGCCTTTGCCAAAGCTGCCCACATGCGGTACCTGTTGACGTGCGGCCTCCTCCTGCACCTGCTTGACTACCTGCAGCACATTGGGCGACGGCGAATGGCCACCGCCGGGCTTCATGCCAATGCCGGGCTGATGTGGATGAGGAGACGTCATTCCGCCCATGACAGAAACCGGCGATGGCACCGTTACAGTAGATGGACTCATGCCACCGGCACCGACTGGCAGTATGGAAGCCTGCCCAGACATCACCTGTTGACTGACCGCTACACCGGACATGCCCACTACGGGAACACCAACACCGACTCCACCAGCTGCAACCACGGGCCCGCTAATCGGTGGCCCGGGTAGAGCAGAGGGTGCTGCAGTTCTCGACATGAGCGCAACACGGCGACGCAGTAGTTGCTGCTGTTGTAATCTGAAAGTAAGAGAGAATTTAAGGTTTACTTACTGGCTGAAATATCTAAAATCAATCGTAAATGCTAAACACTGTGTTCGAGTACGAACATGTGACGCTGTGAGATGCTGATAGCTGGCCCATGCAAGCCAGCCTTGTTCATCGTTGTGACTGATGTTTAAATTCACTACTGCCATTTTTGCTGACGACAATTTGCCAGCAGTTGGCATCGCGACAGTCGTCATTATCCAGCCGCTGTTAGGCGCCGATGTGGACGGCTTCCCAACAGTCGCCGTTATCCAGCCGCTGTTAGGCGCCGAAGCGGTCGCCTTACAAACGGCTGCGCTCGATAGGAGTGAGACAGCGGTCGCCTTACAAACGGCTGCATAATATTTTCTAAGTATTTAGGCGCCAAGCGGACGGCTTACCAGCGGCTGCATAATATTTAAGTTTAAGCATTTTATATAAATAAAGAGCCTGCTCGTCAGAGCTGGCAGTTCGATTTTAAACGTCGTCATTTACACACTGTTAACTGAGAAATCAGAGCGAGAGGCATTTATCTGTCTCTTTCACCCAAGCCCATGTCATGAATGCCTAATTAGTAACATCTCAAATATCCCAAATTGTATGCACAAGCACAAGAGCATTTGTGGCTTTGGCTCATTTTTCGTAAACTATTCAAAATGAAATTGTTGTGTTTTGTCATCACATTAATTAAGGTTATTAAACATTGTTACTTACTTTTGCTGCAGTTGCTGCTGCTTAAGCTTGTGCTTGATATTGGGACAGAAAGGCACCGGACACTTTTGCTCCTGACAATGCTTGGCGTGGTAGCAACAGAGGGCGATTAACTGTTTGCATATGGGACAGCCACCATTTGTCTTTCGCTTGCAGTTCTTTGTATGCTGCACAACCCTCTTCATCTTCTGGCACGAAAGCAAACGGCAATTGAAATCGCGACACTGGCACGCATGCACCAGAGATTGAATGCAGCGTTGAATGGATTGTTTTCGCGCCTCCTGGGGATTTGCTTGCTTGAGATCAGCCGGCGCAGAGCCATCGTCGAGATCAAAGCCAAGTTTTTCCATTTTATGTGGGTGTCCAACTTTCTCATAGCATACCGTGCACAGATCAAAGTCCTGCAATTCGAAAAATCAGTTAATACCTTCAAATCATGAGCAAGTCTTGTACCGAAATCCAAAGACAAAGTGTTACAAAAGCACATATACAGAGTAAACTAACAAAAGGAAAAGCCCACATCACACAGAAACCTTAAATACGTTCTTGGACTTGATAATATTGTTAACTTTAGTCTTAACTACTCTTACATCGCAAACAGTGCAGTGATATCGTGTCTCCACTGCAGTCTTGCAGTTGTTGCAAGTATAAACGAACTTGTCCTGTCCTTGATTATGCAGCTCGTACAGCATCGACAGTGTAGAGAATTGTGCGCGTCGCAACGAAGAGAATTCGTAGTGCTTGTCACGGGCTAGTGTCAGGAATGCATCGCGTCCGTCCATTAAATCGCAGGTCAACAGAGGGTCAGGATCTTGTATGGGCTGCGTAAAAATTATGTTTAAATTTAAGTGAGTATACGATTTGTTTCAATTAAGATATTTAGTTAATATTTACCGCCAGACTTGCCGCTGACTGCGCTGAATGCAGGCGGATGACAAAGAAGACCTCCTTGTGTTTCTCCATGGTGGCATAGATCTTGGCGGACAAATCATTGCCCGACTGATGCTCATTCGACTTTTTACTATTTTTGCGCTGAGCCGCTTTGGATTTGTTGGACTTCTTTGCCTTTTTCTGACCCTTCTTTTTGCCATCGCCACTGACTTCGTTGTCCTCAATGGAAAAGAGCTGCAAACAAAGTTGAAAAATTCCAAATTTGGATATCAAATACCGATCTACAGATTTCGAGAGTGTGTATATGATTGACTGGTAGTGGAACTTACATTGGCAGCAGCTGCTGCTTCCGCGGCCTCGGCCTGTTTTCGTTTCTCCTCTTCTTCCTGGTCCAGTTCTTTGATGCTCTCCTCAAGCACATTCGGCCAGAAATCACCCTCAAAATACGGCAACTCAGCAGCCGAGCCAAGTTTGTCCTCCATTGCTTGCTTAAGTATATCCTTATAGTCCTGTATGATGCGCTCGATCATGCCTTTGTCAAGCATCTTTTTATACCACTCCTGCAAACGCTTCGGCTTCGGTATTTTCTGATCAGTCGGATGGCAGTGAAATATATAGTCATCGCCTTCAGACGGCGGGCACGCCCAAATATGCGCCATCGTATAGCCCAGCTGTTTCACATAATCCATATAGCCTAGCAGTATTTCATGGTAGACGGCTGTGCGATATTGGCGGGGCCGAAAGAAATGCACTGAATCGAGGTAGGCAATATAGACGCGTCGCGTATTGGGCGCTGGGCACTCGGAACCATATTCTTGGACATGCATGCCAAAAAAGCAAACATCAATGCCGTCAACCTCCTCAAACGCAAATAGAGCCTTGGCCCGATATGGAAACTCATTCATCATTTCGCCGCCCTCAACAAATCGACGCCTCATGCCCGGCTTAACCTCAACACACTTGTCTGATGAGGAGACCACGCGGATGTGTACCTCACCGGCACCAGCCTCCTTTTTCTTTAAGAAGTTGTTCACGCGCGTCTCAATGTACACACCCAGTTTGGTAGTGGGCAATCGCTTGGCATTGAATTTGTTCTCCTTTCGCTTGGAGTTCTTCTTTTTTAAGCAATTATCACACACAAAGCCGCCCGGCCATATTGAATCCAGCCAAAGCACGCAGATTTGATGCTGTTTGCGCCCACACTCCTGGCAATCGACAAAGGGCTCCAGCTCCAAATGGTCGTTCTTCATCTCTTTGAATTGATCCTTCTTAATTTGGCTATTGGCAACGAAAACAAAAAAAAAAAAAAACATTAGCTTGTCTCAATATTGAATTGTGATATTTCATTTGAATGCTTACGTTTGAGACTGCAGCGGATCATCGCCCAGGGTGACAGTGTCTCCTTGGATGTCATTAAAGCACTTTTGGCAGAACGTGTATCTGTTTGAGGCAACACCGTATTCCTTTAAACTGTTGTGATTTTCATGGCAACAATTTACAAGTTGATGGCGATGAACGATGGCAATGGGCGATGACAATTGGACATTGGACGATAACACACAGGAATAACGAAATTAGAGTCAAAAAGCAGCAAAAAACCAAACAAAAATGTCACATACAAACAGCAACAACAAGTAAGCCGTTTTCATATTTTACAATGGATTTATGCACAGTTGTGTGAACATTGTTGTTTTATTTTATATATTATTGTTATGGGTAGTAATGTTGATTTTGTTTATTTGATGTGTGTGCGTTAATATTCATTGTTATTTGCATAAATCAAGTTTACGTTATGCACATAACGATGATTTGGATTCGTTTTTAATGATAATAATTGTGAGAGAAAAACAAAAGAAAAGTAAGAAGAAAAAATACAAAGAAAACGAAAATAATTGACATTAGAATATTAAAAATAAACAACTATATAAATATATGTATACACATACATATAAACAAAAAACAACCAGGATTTCTCCCAATTTCAATAATTGTATATTTAGTTAATGTGCGTGCATATATATATATATGTGTGTGTGTATTTATTCGTTTGTGTTCAGGAATTGTTAGGTACTTTCCGCATTAACATTCACATAAATATGTGAAAAAGATATATATAATATGTGATGCATAGTATATATATATACATAACATACATATAGTGAAGTTATAGCATTGATACAAGTGTTTTTGATCTATTTTCTTTTAGATATTATCATTCATATTATTGGACAAAACAAGTTAAGTTTATGAAAGTAAAAAACAAATATATATTATAAAATCTATATTTTCAAAAGGGATATCGACGTTCACTGAATCGAAATTTGCTGAAATTGTGTGTGCAGGAAGGAACAAGAAGGACATTGAACATAACGGACGAGCGTTTGCAAATGAAAACGATCGCTATAATCTGCGATATAAATGTGCAACAAAATCGATTAATAACAATAGTCTAATAATAATAATGGGTTAAAATAATGATTCAGATTATCTGAATTAAATGCATAACACAGACAGATGCTGTATTTAACACACGAAACACACAATTGGATGCACATCGTCCATATTCTATGTACATTTATATCCAAATTCTGATTGATCGATAAGTATGTGTGTATGTTAATTCGATTTTTAAATGAAACACACCTATTTTGATAGCTGTAGTATTTCGCATCGCGTGGAATCGTGCAGAGTTGTTTGCCATAACAGCATAGCACCTGGGGATTAAAGGTATATTTGCGCCCACAGCAGTATCCCAGCGCTTGCATCACGGGATCTATTTCAGCCTCGAAGACCTCCGACAACTGTTGGTAAAAGGATAAGTTGTTAATATTGAACATGAGTTAGAAGGCATATAGACTCGAAATCAATTCTGATTGCAGTAAACCGTAGAAGATTCTACGTTAATGTGCGCTTTTTTTTACTTTAGGAAAAGTAGATTTACCTTGGTGCAATAACGATATACGCGTGATGTTTTGCGATTGTAAAGCCACGCATTGTCAAACATTAGCCACACATCGTCTACATACTCCCAGGGGTCACTGTATTTTCCATTCAGAATGTTGTTCCGTATGGTGCCCAGATCCATTGGCTTCTTAACAATCTCAAAGTAGTCGGGTATACCAAGTGCTTGTGGATCGACTGGATAACGAAATGGCACCGACTCCGGCTCTTGGCGATATAGCTTATCCAGCGTTGGCAGCAGTGCAGTGCGCAACTCTTCCGGATTGAATTCTGAAAATATCAAAACGAGTGCTTATTATTGAAATTATTGCTCACACCTAGAACAAAAACCCTTTCCAAATCTACTGAATCAATTATTATTAAAGAGTATTTCCACAATTTCTTAATTTAATTGTTGTATTCACTGTTCACTTTTCAAAGCATCACCGTCATAAGTCACTCCCGGGTACTAATGTATGCCCCGATGATGTAAAACAGTGTCTGTCGTCTACCGACTCGTTTTCTAGACAGAGGCTTCAGGCTGTGTTCAAAAATGAACACCCTATATAAATATCACGCCGATTCTCGGCTGGCCCTTGGCAGAATGTTCAAAATGAACACCCTGTAATTATAAAAAAAAAAAAAAAAAAAAAAAAGTCAGAGCAGTTCAGTTCGATCTTACAAGTCGACTCGGTTTAACATACAATTAAACATTTGGTCCTTCGAGACTCTATTGTTTTCCCCCACCAGTGGTAAGAGACATAGAGTTAAACCAGCACCTTAAAGTCTGATAGTCAGCTACAGGTTGCAAAAATAAATTACTTTGCTCTCCCCCAACAGTGCTAAGAGGCATTGTATAAAATAATTTGTTTAAACAAAAGAAAAGATTGTTTAATACAAATAATATACACAAAAAAGTGTTGGGCGTTTTCGAGGCCAGAAACATCGAAAAGTGAAAAAGTGTTTGGAGACTGGACAAGTCGTCGAGGGAGAACACATTTGGAGACTCGATAGTCGTCGTGGGAGTCGTCGTCGAGGGAGTGGTGGTGATCATCGTCGTCGGTGGACAAATTCATCGCTGGAGATCCGGATAAGTTATCATTCAATATAAATTTTTATACACAAAAACTAAACTAAATTATAAGATAACAAAATGTTTTCGGATAGGAAGGTAGACGCTTTAAAGAAGCAGGCAGTCTTGATTAATAGGCTTAATGCAATAGAGCAGGATTTTAGTCAATTCAACCCAGAGGAGGTAGAAAAAATAAAAACAAAACTAATATCTAATAATGGGGACTTGATCAAAATGGGAGTAATCGACCATGATTACTTCAATGCAAAGCATTTTGATCAAGCCATACTAACAATCACTCGACTGCAGGAGAAGGCTGCGGAAGAGGTAGGAGAGAGATCACCAGTAAAAGAGACATTAGAAGAAGACAGTGAGGAAGAATTGAGGGATATTGTAAACACATTGCAACAATATCTAAGGGAAGTAAAAGAGGATTTAAAAAATACTAATAATGATAAAATCCTAGCGTTGCACAGAAATAAAATTTATTTTCTGTGGGACGCAGTTTTACACAATACGAAACAATTGGAGAACAACTCGCGAATGATGAAGCAAGTTGCACAATTAAAGTTCGATGTAGGAAACATGCTCAGTATATGTGAGCAAGGGATACGTGGTAATGTTGTGGTTTCAGAAAAACTACCAGAATTGCTTCAAATTGAAGTACCCATGTGGGTAAAAAATTTTATTGCAAACAACCGCAGTAACAAAACAGTCGAAGAAACAATTAAAAATGACGTTTATATAAACGAAACAGTAACAGGAGCCGACGTTATAGAAGGGGCTAAAAATCCAGTTAAGCTAGTAATAACTGAGGTGGGAAATACAGATCCAGAAATAATACAAAGTATTCCGATATTGGAAAAAGAGAAAATTGAGTGGCATTTTATTCCCCCGGCAGGACCTCACTTCGGAGGTATTTGGGAGGATGGGGTAAAATCAGTAACAGGAGCCGACGTTATAGAAGAGGCTAAAAATCAAGTCAAGCTGGTAAAACGAGTAATTGGAGACTCTCAATTGACATACGAAGAAATGTCGACATTGTTATGTCAGATAGGAGCAGTGGAAGCTATAGCAAAAGATAAGCTAGGAAAGCTTGGTAGATGGAAATTAATTAAAAAAAGAGAGTTTTGGCAAAAATGGAAAGAAAAGTAATAATATAATATATATATAAAATAAAATAATAATTAGAATATAACGCCGACTCTCGGCCTGCCCTTGGCAGAATGTTCAAAAATGAACACATTATAATAAGATATATAATAAGAAAAATCATTGTAAGCCATAAAGTTGTGCGGCCTAATAGTTAAATGATAACGCCGACTCTCGGCCGGCCCTTGGCAGAATGTTCAAAAATGAACACCCTATATAAATATAACCAATGTTCAAAAAGAACACCCTATATGTATATATACATATATTTAACATGTACTAGTGTAAGTGCGCATGTGACGCTCAGAACAGCTGATGGCTGACCCAGGCAGGCCAGCCTTACTCATCACGGTATCTGCTGCTGAAGTTCAATGCGCAACTACCGTTATTTGCTGGCGACGGGTTGCCGGCAGCTCGCGGGCGACGGTCGCCGCGATCCAGCTGCCTGACCCATGCAGCCCAGCCTTGTCCATCGCGGTACCTGGCGCCTGTTAGGCGGCGATGCGGCCACCTTCGCGACAGTCACCGTTACCCAGCGCCTGTTAGGCGGCGATGCGGCCGCCTTCGCGACGGTCGCGGTTATCCAGCGCCTGTTAGGCGCCGATGCCTTCATCGACAGGCCGCGATCCAGCTGCATTTTACATGTACTTAGGCTAAGCATTTTTG